>CAUYUJ010017193.1:47500-142178 GCA_963575745.1 Prorocentrum cordatum | reverse complement strand
AAAACTCACAGAAAAAGATTGTAAAAGCCTCCTCAAAACTGTGATCAGGCGCTAGTCTGGAAACGAACTCCCGTGGCGCAGAGCAGCTTCTGTCTGAGGCGGCTGGCGGCACGCTTGAACTGCTGTTGCTGTGCAGGCGAAAGGCGGCTGATCTGCCTCAAGAGACGTCCCTCTTTGCCATACCTTGCCACGGAGCGGTCGCTGAGCCAGCCTCCGCGCTTCTTCAGCACAGGGAGGGTGGCAAGGCCATTCAAGTAGTCGAGAGACGGGCCACCGTGTCGCAGCGTGTGCGGCGACACCTTCAGCGCTGCCAGCCCTAGTCGGTGGCTGGCCTCGCGGAACAGGCGCTCGTAGGAGGACAGCTGGAGTTCGTTGAACAGGCGCTGGGTACGTCGTGCACGGGCTCTGGCAACGAGCTGTCGAACAAGTTGCCGAAGCCAACCACGAGATGGGTCGATAGACCCAACCATCACGGTGTCGTCAAACTGCTGATTCTTGTTGGGCCGAGGCGCTGGGCCACTCGAAGGGGCAACGATCAGCGCCACCTTGTCATAGCGGTCGCCAGCCCTACCTGAGGGCAACACCACGTGCTCGAGGGACAGGCTGACCGCGGCCGCCGGGCGAAGGTGGGTGTCGAACTGCAAGGCGCCGCAGGCGGCGGCAAGGATGGACTCGGTCGTGCCCAGCTCCAGCCAGTGGTCGGCGATCGCGGCGAACACCTCCCAGGGGCACGGGTCACGGCTGAGCTCTGGGCAGGCTTTCACCCAGCCCGCCAGAGCTTTCACAGCATGTGGCAGGTTGCGCGAGGGCGCGACGACGCCATGCAGGTGGGCGTAGCCGAACAAGGTGTGCCGACCAGCCCACGGCTCACAGCCGTCGAAGAAGAGAAAGTCAAAGTACGCGGAGAGGCTGGCGTCCAGCTGCTCGAGCGGGGCCAGTGCCCGGGGCGGGGCCTGTTGGCTGGCCCAGCGGACGAAGTCCGACGAGCACGTCTCGTAGTTGACCAGAGTCCCCTTCCCGACGGTCTTGCGCTCCAGGAACCGGTCGCCGGGGTCGTGTCCCGCGGCGGCCCGGCGAGAGGCCGCCTTAGCAGCACGTCGCCGATCTCGATCTGGTAGCTCCGCGTCGAGGACCGACCCAGACCACGCGCTGGCCCCAGTGCTTGACGGCGTCCTTCCACGGGCTGTGGTAGCACCTGGGGCAGTGAGGCCTGAAGATGTCGGTCGGGAGCGGGCAGCCTCCGGCTCGCGCCAAGTCAGCTTCCCATTGCTCCAGCGAAGTGGCATCGGCCCCGCGGGCCGTGTCTGGAGCCGCCCGTGCCAAGATGGCTGCCCAGGAACGGCAAAGACGAGGAGGGTAGCGCCCGGCCAGAGTCGTCTTCCAGGCCCACCGCCCTCGAGCCTCGCCGGGCCCCGGAGGCAAAAGTACTTTTCCCTCAAGAATCTCATGATGATGGCTTCCTGGGCATAGACGATGTAACCCCTGAAGGGCATGCATGTTGGTGGCCAGGAGGGTCGGCTTGAGATACCCTGCACCGTACGCACAGTTATCGTATCGGACAAAGATTGCGTTCTGCCTCTGCAGCTCCTTCCTAAGGGGCCTCCAGGAGAAGAGCCTCGAGGAACGCGGGTTCTCGAGCGAGTAGAAGACGCCATACCGATTGCAGAGTTTGATGAGCCCCAACGAGAACTTGGCCAACTGTAGGCCCCCAAGAGTGGCCGAACCTGAGCCCGTCGTGCGGGCCCTTGACCAGGTAGTGCACGGAGTCCCCAAGTGGAGGTACCACACGAGCCCCTGCTTGACCAAGCCCTTGATGTGCCTCTGGGTCCTCTGCCTCGTGACGTCCATGTGGGGGCCCCTCGAGATCTCGATGGGGCACCCGATGTTGAGGTCGGCCTCCTGACAGGCGGCGGAGAAGGCGGCGCAGCCGGCGAAGATCTCCACGACGAACTGATGCTGAGCTGATGTCCTGACGACAGGGTTGTTGCTTTTTCTGTGCTGATCAGTCCGTGCACGCGGGCCCCGCTGGCGGGTGCGTCGACGGGGCCGCGCTGCGCCTTGGCTGCATGGAGCGGCAAAATGCCCGCGAGGCCCCATGCGCCCAAGAGGTGACCGCCGCTCGGGCGGAGTCCGAACCCTCGTAGAGGTCGGGAGGGCTGCGGACGTCTGCCGCGGCCCCATTCGCCCCAGCCCCGACCGCGAAGGCGGAGGTCGGCGGACCCGAGCGCTGGGTCGGGCTGGCGGCGAGTCGGGGGCCCGCGAGCATCGCTGCAGCACCGCTCGGCCGTGCCGGCCAGCGACGGAGCACCCGGCGGCCAGCTCGCCTCGGTCGGCGGCCCGCGAGTCGAAGTCGGTCGGGTTCCTCTTGCTCTCCACGTAGCGAAGGGACCAGTCGAGCTCGCAGCCGATGGAGAGGGCCCCGGCGCGCTGGCACAGGCGCCGAAGGGCGAAGCTGCCTGAGCGCCCCTTCTCGAAGCTGCAGAGGCTCGAAAGGTTGTCCCCAATCGAGAGAACTCTCTTCCCGTGGAGGCCGACGCACCTCGAGGCCCGCACCAGGCCCATGAGCAGCACCCGGCCCTCCTTCTCATGGATGACCCCGTCGTGCTGCCACGCGCCCTTGACGACCATCGCCCAGCGCTTGCTCGCGAGCAGCGCGTCGGGCAGCGGCGGGATCCCCACCTCCTCGGCTGGCCGCTCCACGGTCTCGATGTCGCGCCATGGCCGGCAGCGAACCGCAGGTCCGCCGCCGAGGTCACGGGGGCCGCCGCCGAGCGACCCCGCTGGATCCGGCGAGGCCCGCCACTCGGCTGTCCAGCTGCCCACGGCCCCCCAGCCGTCGTCGCTCCGCTCGACTGCGTCGAAGCGCCACCGCTCTCGGTAGCGTGCCACGGCCCGAAACTCGGGCCCCGAGACGGACGTGACGTGCAGCGCGTAGCCCACGGCAGAAGAGTCGCCACAAAAGGCGATGCTGGCAGGCTCTGCGCTGAGCCGGGCCTCGGCCAGGAAAACGAGCCAGGAGGACACTTCCAGCTCCCACCTGACGGACGCCCACAGGCGAACCTCCTTACCACCGCTCTCGGACATGAAAGCCCAGACCTTGTCGAGCACCGAGAGCCCGAAGCGCAGCAGCTGGCAGTGGTGCACGATGTGGCCGACCAGGACCTGCAGCACGAGCCCGCTGCAGCGACCTCGGCGCAGCACGGCGCGCAACGCCAAGTGAAGACGCCAAACGCGTCGAGACTTGGGACGCAGCAGACGACGCCGACCATCAAACTCCACCCCCAGCAGCTCGAGCGTCTCGGCGGGAGAGTTCTCCTCATGGTAGTGCAACCCGCTCTTGTCGAAGTCGCCCTTGACGGCGTCCAGGGCGCGCTGCGTGGCGGCTCGGCTGAGCCCGATGACGTTGGCGTTGTCGACGTACGGCAACCGGTAGGCCAGCTCGGGCCGCGGTGCCTCTGGTGCGTGCCGATCCTGCAGCAGGCTTGTCTCCGTCCTGCCCGCCTCGGAGGTGATGGCGTGGCAGAAGTGGAGCGCCCAGGACCACCCCATGGGCAGCCCCTCGAAGACCGGGAAGAGCATCTCGTCCGGCCCCACCGGCACGAAACACTCCCGCTCCTCGTCGTAGATCTCGCTGACCCCCCAGACGTCAGCGCGCTCGGCGAAGTCGATCCCGAACAGCGAGCCCAGCTTGCGGTTGCGAAACTGGTAGAAGCCATTGTACAGGTCGACCGAGGCTGCGTTGACGTCGGCCGGCCCGTCCGAGCCGATCGAACTGTCCGAAAGGTCCAGGGGCCCGAGCGCCGCCACGGTCCCGAGCCACGTGTGCGGCGGGCGGCGACACATACGGTTGGCCTCCCTCGCGTCGACGATGAGGCGCAGGGCCCCATCTTTCTTCGAGACGAAGAAGATCCCCATCCTCGCTCTGATGCTCCGTCGGAACCCCAGCAGCCCAAGCTCCTTGAGCCTTGCGAGCAGCCGGTAGCGCTCCTTCCTGGAGAAGCGCAGCTTCGGGTCCCAGAAGGGCGAGAACGGCATCTCCTGCTCGTTCGCGCGCTCGAGGTCGGAGCCGTCACGGAGGATGTGCTTCTCCGGGTGGGCCAGCATGTCACGCTGGTCAGGCGGCACCAGGTCCAGGACGTCGCGGACCGTGATGCCACACTCGAGAATCTTGACCCGCTCGTACGCGTACGATCCCAGGCTGCTGGGCTCGAGGCCGTACAGGTCCTTGGTGCGCAGGAGCTCCTTGAGGGCTCCCTGCTCGCTGAGGTCGGCCGGGCGTCCCCCGGCGGCCCCAACTCGTCGCGCCACCCGCTCGAAGACCGATAAGCTGCTCGGCCCGAGGGGGCGCTCTCCTGTTGCACTTCGCCCCCGCCCGGCTGAGCGAAAGGGGCGCGACGGCCCGGCCTCCAGAGCGTTGAGCGCCCCGAGCACCGAGTGGATCCGCCGCTCACGGCTGGCCCGCCTCCGAAGTCTTTGCCGAAGATAGCGGGGCGCGCCGCGTAGTTCAGGTCGAACTTGCTCTGGTACCAAAACTGGGAAGGGCTCTCCATGGCGTCGGGCTCCCTTCTCTTCCCCAGGCATAGCGGCACCGCCGCGTAGAGCTCAGCGCCTGGGGACCCAGCGCTGAGCACGACGGCGCCCCTCGATGCAAGGGCTACTTGGCCCCCGCGCCCGGCTGATCCTTCTTGCCAGCCTGGCGCTTGTCGTCTGCCGCTCTCTCCTCCCGCCACAGCCTCTGCTGCTTGAGGAGGAAGCCCTCGTCCTTCTGCCGCTCGGCGACCCACTTGGTGAAGTTCCTCGTGGTCACCTCCCCGCCCGTGCCGATCGGGTGGGACATCATAACCTCCAGCCCCTCGGAGCCGGGTGACTTCGGGTTCCTCCGAACCGCCGCCTCGATCTGAATCAACCTTCTGATGTGCATCTCGTTCGAGAGGCTGTTCGTGAGGTCGTACAGGTCCACCGACTGCGCCACGAAGAGCGCGCTGCTGAGATGCCGGTGCTCGCGGGCCAACCCTGACTTCGGCGACACGCCGCTCTTGGCCTCCCAGTCCAGGTTGTGGGTCACGAAGTTGAAGCCGACCCGCAGCATATTCACCATGAACTCCTCGGCGGCCTCTGGCCCCTCGAAGGGCTCGTAGGGCATCTTCGTCTTGCTCTGCCTCTTCGTCGCATCGTCTGGGTGCAGGTACCGCAGCCCTCGGTGGTCCCGAACGTCCCCCAGCAGCCGGGGATCGCGACCTGGCCCGCACCGCTTGGCCGATAGCCAGGCCTCCAACCTGTCGTCCACGACCTGCTCGATCAAGACGCCTGTGTCGTCGATCGTCACCCAGCCCACCTTGTCGCCCAGCGTGCAGCCCTCCTGATCTCGAAGCGCATCCAGTGGAACGACCTCCCCAAAGGCTCGGTGGACTGGGTCCGCGACCCGCCACGTGGCGTTCTCCGCTGCAGCCGCTGGGCCAGCGGCCGGCCTGAAGCCCGTCAGGTCGAAGCCCGCCACCTCGGCCAGCTCGTGCGCCTCGGCTCGGATCCGCGCCAGCTCTCCCTCGTCCAGCTCCTCGTCGAAGACGAACGCCTCGCGGAGGTATGCCGGGTCGATCGGCTCTCCCCGCCGAAGAATCCGGATCCGATGCGACGAGAGATCGGCGACCTGCACGGCCAACGTCGGCGAGCACACGATCCATCTTCCCTGACCCCCTGGGATCAAGAGGATCCGAGCGTGCCAGTTCAGCCCGTTTTCGTCGTCGAAGAAATCGATCAGCACCTGCTTCTCGGCGATATCGAGAGCCCTATGCGCCATTCCTCAACCGCAGGGTCGAGGGCGTCGTCGCAAAGGGCCTGTCCACAAAGGGCTCCGCCTCGGGCGCTGACGGGGCCGACCTGCCACGGCGCACACTCAGCCTCCCGAGCAGGCAGCCTCCCCCGCCGCAGCCCGCCGCCAGGCAGCAGAGCAGCAGGATCAGCAGCCACGGGAACGCGGGGCAGGCGTCCAAGCAGCTCTCGCAGGCCTCGCAGACCTGCGCCGCCGGGCACGCCGGCGATGCCCGTCCGCTGCGCGCAGCCGCAGCGAACTCGCCCACTAGCTGGTAGCAGGCGTTGTTGTCCGGGCACGTAACCCCCGGACAGGCAGGACAGTGCTGCTCCGGGCAGCTCAGCGAGACGTCGGGGCACCGCTGCCCGAGCCCCGTGAGATCGCGGGCCACGGCCCAGAAGAGATGGAGGGCGGCGGCGGGGTCCCCTCCCATTCAGCTGTCGCCGACAGGGGACCCCAAATCACTGTGAGCCAAAACGATTATGGAGGAGGCCAGGGGAGGAGAGGGAACGCATCAAGACATTCACAACCTCCCCTCAGGCGGTGGAGACACGAGGCGTCACCACGGGTCAGAAACTGTACTCCGAATCTACAATCGTGCAACTGATGAATATATAGAAAGAGAGAGAGAGAGAGAGAGAGAGAGAGAGAGAGAGAGAGAGAGAGAGAGAAAAAAAAACACACGTAAAACATGTAGGATTGTGCACACAGGAGATGGACAATCTATGGAAACATACGTACGTCGTCCAGGGCGCCTCGGAAGGCGCCTCGGAAAGCGCAGAATACTCCTCCAAGGCGAGGAATCATGTTGCCGGACCGCCTTCCGGGAACATGATGGGGACGACCACATGAGGGCCTCCAGTGGGCCTCTTGGGGGCCTCTCGGAGGCCTGTTGGGCTCTCCTGGAGGCGTCTTGGGGCGCGCTCAGGGCAATTTTTGTGCATCTTGGGGGCCTCTGGGGGCCTCCGGGGAGGCTCTTGGGGGCCTCTTTGGGGCCTCTTAGGCAATCTTGAAGCCCTGTCGGGGCTCTCCTGGAACCGTCTTGGGCGGCTCCTGGGCCATCTTGGGGCTCTCCTGGGCCGTCTTGGGGCGATTTTGGGGGTCTCTTGGGCCGTCTTGGGGCGGTCTTGGGGGCCTCTTCGGCCGTCTTGGGGCGGTTTTGGGAGACTCTTGGACGGTCTTGGAGCGTCGGAACTCCGAAAAAACGAGAAGGCCAAAAACGTTGAAAAACAATACAAATCAACGATTTTGGCTTGTCGGGGCTCTCTTGGGAGGCCTCTTGGGATGCCTTCGGGGCCTCATGGAGCTCTCTTTGAACATCTTCGGGCCTTCCTGGCCATTCCTGAGGCTATGTATGCGCGTCTTGGAGCGCTCGCGGGCCGTCTTGGGCGGTCTCGAACTGTTCCTGGCGGTCCCAGGGGCCCTCCGGGACGCTTCGGACGCTCCCGGGGGCGCCCTGCACACCCCATGGAGATGACAGGCACCTCCCCGGGGCCCTACTCCGATATATATATATATATATATATATATATATATATATATGTTTTTATATATATGTTTATATATATATAAACATACATGTATATATACACACACGTACTGGTATACACATGGATAAGAAGGAAGCAACCAAAGACAATAAAGAGAGGGAGAGAGAGAGAGAGAGAGACAAACAAAAAGAGAGAGAGAGAGATATACATATATATATATAAACAGAGAGAGATAGAGAGATAGAGAGAGAGAGAGAGAACAACCAAAAAAAAACGCGGGAGAGGCGCACGACACATTGTACGGCCACCCCGTGATTACACCGACAGGTCTGTCGGAATCGTCCCGACCCCCGCGCTGCACCGCCGGGGTGCCATCCCAGGGACATCCCGTCGGACCGCTGGCCAGAAGGCGTGTGAGTGGAGGGGGTGGCAGGCAGAACAAAAACAGGTTCTATCGAGTCGGCGAGCAGCGGAGCGCGGCACGGAGCGAGGGAAGACAAGCAGGCAACCATCAACCTCTCTGGCATCTTGTCGGCCGAAGCGGCCCAGTCGCGAGGCCTCACCCGCACCCATGAAATCGACCATTCTTCTCCTTCGCCGCACTTTCATCCTCCACCTTCACCCTCCACCTCCCGTCCTCCTCCGAGCTCTGACTAAAGATGTTGCGAGTTGCGCGCCAGCCTCTGCTGACAGTTCGAAGCTGGCACGCGCGGGAAAGACTGCGGTCGAATTGCAACTCATTCAACCAGCCGCCAATTTTGATCATTGGTGGGGAAACCAAAAGGTACCAATACCGCTACTCCCCGGACCTTCATCAGGGTGCGTTCTGACCAACATTTCGAGGCGAATCCAGCGATGGCGACGAGGGCCACCCAGGAGGCCCCAAAAGGGGTAAACGGGCGGAGGGTGGCCGTATTGGCACCTTTTCCTCATCCGAATTGGGGGGGCATTGGTACATGAATGTGTCCTGAATGCTCGCTAATTTCTTTCGAAGCCTGTCGCACCGTGGGCCCTGGGGCCCGCAGGGGAGGGCCCTCAGCCTGGAGCCGCCGCCCTAGAGCCGCCGCGCCGAGGGTGGCGCCGGCCTGCCGCAGGGCGCCGCCCCAGATCCCGGCCCGCCTTTCACGCCCTTCACCTGCCCGAGCAACGACTTGAAGAACGCGGTTGGCTGCGCGCGAGCGGCGGCACGGAAGGACAACATTAAAAAATATGTCTTCATCTTTCGGCGACAATCCGGTCTTTCCGGTGGGGGAGAGGTGCTGGCCGATAACCTAATCTTTTCGCTTTGGTCAGCCCCACGTATGCCTCGCGCGCCAGCGCTGCGCACCCCAGGTTATCCTGGGGGGGCGGCTTGCCCCGACAACCCAGGTTGTCGCCGGGCACATTATACTGGCGAGAGACCCAACCATGTCCAGTTGTCACTTCTGCGTTTTGGGTTCCGCTTTTGGTGGAGTTCCTGTTTTGGGCCACGAAGCGTGTGACGGGTGTGTCAAACTGGGCGCGGTGGTGCCATACGAGCGCAGACCCTGGGGCATTCGTGCGCACGCAGCCGCTGGGGCCCTCCCCATGGGGGACCAAGAATTGTGCGAGAGGTGTGCCGCGATAGGCGCGGAGGTGCCACGCGAACGCAGCCAGTGGAACCGTCGGTGGAGCTCCATGTGGAGCCACGAATCGTCTGAAGAATGTGCCAACATGAGTGCGGCGGTGCCATGATAGCGCAGCCACTGATACCTTCGGTGGAGCACCTGATGGGGGCACGGAACGTATGAGGGGTGTGCCGAAATAGTGATGTACGCGGTGGTGCCATGCGAGCGCGGCCACTGGGGCATTCGGAAGAGCGACCTATGGGGCCACGAAGCGTGTGAAGGGTGTGCTGTCATTGGCGGGCCGGATGCATGTGGACACACCCAATGCGGTCTTATGTTGAAACCCCAAACGGGGCACGAACCGTGTGTTGGGTGTGTCGAAATGGGTGGGGCGGACGCATGTGGACACACCCAGTGCGTGCTTAGGTGGAACTCCCCATGGAAGCACGAAGTGTGTGAGGGATGGACAAAGAAGAGGAAGCGCGTTTCACGGGCGCTTGCCTTGGGAACATTCGGTGGCGCGTTTGAACTGGAAGGGGGTCCCCCACCGAACATTCGGTGCCGTCGAACAGAACCAGGACTCCCCTCTCACCTCCACCCGCAGACCCTCCAAACCCACCCGCGGGTTCCATCGCCAGCGCCGGTGTCAACGTCGTCTTCGTCGTCATCGTCGTCGTCGTGGCCGTCGTCGTCGCCGTCGTTGTCGTCGCCGTCGTCGCCGTCGTCGTCGTCGTCGTCGCCGTCGTCTCGTCACCGTCGACGTCGTCGTCACGGTCGACGTCGCAGACGCTGTCGTCGCCGTCGTCGTCGTCGCCAACGTCGACGTCGTCGTCGTCGTCATCGTCGTCATCGTCGTCGTTTCCGTCATCGTCGTCGACGTTGTCGTCAGCATTGTCGCCGTCGTCTGCGTCGTCGCCGCCATCGCCGTTGTCGTCGTCGACGTCGTCGAGTCGTCGCCGTCGTCGGCGTCATCGTCGCCGTGGTCGCCGTCATCGTCGCAGTCGTCGTCGCTGTCGTGGTCGCCGTCGTCCTCGCTGTGCTCGTCGTCGCCAACGTCGTCGTCGTCGCCGTCGTCGCCCATGTCACCGTCGTCGTCATCGTCGTCGTCGTCGTGGCACCCATCGTCGCCGTCCTCGTCGCCGTCGTCGTCGTCGTCGTGGTCACCTTCGTCGTCGTCGCGCTCGTCGTCGTAGTCGTCGCCGTCGTGGTCGCCGCCATCGTCGATGTCATCGTCGCCGTCGCCGTCGACATCGTCGTCGTCGCAGTCGTCGTCGTCGACGTCGTCGTCATCGTCGACGAACTCGCGCTCGTCACCGTCGTCGCCGTCGTTGTCGTCGTCGCCGTCGTCGCAGTCGTCGTCGTCGTCGTGGTGGTCGCCCACGTCGTCGCCGTCGTCGTCGTCTTCATGGTCGTCGTCGTCGTGGTCGTGGTCATCGCGGCCGTCGTCGTGCTCGATGTGGTCGTCGCCGTCGTCGTCTTCGTAGTCATTGTTTGCTTCTTCGTCGTCGTCGCCGTCGACGCCTTCGACGTCGCCGTCGTCGTCGTCATCGTTGCCGCCGTCGTCGGCGTCATCGTCGCCGTGGTCGCCGTCATCGTCGCAGTCGTCGTCGCTGTCGTGGTCGCCGTCGTCCTCGCTGTGCTCGTCGTCGCCAACGTCGTCGTCGTCGCCGTCGTCGCCCATGTCACCGTCGTCGTCATCGTCGTCGTCGTGGCACCCATCGTCGCCGTCCTCGTCGCCGTCGTCGTCGTCGTCGTGGTCACCTTCGTCGTCGTCGCGCTCGTCGTCGTAGTCGTCGCCGTCGTGGTCGCCGCCATCGTCGATGTCATCGTCGCCGTCGCCGTCGACATCGTCGTCGTCGCAGTCGTCGTCGTCGACGTCGTCGTCATCGTCGACGAACTCGCGCTCGTCACCGTCGTCGCCGTCGTTGTCGTCGTCGCCGTCGTCGCAGTCGTCGTCGTCGTCGTGGTGGTCGCCCACGTCGTCGCCGTCGTCGTCGTCTTCATGGTCGTCGTCGTCGTGGTCGTGGTCATCGCGGCCGTCGTCGTGCTCGATGTGGTCGTCGCCGTCGTCGTCTTCGTAGTCATTGTTTGCTTCTTCGTCGTCGTCGCCGTCGACGCCTTCGACGTCGCCGTCGTCGTCGTCATCGTTGCCGCCGTCGTCGTCGTCGCCGTCGTGGTCTTCGTCGCCGTCGTCGTCACCGTCGTCGCCGTCGTCGTCGCCGTCGTTGCCACCGTCGTCGTCGTCATCGTCGTCGTTGTCGCCGTCGATGGCGTCGTCGTCGTCGCCGTCGTCACTGTCGTCGCCGTCGTCGTCGTGCTCGTCGTCGTTGTCGTCGCCATCGTCGTCGCAATCGTCGCCGTCCTCGTCGTCGGTTTCAGCGTCGTCG
The DNA here is from genome assembly GCA_963575745.1 of Prorocentrum cordatum. NCBI lineage: Eukaryota > Dinophyceae > Prorocentrales > Prorocentraceae > Prorocentrum > Prorocentrum cordatum. Next base: position 130,906 of record CAUYUJ010017193.1, on the reverse strand, counting down.
GCGGCGTCGTGCTCGTCGTCTTCATCGTCGTCGCCGCCGTCGTCGTCGCCGTCGTCGTCAACGTCTTCGTCGTCGTTGCTACCGTCGTCGTCGTCGTCGTCGTCGACGTCGTCGTCGCCGCCATCGTCGCAACAGTCGTCGTCGTACTCGCCGCCACCGTCAACATCGTCGTCGTCGTCGCCACGGTCGGCGTCGTGCTCGCCGTAATCGTCGTCGTCGTCGTCACCGTCTTCGTCGTCGTGATCGTCGCCGCCGCCGTCGTCGTTGTCCTCAGCCCCGTTTCTCGCCGTCGCCGCTTTCTTCGTCGCCTTCGCCGTCGTCGTCGGCGTCGTCGACGTCGTCTTCCTCGTCGTGGTCGCCGTCAAAGTCGGCATCATCGTAAACGTGGCCGTCGTCGGCATCGTCGTCACCGTCGTGTTCGTCGTCGTCGTCGTCGTAGTCGTCGCCGTCGTCGTCATCGTCGTCGCTGTCGCCGTCGTCGTTGTCGCCGTCATCGTCGTCGCCGCCATCGTCGCCGTCGTCGTCGTGCTCGTCGCCGTCGTCGTCGTCGTCGTCGCAAGGGTCGTCGCCGCCGTCGTTATCGGCGTGGTCGACGTCGGCGTCGTCGTCGTTTTCGTCGTAGTTGTCGTCGTCGTCGTCGCCGTCGTCGTGGTCGCCGTCGTCGTCGTCGCTTGCGTTGACGTCGTCGTCGTCGTCGTCGACGTCGTCGTAATCTCCGTCGGCGCCGTCATCGTGCTCGTCACCGTCTTCATCGTCGTCGTCGCCGTCGTCGTCGTCGTCGTCGTCGTCGACGTCGTCGTAATCTCCGTGGGCGCCGTCATCGTGCTCGCCACCGTCTTCATCGTCGTCGTCGCCGTCGTCGTCGTCTTCGTCGTCGTCGCCGTCGTCGCCGTCGTCGTGGTCGCCGCCATCGTCGTCGTCGTGGCCGTCGTGCTCGACGCCGTTGTCGTCGCCGTCGTCGTCGTCGTCCTCGCTGTCGTCGGGAAATTCGTCGTCTTCGTCGCCGTCGTCGTCGTCCTCGTCGTCCTCTCAGCTGCCGTCGTCGTCGTTGGTGTCGTCGTCGTCGTCGTCGTCGTACTCGTCGTCGTTGCCGCCGTCATCGTCGTCGCCGCCGTCCATGTCGCCGTCGTCCCCGCCGTCGCCGTCGCGTGCGCCGCCGTCTTCGACGTCGTCGTCGTCGCCGCCGTCGTCGTCATGTTCGTCGTCGCTGTATTCGTCGTGGTCGAAATGGTCGCCGTCGTCGTCATCGTGGCCGTCGTACTCGACGTCATAGTCCTGTTCATCGCAATCGTCGTCCTCGCTGTCGTCGGGGTCGTCGTCGTCGTCGCCGTCTTCGTCGTCCTCGTCGTCGCCGTCGTCGTCGTCGCTGTCGTCGTCGTCGACGCCGTCGTCGTCGCCTTCGTCGTCGTGGTCGCCGTCGAAGTCGACATCATCGTAATCGTGGCCGTCATCGGCATCGTCGTCACCGTCGTCGGCGTCGTGCTCGTCCTCGTCGTCAATGCCGTCGTCTTCGTCGTCGCCGTCGGCATCGCCGTCGTGGTCGTCGTCGTTGCCGTCGGCATCGCCGTCGTCGTCGTCGTCGTGCTCAGTGCCGTCGTGGTCGCCGTCGCAAGCATCATCGGCTTCGTCGTCGTTTTCGTCGTCATCGTCGTCTCGTCACCGCTTCGCAGTCCGACATCGCCGTCGTCGCCGTCGTCGTCGTCGTCGTTTTTGTCGCCGTCGTCGCTGCCGACGTCGTCGTCGTCGTCGCCGTCCCCGTCGTCGCCAACGCCGTCGTGTTCGCCATCGTCGTCGTGGTCGTCGTCGTGGTCGCCGTCGTCGTCGCGGTCGTCGTAGTCGCCGTCGCCGCCGCCGTCGTCGTCGTTGCCATCGTCATCGTCATGTTCTTCGTCGTCGTGGCCATCGTTGCCGTCATCGTCGTCGTCGTCGCCGTCGTCGCCGTCGTCGTCGTAGTCGTCGTCGCCGTCGCTGTCGTCGTCGCCGCCGATGTCAAGGCCATAGCCCTCGATCGTCGTCTTCGTCGTCGTCGCCGTCGTCGCCGTCGTGGACGTGCTCAACGTGATCGTAGTCTTCGCCGTCGTCGCCGCGTTCGCCGCCGTCGTCGTCGTCGTCCTCGTCGCAATCGTGATCGTCGTCGTTGTGCTCGTCGACGTCGTCGCCGCCGCCGCCGCCGTCGTCGTTGTCGTCGACGCCGTCGTCGTCGTCGCAGCAGTCGTCGTCGCTCGCATCGCCGTCGTCGTCGTCGTCGTCGTCGACGTGGTGGTGGTCGTCGTCGCAATCGTCGTCGTCGCCGTCGTCGTTTTCGCCGCCGTCGTCGTCGTCGTCGTCGCCGCCATCGTCGTCATCCTCGTCGTCGCTGTTGTCGTCGTCGTCGTCGTGCTCGTCGTCGTCGTCGTCGTCATCGTCGTGGTCGTCGTCGTCGTCCCCGTCGGTGTTGTCATCGTCGCCGTCGTCGTCGGTTCCGCCGCCACCGTCGCCGTCGCCAACGACGGCCCAGGGGGGGTCCGAACCGCCCTCTTGAATCCAGACGGGGGGGGGGCGGTCCTGACCGCCCCCTTAAGAGCGCTTTTCCATATAGAAACACGCAGAGGGCAGAGGCACGGGTGGGATCAGGGACGATGGGTTGGAGGATGAGGAAAAGAAGATGCAGGGCCAGATGCGGGATCCATCCCCCGCGAACGCCCGCGCGCCCCCAGCGGCGCGACTGGCGGGCTGGCCGTCGCCTCCGGCCACGCCGAAGGCGGACGCGGCGGGCTGCCCATCCTCAGGGCGGCCTCGAGGCTCGCAAACGGCTGCCAAAACCCGCGAGCTCGGACCCACACTTACCCGCAGAAAGGCGCGCCAGCGCCGCCTCGCGGCGTGGATGGCCGAGCTCCAAAAGATGAAGGGTCGCAGCTGGTGGACAGCCGGCCAACACAACAAGCAGGACAGCCAGTACTGTAGTCAGCACGAAAAGTACGGTAGCCTTCAGGACAACCAGTACGACAAATACGACAACCAGTGTGACAGTCAAAACGACACGAACTTGAAGGGAAACGTGCAGGACAAAACAAACAAAAAAACGGTTGCTATACGGGCCCCCCCCAGCTGACGTACATCGTCATAGAGGCACCGGCGCCCCTCTAAATGTTCTACGGCGGCTGCGGGGCCGAAAAGGGCACGAAGGAGGAGACAAGCCATATGAAAGGTAACCGATACGACGAATCTCTCCACACTGCATGGAATTACCGTCGCCAACGTCCCGGTCACCCCTTTTTAAGCGACATGAGGCGTGCTGGAAACGAGCGGGCACGCTCGGAAAGAGTTTCCCGGTATCAGCGCGGGCAGCGCGATGACCATCGCGTGCAAGCGGGTACGCGTGGAGTGAGCCTGTTGGCAAACATATTTGTTCGGCGATGTGCGGCATAAGCGAACCGGCGCGTTCGGAAACTACTTCTTGCCGGCCGCGCTGGCCATGCGATGCGCGGTGCCCGCGACACGGCACCATTGGAGTGCGTTTCCTGATATCAACGTTGGCAACGTAACGATCATTAATTGCGAGCGGGCGTTCGTGCAATGATCTGATCGGCGAAATCCTTCGCAGTAGCGTTGGCCATGAAACGTGTAGCGTACGCAAGCCAGCGCGTTTGGAGCGACGTTGCTGCCGGCAGCGCTGGCAATTTGATACGCGACTCGTACAAGCCAGCACGTTTGTCGCGCGCGTCATGGCATCGAGGCTGGCAGCGCAGGAGGCCCATCAACACAAAAACGTCCGCACTGCAATCTGTCAGCTGGGAGCGAGCCCGCGCGCTCGGACTAAGCTTTCTGGCATCCTGGCAGCACCGCTGGCAGTAACATGACCGCCGAACACAATCTGGCATATTTCGAATGAGTTCATTGGCAAAGTCTTTGCAAACGACGCTGACAAAGCGAAGCCCGCCGTGCGCGAGACGGCACCTGCAAACAACCCCACGTCCTCCTGACCTCGCACTCCCCTCCTCGAAGCTCTGAAATGTGCCTCTTTCCTCCTCCTCCTCCTCCGCCAGCTCCTCCGCCAGTTCCTCCTCCACCCCCTCCAGTTTGTCCATCTTCCCCTCCTCATTTCACAAATCTCATTTCCCACGCCGAAGCGGGTCGGTGACCACACTCGAACCTCAGAAGAAATCCGCCGACCCTGTCGGCGTGTGTGAGGGGCTTTTCCGTTCGAGCCGTCATCTCCGTCATTCTTTGTAATCGTCGTCTCTGTCGTTCCCTTTCCCTGGTGCCCCTCTTCCCCTGGGCTCCTCCCCGCTCCCCTCGCCCTTTCCCAGGGCCTCCTCCTCAAGCGCGCTAGCCAAACCGACCTTCAGCAACGTCGTAATTGATTCGAAGGGAAGCCCCTTCCCTTTCCCTTCCCCGACGGGGGGGGGAGGGGGGGTCCCGGGGGGGGTCCCGGGGGAGTCCCGGGTCAGATACGACGGCCCCCCCGTACCGACCTTGAGCAACGTCGTAATTGAGTCGAAGGGAAGCCCCTTCCCTTTCCCTTCCCCGACGGGGGGGGGAGGGGGGGTCCCGGGGGGGGTCCCGGGGGAGTCCCGGGTCAGATACGACGCCCCCCCCCCGTACCGACCTTGAGCAACGTCGTAATTGAGTCGAAGGGAAGCCCCTTCCCTTTCCCTTCCCCGACGGGGGGGGGAGGGGGGGTCCCGGGGGGGGTCCCGGGGGAGTCCCGGGTCAGATACGACGCCCCCCCCCCGTACCGACCTTGAGCAACGTCGTAATTGAGTCGAAGGGAAGCCCCTTCCCTTTCCCTTCCCCGACGGGGGGAGGAGGGGGGGTCCCGGGGGGGGTCCCGGGGGAGTCCCGGGGAAGTCCCGGGTCAGATACGACACCTCCCTCCCCCACCTTCTCGTCCTTCTCCCCGTTCCCCAAAACCATCCCACAGCCTGTGCCTCTTGCTGCGCATTGCGAACAGGGTCGGCGGCACCGGCCGTAAGGCCTTCGCAGTAGAAGGAGCTTTGCGCTGACTGTTGCAAACCGAACTCGAACGAGAGGATGAGCCAGGGCCACCGTGCGAGTCAGGGACTGCCACGATCTGCTCGGGCAACAGGGCCGACAAGAGAAAAAAACACCTCAGCGTCCCGTGGCAACTGCCCCGCCGAGGGGAACCTGTCCAGCAAGCAGCGGGCCCGCACGAACAGGCCCGTCTTGAAACCACTGCAGCGCGCCCCCCAACTGCGCAGCTGCGCCTCCGCCGCCATGTGGGTCATGATGCGGGCGGTTTACGCCTTATCGTCGGGCAGGGCGGTCCGCGCCTGCCGAAGGGCAGGGTGCACGCAGCCCTCGCAGAAGCAGTCAACACATTCCTCGGGCCCGCGCAGGAACCTGTTGCAGCCGTCGGGGATGTTTCGGCCGCACTCAAGACATGGCATCGGACCCCCGCACTCGGCGGCCTCCCTGCACTGCAACACGTGCCCCTCACAGCAGTGCGAGCGCTCGCCGCCGCAGGCAAGGTCGGGCGCCACCGTGGCCGTGTCCAGATCTTCCACGTCAGATCGATCCGCCTCCGCCTGTGCCTCGGCAGCGGCCTCCATTAGCAACAGCAGCGGCAGGGCAGTCGCCCCCCGCGGGGGCCCGTCGTCAGGCGGCGGCCCCGGGCTCCCCAAGCCCTTCGAGGCGCCGTCGAAACCGAAACCGAAGCCGAGCGCCTCCACCAAGAGCTGCGCGGTCGGTGGACCCCAAACTTCAGGCGGCCTCTGCGGCCAGACCTCGTCCCCCGACGGCGCCACAAGGGGGAGCGGCAGGGGCCTCGCCGTCGCAGCTGGCACCGTGCTCGTGATCCTGCTGACCTCCACGCTCACCATCAGGGTCCACCCGCAGGACAAAAACAACATCATCAGCACACCACCGAACACCAGGGACAAATACCGGCGCTTAAGCTCGCATCTGGGCTCCCAAATCTTGACGGCACTCGAACCGAAGGCCCTTCTGCAAACCCTTCAACGCGCGAGTGGACGCCGCTGCCACGCTGTGCCCACGCGCGCAGGCATGGGAGGCCACACTACGACGAAGCATTTCCTCTGGCAGCGGCCTGCGGCCTTGCAGCTTGGCCGCCAATTGCGGCACGATGGCCAACGCGCGATCCGCGAGCTCGCTCGACGACCCGAAAAGCTGGACACTGGTGAGGACGGACTCGAAGTCGACTTTGGCCCGCTCTAACTCGCCGCTCGGCAACACGATTGCACGATCAGCGCACAAACTTTCCCAGTCCCGCCGAGATTTGCGGTCGGCAGCAGTTGGGCGCCTGAGACCTCGTTCCCCCTCGACGCGCACGGCGCGCCGTCCCGCAGCCATCCAAGGCGCACGCGCCGCCACCCCCTCCGATCCACCGGCTATGGGCGAAAAGTGCTGCGGAGAGAGCTGGAAACACGGCCTTGAGCCAAAATGGCTACGGACCTCCTCCTCCTCCTCCTCCTCTGTTCCTTTCCTCTGCTGCTCATCCTTCCTCGACGCATCCGAGTGCGTCCGCGGGGACGGGCGCGGGCGGCGGGGTGAAGAGAAGGAGGAGGAAGCGGTGGGAGGGGAGGAGGAACGTGAAGAAAGGAACCCCTGGGATGAAAGAGGCAAGGGTGGAAATTGAGCCAAGCCAGCCTTTAACCAACCCCTAACAAACCCCCCATTGGATTTCCGAGGCTTGGCGCCCGGACGCCTTTCGAAGATGACGAGGCCCGGGGCGAGATGGCGGAAAGAGAGAGAGAGAGAGGGAGATTGGGAAGGGACCCAAAGGAAGGCACATGTGTCTCAGCCGCCGCGTGGAGGCTCGGGCCCCTGATGCTGGAGTTTGGCCAGCTTGACGCAAGCGTGGCTCAGGTAAGACATGATGCCAACAGTTTGACCCCAATCCATTGTGTAACTCGTTTGAGAAGCTGTGCGCAAGGGCTCTGGCCAAAAACTAAGGCGGCGTCAATAGAACTCCGCAACGCGAGAGCCCGAACCTGCCACGCCCAAGCCCCGCAATTACCTCCACAGACGCACATAGAGTGAGGGAGGAAAGAGGACGAGACGGATGATGGCAGAAGAGAAGCTTGAAGATGATATGCCAAAGACTTCGCGGCGAGTCAAAACAGATATTCGACACGATCGCTTCCAGTGGGAAAACTTCGTATATACTCTTGGGAAACCAATAGGCACTGATACCGCTACTCCCCAGACCTTTCCTGGAGTGCGTTCTGACCAGAATGTCGAAGCGAATCCAACGGTTGGCCCCAAAATCGGAAAAACGGGCGCAGGGTAGCGGTATGTGTGGCATTTACTCCGCCGGCTCTTCGCGACGGTGCAATCTTCTCCTGAAGCGATGAGCCAAACCACCCCCCAGCCAACCCCCAACACTTAGAAAAACCCTTCCGGCCAACCGCCTCTGGCCAACCCCCTCTGCCCAACCCTGGTGAGATCGGACAATCGCCTGTGCTCGAGTGGAAAAAAAAACGTTGCCTTGACAAACGCGAGTTGTCACGATGTGTGTATGTGTGTGAGTGTGTGTGTGTTTAGTGCATGGCGGTGTCGTGCAACAAGTGTTCAATGTGTTCTTATATGTTCGAAATTCCATGTTTTGCTGAGATTGTATTCCGCCCGTCGATTCAAATCCCGTGCAATCAAGTTGGTTAGTATGCTGCGTTTACTTCTTTTCTCGCCATCGCTTCATTCCCCGTGCATTTCTCGAGCTCGTGCGGTTGTTGATTTGCCAGATGATGCAAGGTGTTCCTCTAGGGTCGTCGCCGAAGGGAATATGTACACGTCACAGCGATGTCAAGTTATGTATATTAGCGCAAGAGGAAGACGCAGGCGAGCAGCTGACGCATGATGTGTCGACACATTGCCATGTGTGGTCTAGTGCCCCCTGAGCCACAGTAAACGGCAATTAGAATGCTCGTCTGTTCCCTTGGTGGAGGCTTTGTAATATTTCTACGGCCGTCCCGCCCTCCTTGCCGCAAGGACGGTTAAACCCTTCCCCCCTGATTTGCTCTTTGGCGCTCCCATCGGCCAGCAGACAGCCAAACTGGTCTCCAAGACGGCTTCCAAGACAGCGAAGACGGCACCACAACTGCTCAAAACGGCCTCAAGACGGCGTAAGATGCTCCCAATACGAGCCAAGAGGGCTCGAAGAGGCCCGTCAGGAGAGTCCGAGGAGGCAAGAAGCATTGCTATTACCAAGTTGTTGAAAGTTTTTGAGGTTCTCGCCTGCTTCGGTTTTCGACCGCCCAAGGCGACCCAACAGACCTCCAAAATAGATCCAAGACAGCCGAAGATGTTCCCGAGAGGGCCTCAAGACGACCGAAGAGGACCCTGAGATCGCCGAAGAAACGTCCAAGAGGCCCAAAGACGACCCTAACGCGCTCCAAGAGGGCACCAAGACGGCCCAGAGAGGTCCCTAGGTGGCCTCCAAAGGCGTCAGACGGACCAAGAGCTCTCGAACACAGCCCAAAAGGGCACGAAAGGCTCCCAGAGACCCCCAAAAGGACACCAAAGGCCTCTAACAAGAAAGGTCTGAACCGAACTGGTAACCGTGAACCGGCGGCCCCTCCAACCGCACCGCCCAAACCGGAGCCTAAACCGGACCGGCTGAAACTGAACCGGCCGATTCGAACCGAACTGGCCTATCGAAACCGGCTCGAAAATCGAACCCGAACCGGCGGAACCGAACCGGCTCGAACGGGCCTGGACCCTGACGCCGCCCGAGGAGGCCGCGCGAAACGGCAAAAAAAAGATCCAAGAAAACCCCACACTCCAACGCAGACGAAGGACCAAGGACAAGCGGAGGAGGAGGGGGTCGACGAGAACCTCCCCTGTCCTGGACCCCACCCGGTCCCGGACCCCCCCGGTCGGGGACCCTCCCCGGTCCCGGACCTCCCCGGTCCCGGACCCCCTCGACCCCCGACCCCCCGGTCCCGGACCCCCCCGGTCCCGGACCCCGCCAGGTCCCGGACCCCCCCGGTCCCGCACCCCCAAACCCCCTCCCTGTTCCAGACACACACCCCGGTCCCACCCCCCCTGGTCCCGGACCCCCCCGGTCCCGGACCTCCCCCGGTCCCAGAGCCCCCGGTCCCGGACCCCCCCCGGTCCTGGACTTCCCCTGGTCCCGGAAACAGCAGCAGCAGCAGCAGCAGCAGCAGCAGCAGCAGCAGCAGCACCTTCAGGAGGAGCAGGAGGCGCAGGAGGAGGAGGAGGAGGAGGAGGAGGAGGAGGAGGAGGAGGAGGAGCAGGGCCCTCCCTCCCTGCCTGCCTCTCTCCTGCGTTGCTCCTTCCCCCCCCCTCCCTCATCTCTCGCCGCGGAGGGTCCCCCCGGTACCAGCTCCTCCTCTTCGGCCCATTCCTCCTCCCCCCCCCTCCTCACCCGAACCGGACCGCCCGAAACCGAATCCGCCCCGACGCAAAACCGAACCGGCTCAAACCGGACCGCCGCCGAAATCGAACCGCTGCAACCGAACCGGGCCGCCGCCGAACCGGCCCGAACCGGACCCTTGGTGCTCTAAGGAGAGGGAAACATGAATTACCTGTAGGTTTTGGAAGGCGTTTGAGATTCTCGCCTGTTTCGGTTCCCGACCGCCCAAGACGGCCCAAGAGTCCTTCAAGATAGCTCCGAGACGGCCGAAGAGGTTCCCGAGAGGGCCCTAGAGAGGGCGGGAGACGTCCCAAGATCGCCACGTCCAGGAGGGCCCAAAGACGACCCTAACGCACTCCACGATGGAACCTACACGGCCCAGAGACGCCCCAAAGAGGCCTCCGAAGACGTCAGACGGGCAAAGAGCCCCCTAAGACGGCCCAAGAGGCTCCTAGAGGTCTCCGAGGGTACAAACATTCTTTTCCATTCGTCATATTGTAGCACCCCGCAGTTGTGGATAAGAGTGAAGGGGCGGCGGGGTCGTCGGCAGCCTGTGAAGCTTTGAAGAAGCCCGCCGCAGGCGCCGATTTTTCAACACAATCAACGAGCCCGCCGCAGGCGCCGAATTTTCGTCAAAGCAATGTAGGTGTGTCGCGGGTGGGTCGCGGGTGGGTCGCGAGTGCGTCGCGGGTGGGTCGAGGGATGGGTCGCGGGTTTGGCTTCGACCGCCAAAGAAGGCCCAATTGCCCTCCTAGATAGCTCCAAGACAGCACATGAGGCCCCCAAAGAGGGCCCGAAGTCGGCCCAAGGGGACCCAAGATCGCCCCAGAGTCCCCCAAGATGGTCCAAAGACGGCCGTAAAGCGCTCCAAGAGAGTACCGAGACGGCCCAGAGAAGCCGCCAAGACGGCTTCCGAAGGCGTCAGACGTGCACGGGCCAAGAACTTCTCCTAAGCCCCGCGAGGCCTCCAAGAGGCCCCTAGCAGGCTCCCGGGAGGCACCTGGAAAGCCCCTAAAAGGCCTTCCCCTCCTTGTCTTCAATTTCCCTCTCTTCTCTACCGGGCGGATGAAGATAAGGTCGAATTCACGGCCCGCCTCAATTCAGACCGCTCGCTGAACTGCAGCGGGGCGTGAACTCGACCTCCCCCGCACCGCGTAGACGAAGACGGGGTCGAATTCACGTCCCGTCCCACTTCAGACCGGTCGTCGGAATTGAGCTGCTCCTGCACTCCGTCTACTTCCTGCTGCGCTGTTGCACAGGCTCGGTGGCGGGGTTTGCCGCATACAGCTGGGTACGACCTTACAACAATACCGAGTAGACTGTGTGTGCTGCTGTCAGTTGGTGTAATGAAACCACTAGTCGCGAGATGGCTCCAATAGGCTCCAATGGACCTCTAAACAGCTCACAGCTGGCCATTGAGGAGACCGTAACAGCTAAGCCACGATGAACTACTCTGCGTTGGTTATGCCAGGACGCGCTGAGCTATAAAAACAGCGACTGGACAAAACTAAGCTAAGCGAGCGCACTATGATATCAACTGAGAGCGGCTAGCCTGAGCTCAGCTACACCATGTGGACCAAATCTAGACAACTGGAAGCAAGGCTGGCTTCGGCTACGCTAAAGTAAGCAATCTGAGCCAAGCTACGTAAGCCCTCGCTGACATGCACTGAGGTAATCTTACCTGGACTCACCTTCGATGGGCCGCACGTGAAGCCTAAGTCTCAGGCTGCGCCTAAAGCTACGCCAAACACTAATCCTGACAAGGCTCAAAAGAACGAAACCGAGCAGAAATGCACGACATTAACGTGATACATCAAACGAGCATCAACACAACCAAACTATATCGAAAACCTTTTTGGGCTGATTCCTGCTTCAACTTGATTGGTGTCCCGTCAACGGCCTGATCGGAGACCGTTCTGGCGTGGATGGGGGATAGAATTGCCTGTTTGGACAAACGAGATGTTCAGTCGGGACCTGCCAGGGTCGCCTTGTGGCAATTTCAAGCATTTGGAAGTTCAACGCGGGCAAACGCTGCGGCAATCACCTATGACAGCGCAGCTCGTCGCACATCACCAGACCGAACCGAGCAGGAATAGAGAAACCTGGATAGCAATAGCAGCATCCAGGGGGGACGCCTGAACAAGGTAGTACGCCATGTCCCCACTGTTCTCCTTTATGTATGCCTCGGCCTTCAACTTTGCCTCCTGGGCATCTCTGTATCCCTCTCATGCTAGCTAAAACTGGTACAGGATAACTGAGGGCTAAACTGTCGAACGCTTCAGACAATGCTGCGACGGGTCCTTAGAACGCTGTGCCATCTCATCCAAGCTCTGGAAAGCGTCTCACTCTGGGGACAACCCACCCATCTACCAAATGGACCGACGCCTCTGAACACAACTGATGAGGACGTAAGACCATCCGGAATTCAGCACTGCCGAACAATCCCTGACAGCGCAGCTAGACGTCAGAAGTGCTGAAGTGCGCATTCGCAAGTGCACATTGGCCGAGCAAATACCGTCCCCACAAAACTACGCATGCAACGCGACCGATGCTCAATCAAGATTGAACAATGCACGCCTGCTTTGAATACGACTGAAGACTGAACCAAGCGCTAGTCTAAACAACGACTTCTGTGACTCTGAGATGTTCCATTCTACTGAGGGTATGGACAGTATGCCAAACAAACACCACATAACCATGCCCGCGCATCGCGTACGCTCACGGTCTAACCAGACTGGCCCAAATGGAACAAACACGTGATGCAGATACTCACGGGCGCACGCACCCGCACGGGCGTGCGCCCGCGCCCACACACACATGCACAAACACACGAACCCACGCACGCGCGCGAACGCACACGCACACGCACACGCACGCGCACACACGCAAACGCAGGAACACACAGACACACACACACACACCCTCACAGAAACGCAAACACACAGACATACACACAGACACACGCACAGACACAGACACACAGACGCACACACAGACACAGACACTCTCACAGACAGTCTCTCACACACACAGACACATACACACACGCACACGCACACACGCACGCACACGCACGCACACGCACACACACACACACTTTTTGGCGTCGCGGCCACGCGCGTAGCAATGCGGAGAAGTCTAGCAGAGGGCGAGGGAGGCGCGCGGATCGGCCCAGCTCGCGCACTAGGGGCGACGAGCCACTCGGCCGTTCAGAGTCGCACGCCCAGCGCAACGAACCAACGCCGGGCTAAACGAGGCACCCAGGGACGCCCTGAGAGCCAGAAGGTGAAAGAGGGGAAGACGCCGGCCCCTCACGGGGCACTGGCGGGGGGCGGCGGGCAGCGGCGCACGCACACCTTTCGCTTCGCAGCCGGCTGGTCCAACACTGCGAGGGCAAGACCGGCATGCGCTAAGCTGATTACCGCCGAACGTGTGCTGGTGGGGGGCCAACCGAGAAACCGGTGACAGACGCAGATTAGAGTGAGGGGGCATAACGGTCATTCACTGTCCCTTGGCGCATGGCTGAAGTGAGGTTCTGCGGTGCGGATTGTTGTGGTTGTCGTCGTTGTTGTCGTTGTGGTTGTTGTTGCCGTTGTCGTTGTCGTGGTTGGTGTCGTTGTCGTTGTCGTTATCGTTGTCGTTGTCTTTGTGGCTGTTGCTGTTGCTGCTGCTGCTGTTGTTGCCGTTGTCGTTGTCGTTGTCGTTGTCAATGTGGCTGTTGCTGTTGCTGCTGCTGCTGTTGCTGCTGCTACTGCTGTTGTTGCTGCTGCTGCTGCTGCTGTTGTTGTTGTTGTTGAACATTATTACTTCTAAAGAATAATTATTGTTGGGACCCCTGGTGCACGACCCCCCCGCCGCGCCTAGGCCGCAGCCACATTTTCATCATTTTCGTGAGGAAGTCTCAGGCAAAACGGGTTGGTCCGGATCCGGTTGTTTTGTTACGGCCCGCTTTCCCTTGCAAACAATAAGCTAAAGTGGACATTTCTTGTTCTAACATAACCAAACTTCAAGAATCCCTTGCAAAAAAAAGGTAAAGTGGACATTCGCGCGCGCAAGACGAAATCCTTCCAAAACCTTAGTTTTCGTAGCGATTTTAACATAAAAACATAAAAAACAAGGTTTTTTTTTTAAAAAAAAATGTCAAAAGTTCATCCCGCGCGCTCTTGCGGATTCGTAGGAAACCCAACACTTTTTAAACATTTCTGTCAAACGGGCTTTTGCGAGCAACTTTTTCGAACTTCTGCAACAACGGTTGCGCACCTGCCAGGGCCATCATCCCTGTCAAATAATACCATGCGGGACACATTCGTTTTTTCTTCGCGCGCGCACGCCGTCGTCGTCGGCCGCGGGGCCCTGAATAGTAGCCACGGTCGTCCGCATGCCACGAAGTGAAGTGTCCGAACGTCATAGGGCGGGAAGCTGGGTGTGGGTGGTGGCGAAGAGTCGTTTGGAAATTTGGTAGAGCTTGAACCGGCCCCCCCACAAAGTGGGGGTATTGCCCGCCTCCTATGAAAACCCTGGCACTGGTGAGAACGGAGTGTCCCCACGTGCTAGTAATTGTTGTTGTTGTTGTTGTTGTTGCTGTTGTTGTTGTTGTCGTTGTCGTTGTCGTTGTCGTTGTTGTTGTTGTCGTCGTTGTTGTTGTTGTTGTTGTTGTTGTTGTTGTTGTTGTTGTTGTTGTTGTTGTTGTTGTTTGTGTATGTTGCTGTTGTTTGGTATTGTTTGTTGTTGTTGTCGACCTGGCCCACGACCCACCCGCGATCCACCCGCGACCCGGCCCGCGACCTGGCCCACGACCCACCGCTCGCGACCCACCCGCGACCCGCCCGCGACCACCCGGCCCGCGGCCCACCCGCGACCCACACGCGACCCACCAGGCGACCCGCCCGCGACCCACTGCGCGACCGACCCGCATTGCTTGAACGACCGCCGTCGTGATAGTGGCATGCGGAGGACGCCGAAAGCTGGATGCGTGGGCGTCGCTTGTTGGAAAGGCGATACGGGGGGAGGGGGGGAGAAAGGTGCCCATTTCGGGCCCTGAAGGCTCCCTGTTGGGCCCCAAAGGACCCCTTGAGGGGCCCTGGAGGGCCCCTTCTTTTCTGCAGCCCTCGCTGTCCCCCCCATCTTGCCATTGCTCGGACGTCCATTCCCCGTGCATTTTTGGTTTCGCGCGTGCTTGTTTTGCCAAGCGGTCCAGTCAGGATGCTCCTCGATGGTCCTCGCCGAGGAAAACATGCACTCGTCCGAGCGATGCCGAGCCAAAGGTCGTCGTCTGCGGCCCGCTCTGGGGGGGCGCGCGCGCGCGCGCCGAGGCGCGTGCGGCTGCGGCGGCGGTGTCCGCCGAGAGGCGCGGCTCTCGAGCTGAGGGCCGAGCCAGTACGCGGCAGGGTCGGACCTGCAGAGGCCCAGCGCGCACACACAAACACACTTTCTGGCGTCGCGGCCTCGCGCGCAGCGACGAGGCGGAGGTCGAAAGCAACACACCGCGCGCGCGCGTCTGACCGCCCGAGGCCTCAGTGACCAGATAGGGCCACGCAGCAGACACACGAACACACCCGCACAACGCACATCAAGGCACACACACACACAAAAACACACAAACAAACACACCACACACAAACGCACACACGTACACACGCACACACACACACACACACACGCACACACGCACACACACACACTCACACACACACACTCACACGCACTCACACGCACGCACTCACACGCACGCACGCACGCACGCACGCACACACGCACTCACACACACAAATACGCACACGCACGCAAACACGCATGCATGCACACACACACACACACACGCACGCACGCACGCATGCACGCACGCACGCACGCACGCACACACACACACACACACACACACACACACACACACACACACACACACACACACACACGTACACAGACAAATACACACACAAATACACACAGATACACACACGCACGCACGCACGCACGCACGCCGGCGCGCACACGCACGGAGGCACGCACGCCCCCCCCCATCAACCCACGGCACCAGGTCCAACGGCACGCACGCCTCCCGTATCCAAGGGCGGAGGGGTGGTGTGACCATGCGCGGCCCGCACCAAAATTTTCCTCGGGGGCCAGGACGCGACGTCCACTGCGCGACGTTCACGCGCCTGGGCGCGCTTCCTGCCACCAATCCGCAGGAAGGTGTGGGCCTTCTGAGAAGAACCACGCAAGAGAACGCCATGCACAGAAACTCCTGGGGTCCCGTGCGGATCGGCACGCTGGGCCCCCTGGCGGCGACTCGGGGGCGCCCCTGGCGCGCTCCGATCGCCAGAGGGGAAGGGCTGGCGCCGATCCGGGAGATCCGCACGCAGCTCCGAAAGCTTCGGCCTGTGCAGGTTGTTTCCCTCTCCGGATATCCACCCTCGAACACCCAGGGCGTCTCCTGGAACGCCAGCAAAGGCTTCTGCACGCAGATGGCCGAGAGGAGCACGAAGTGCGCCCCACCGGCCTGCTTCACTGCCTTGTGGCAATTGATGGTGGCCTCTCGCGCGGGTAGGTCCCGCGTCTGTGGGCGAGTGGTGGCTTACTTCAGGCTCACGTCGCAGCGACTTGTCAGGTGGAAGGAGGGGGGGACAGGGGCCGAGGCGGCGGGGGGGGGAGGAAGAGGAAACAACGTAAACATAACACTAGAACCATCGCGCGCTTCGCGCGCGCTCAGGTTCTACCTGCCTCGCAGCCCAGCGTATAGCGCGGAAGAGGGAACGCCCTCGAAAAAAATAGAACCGTGAGTTTCGAAGCCAACTCGCTCGTTGCTGAAGGCGTGAAGGGGGGTCGGGTCAGTGCGCGTGCCTTTGGGGTGCCTCTTGGAGGCTTCCTGGGGCCTCTTTGGAGCCTCTTGGGGGCCTCTTGGAGGCCTCTTGGGGGCCTCTTGGAAGCCTCCTGGGAGTTGGGGGCCCTGGGGGCCATCTTGGGGTGAGCGGCTCCAAAGGCCAGTTCGAGTTCTCTTTCTTGGGCCCCTCTTGGGGTTCGCTTAGGAGCGTCTTGGGGGCTTCTTGGGCCACCTTGGGGCTATCTTTGGCCATCCCAGGGCCCTCTTTTGAGCGCCTCTTGGGCTGCCTCTTGGTCTGGGGACTCTTTTGGGACGTCATGGACAGCACTGGAGAGGATTCGGAATCCCGCGGAGCTTCTGGGACGGTTCGGAAGAGGCTCCGGGGACGCGCTCGTCGGCGTCGTCGTCGCGTCGTCGTCGTCGTCGTCGTCGTCGTCGTCGCCGCCGCCGCCGCCGCCGCCGCCGCCGCCGTCGTCGTCGTCGTCGTCGTCGTCGTCGTCGTCGTCGTCGTCGTCGTCGTCGTCGTCGTCGTCGTCGTCGTCGTCGTCGTCGTCCTCGTCGTTCTCGTCGTTCTCGTCCTCGTCGTCGTCGTCGTCGTCGTCGTCGCCGTCGCCGTCGCCGTCGCCGTCGCCGTCGCCGTCGCCGGCGCCGGCGCCGGCGCCGGCGCCGGCGCCGTCGGCGTCGGCGTCGTCGTCGTCGTCGTCCTCGTCGTCGTCGTCGTCGTCGTCACCGTGGTCGTCGTCGTCGTCGTCGTCCAGGGGGTCTGCCCTTTCGGGGCCCTTTTGGGGCTCTCGTGGGCCGTGTTCGGGTCCTTTTGGGCCGTCTTCGGGCGTCTGGGAAGCCTTTGGGCGTCTTGGGGCTCTCTTGGGGGTTTCTTGGGCCCTCTTGGGCCCTCTTGGGAGCTTGTTTGGGCCCTCTTGGGACTCTCATTGGGCCCTCTTGGGGCCCTCTTGGGCAATCTTGGGGCGCTCTGGAGCCGTTGTGGGCTCCTCTGGGGACGTCTTGGGGCCCTCTTGGACCGTGTTGGGACCCTTCAGGGGGCCTCTTGGGCTGTCTTGGGACGATGTTTGGAGCCTCTGGGGCCGTTTTGGACCGTTGTCGGCCCGAAAAAGTAAGAACCCGAAAAACCTTCGAGAACCATTGAAAAATCAATGAACTTTCCCTCCTACAGCCCTCGTAAAGGCCTCTGGGGATCGTTTCGGGGCCCCCTGGGAGCGTCTTCAGGCAACCTGAGGCCATCTTGTGACGGTCCTGGGCCGTGGTGAGGTCCCCTGGAGCGTTCGTGGGCCCTCTTGGAGCGCTCTTGGACGCCTCTTCCGAGTATCTTGGGCCGTCTTGGGCGCTTCTTAGGCCGTCTTGTCTGATTGGGGAGGCCTCCGGCAGGCCCAGGAGGGGCTCCGGGGAGGGAGGGGGGACTTAGTGTGCAATTGTGGCCCCTGGTGGTCTTCGGCCCTGGGGGCCCCCGGGGCAGGTTTCCGGTATATGAGAGATTTCGGAGTTCCGCGCGGATTTCTTGGATCAACACTGTGCCCCCCTCCATGGCGCGCGGAGCGTTCCCGGGGCGGCGCTGGAGGCGCCGCGCAGAGGGGCCAGCGCCAACCCGAGAAATCCGCGCGAAGCTCCGAAAGTTCATGTTTACGCAACGTTTGTGTCTCGAGAAAACCTGCATGCAGCAATTTCCATCGTATCCCCCCTTTTCGCCATCTCCGCTCTTCGTCCGCCCCGAAAGGATGAGAGGGCAAGTGCAGGGGGCGGCGAATGCAAGATGCGCAGCGGCCTCATGCTCCCCTCGCTCTTTCCTCCCCCTCTTGCTTCTTCCACCTCCTCCTCCTCCTCCTGCTCTTCCACCTCCTCCTCCTCCTCCTCCTCCTCCTCCTCCTCCTCCCCCTCCTCCCCCTCCCCCTCCCCTCCTCCTCTCCTCCTCCTCCTCCTCCTCCTCCACCTCCTCCAACTCCGCCTCCTCCTCCTCCTCCTCCTCCTCCTCCTCCTCCCATTTCTCGTCTTTTTCCTCCTCGTCCTCTTCCTCCTCCTCCCCCTCCTCCTCCTTCTCCGTATCCTCCCCCACTTCCCCTCCGCCTCTGCCTGCTCCCCCTCCTCCACCTCCTCCCTCCCGTTCTTCCGTCTCGTCATCTCCCCTCCGCTCCCGCTCCGTCCTCCACCTCCTCAACTACGTTTTCTTCGTCCTCCTCCTCTTCCTCCTCCTTCTCCTCCTCCTCCTCCTCCTCGTCCCCTGTTTGTGTGTTCTTCCTTTACTTGCCGCATACTGATCCTCCATTCGGGGATACCAATCGGTACCGATACCGATAGCCCCGGACCTCTCGGGGGGTGCGTTTGCTGACCGGAATCGAAGCGAATCCAGCGGTGGCCACGAAACCTCCCAGGCCCAAAAAGGAGAAAACGAAACACGGGTAGCGGTAGGTCGGGGTTGTCCTCCTACAAGCGGAGCTTGGACGAAAAAACAAAAATACGCAAAGAAAGACTCAAACATTCTAAACAAGTCGTCCCAAGACAATGTTTGACAATTTGTGAATATTCCCCATATAAGAGGACATGCCCGACTTTAAGGGTAGCGGTATGGGTAATGTCAGCTTGTGATTAGCATATCCGTGCGGGCGCGTGTTTGAACAATACTTCCCCTGCTCGGGCGAATCGCGGGGTGGCGAACGCCAGATTGAAAATCAACGGGGCGGCGGCCGCCAACGAGGTAAAAGGGGGGGTGTTTGGAGGCAAGGGCGAGCCAGGGCGCCTCTCCTTCTGTCGAGCCGATGCGGGCCTGGGGGCAAGGCGGGCTGGACGGAAGTGGGGCGCAGCATAAGGGGGATTTGCCAAGCAGGTCACGTCGCCGATTTTCCAAACGCCTGGCGCCGAAAGCGGCCATGCGTCGAGGACTGGCCCTTCGGCGGGGCGACCGAAACCAGCTGCGCGCATCATGCTTTGCAAACCCCCTTTCCTCTTCTTCCTCCTCCTCCTCCTCCTCCTCATCTTCCTCCTCCTCATCCTCCCCTGCTCCTCATCCTCCCTCTCCTCTTCCTTGTCCTCGTCCACCTCCTTTTCCTCCTTCTCCCCCCTCCCCCTTCTCTCTCCTCCTTCCCCCTGGCGCGCGTGATATAAAAAAGTATCGCGCCCCGCGGGGTCCATTCATACGCCCCGAGAGGGGGGCTTGTCCTTTCGTTAACCACAAGCTGACATTACCCCTTTTCCTCTGACCCTCCCACCCTCTGGGCTCCGAGGAGCCCATCGGGGCGAAGCGAGGGTTGCCGATCCCAGGGCGGTGGCACGCCCGAGCGTCAAGCAGCACCGCACGACGCCCGGGCGAGCCACCGCCCGGGCCCCCGGTCCTTTTCTGACGGGTTTTCGGTGGCGGTGGCCTCCGTTCCGCCTCTGATGGGCGAAGCCTGCAGTCAACACACATACGAAGGACGCGCAGTAAGGATGCATGGGCCCTGGACGCCCATGCCGAAGCTCTTCGAAACAGCTGGTTATCGAAAGTGGTTGGGGATGGACCGATGGTCACCGCAGAAGCAAGGATGCAAAGACAGCTTTGGGAAGTCGGTCGTCCTTACTATGCGGGTTCACAATGGTGGCCGAGGTCAAGCGAGTCCTTCTTTCCGCTCTTGCTCCTCCCCCTCCAAAGATCTGAAATATCTTCATTGCGACGGGTTGGAATGTCAATGGCTGCGACTCTCTGAAAGTCTCTGAAAACCTCCGAACTCACGTGCTCGGAAAACCTCAGAAGGCCTGTAGCGCCACCGGCGCTCCCGTGACCGCTCCCTCCTCCACCTCCTCCGCCTCGGTGTTTCTCTTTCACCCGCCGCGTTCCCTACGAATCATCTCTCCTTCCGTGGTTCTTTTCGGGCGGTGGATCATTGACGGGGGGATAGTAGACGGGGGAGGAGAAACGAACACCTTTCATGCATTTGTGGGGCTTTTAACGCCGCAGCCCGGCATAAAAACTTCGCACGCGCGCCCATGCGGTCAAGGCAACGGAAATCGCGAACTACCTGGTGGCAAAAGGAAAAAACAAAACAAGCGGAAGCGGCCGCGGGGCGGGAGGCGGGAGGAGGGGAAGGGAGCGCACTCACATGGCGAGAGTCGCCGCGGAGCGGCCGGGGCGGCCAGCCAATGCTGCACCCTTTGCGCCGGGCGCGGGGCGGCGTCGCGGCCACGCCCAAGGGCTGAGGCAGGGGCTGCAGTGCACGAGGACGATGGAAGAAGGAAGAAAAAGAAGAACAATAATAATGATCCGCCGGCCCCCTTGTGGGGCCACCAGGCTGCGAGGCGCGTGATTCGCAGTTTCCTGTACCAGTTGTAGCTTGTAGTTTCCAGTGTTACAGTTCTGCTTCTTGCTGGTTACTGTAACTAGTTGACTTCTTGCTGGTTACTGTAACTAGTTGATTGACCGCGCGAGGGGGGGGAGGCCCAAACAAGACTTTTAGCTCACCTGGGCGCGTTGTCTGAATTGCTGGGGGGGCTCGAAATCGACACCCCTCACGCAGATCCGCGGGGTCAGGGTCCAAAAACACAGGGGATTTGCCACATTTCTGAAATTCGGTGCCACCCCTCACGCAGATCCGCGGGGTCAGGGTCCAAAAACACATGGGATTTGCCACATTTCTGAAATTCGGTGCCACCCCTCACGCAGATCCGCGGGGTCAGGGTCCAAAAACACATGGGATTTGCCACATTTCTGAAATTCGGTGCCACCCCTCACGCAGATCCGCGGGGTCAGGGTCCAAAAACACATGGGATTTGCCACATTTCTGAAATTCGGTGCCACCCCTCACGCAGATCCGCGGGGTCAGGGTCCAAAAACACAGGGGATTTGCCACATTTCTGAAATTCGGTGCCACCCCTCACGCAGATCCGCGGGGTCAGGGTCCAAAAACAAATGGGATTTGCCACATTTCTGAAATTCGAACCCATCATCACGCACATCCATCGCAAGGCGTGGTAACCCAAACTGCGAGAACTCCCTCGGCCCTTTAATCGCAAGGTGTGGTAACCAAGCCCTTAAACCATACACGTCTTACCAATCGCCAGGTGTGGTAACCCCTCTTGTGATCAGTTGGTTTTGCTGATTGCGACTCGGCTTCGCATGAAGTTTCGATACTGCTTCACGACAGCGCCAAGGCCTCATGACTTAGGTCTTCCATGGCCCATTCTCCAAGAGAGGGGGCCGGCGGCAGGGGGCGAAGCCCTTACGGATAAGAATAATAAGAATAATCATAAGAATAACAATGAGAACAATAATAATAATAAGAATAAGAATAAGAATAATAATAGTGAGAAGAAATACAAACAATAGTAACGACAAATCCGCCGGCCCCCTTGTAGTTTCCTGCGTCAGTTGCAGTTTCCAGTTTCCACTGTTACAATTATGTTTCTTGCTGCTTACTGTTCCTTGCTGATGGACCGCGCGTGGGGGGGTAGGCCCAAACGGGTAGGTTTAGCACGCCCTGAGCGCGTGCTCTGAAGTGCTGGGGTGGGTAAAAATTGACACCCCTCACGCAGATCGGCGGGGTCAGGGTCCAAAAACAATGGGGATTTGCCACGTTTCTGAAATGCGGTGCCACCCCTCACACAGATCGGCGGAGTCAGGGTGCAGAAACACAACGGATTTGCCACATGTCTGAAATTTGCTGGCACCCCCTCAAGCAGATCGGCGGGGTCAGGGTCCTAAAAACAAGGGATGTGCAACATTTCTGAAATTCATGGGCCTCCCTCGCGCAGATCGGCGGGGCGAGGTTGCGAGGGGGGCGGGGTGAGGGGTCGACACGGGGTCCTCAGGTCCTCCTGGTCTCCAGGGCGAGCTGGTGACCCCCTGGCGGCGCCCCACCCCACTCGCAACCTCACCCTCGCCCCCTCCCCCACGCCCTCCTGATGCCCACCAATTGGCGCGATGTGGCAGAGAGGGACAAGGAACACATCTGGTGGGCGGACTGCGAACCGCCAATCATCGATGCGTCCACTAATATGGTAGATGTGTTCGCAGACCTCTACGGCGATGAAATGTACCGCTTGCTCCTGATCCTGAGCCGCGAGGAGCCCCCCCCCCCCTCCTCAGACCCCATCTACTCTCGCTGACCTCACCCTTCATCCCCCCATCCCCCCTCGACCCATCAAATATCCCAGGGGCCCATGAGGAGATGCATCCAATCATGTCTTCCTGCAAGTTCCTGGCGGGCTGGGCGACATATGCCCGAGAAGGCGTTGCTTCGCACCCCTGGGGTCGCCATCCACTCCGCCCCCTGGGCCCGTCCCCATACGGCCGTCAGATGGCCATCCACGTCCAGAGGCACGGGCACTGCTGGATCCCTCCCGAGTACGGTTTCTTCATGTTCGTTTTTTTTTTTTTTGTTTTGTTTTTCTCCGGGTGCCCCTCTGCGTCAGGGCGCCTGCCCCTGGCGGCTGTCACCCGCTCGCGTGAGTCGAACGGGCCACAATCCACGCGGCCTGTGTTCGCCCTTTTCGGGTGGCACGGGACGGAGATGGGGAAGCGATGGAAATCGCCAGCTTCCCAACTGATGGGAAGGGGACCCCATCGATGCTACAGCGTCGCTCCGAGGCCGGCACAGCCGAGGCAAGTCGGCGAGAACGCGTGGAGGAGGAAGACGAGACGACGACGACGACGACGACGAGCGGACAGGCCACGAGGCCAGGAAATGCAAGAAAGACGAGGGACACGAAGAGGAACGACGAGAGGGGGATGTTCGCCCCAAAAGCCCTTGCGAATTCGACTGAGCCCATCGCCGCCGAGCCCGCTGATCCCGCAACCTCCAATCAATGACGAGGTCGTCTCTACCGGAGCGCGCTCGACGTTCAGTCTTCAGCTGGACTGATACATAGCAGCGCAAACATACACTGTGGGAGGTCAACGCTGGCATCTCGGGTCGGCGCTGCCCCCCCCCCCGGAACCCGCTCACCTGGCGCTGCTCGGCGCGCTCCGCGCGCTATGGGGGAGGGGGGGCGCGTCGCCGACGCGAGAGGTCGGCGCAGACACCCTACAGTATATGTATATGTCGCGCCTCAGGCTCTTTTGTGTTGCGTCTCTGTTGCACGCCAGCTCGCCCGAACGGACGCGCTCGGTGATTGAACTTTTAGACAGCGCGGAGCGTTGCATCGCAGAGCCATGTGAAGATACATCACCACAGAGCCCTACGCGGTAGCACGTTACAGCATTAAGACACGTCATCACATCAAGTCGCAGCGTGGAGGCACGACGTGGTATACCAGCGCACCTCAAATCGTAGCGTGGCATACCTTAGCATAGCACGCCATGCCATACACCATAGCATTTCATGCCATCGCGGTTTGATCCAAGAGGTCCACTATCATTACACTTTGGTCTCAAGCAGCGCTCGATCTAGGGCCGGGCTGCTCGATGCGGGCTTCCAGCGCGACCCCAAGACGGGCCCAAGTTCCAATGGGGCTTCGCGAGGAGGCCACCAAGAGCTCAACACCGTGATAAAACACATCGTGGTCATGTGAGAAAAAACATGTTGCATGGTCGAGGGGTCTATCGATGGGCTGGCTATCGATTGCTCAAAACGGCCCAAACAAATTTTGCCCCCCCTCCAACGCGGCCCCGCGAGCGCCTCGGTTTGACCCGTGAGCGCCAGTTTTGAGGGCGATCGACATCGATGACCACGCTCGCTTGATCGATGCGCGAGGAGGCGCTGTGGGTAAGTAGCCCATGGTTACCAACTGCTTTGTTTGTTCTGTGCTGACAGGGATTTGGGCCTCTGAATCTGGTTCTGGGGCCCACCGATATCATGCCGGTTTGGAAACATGTCAGGATGGGATGCGTGCGGGGTCTGCTACGCGCAGCCAGCTTCGGGCTCTCGGCGGGGAGGCCGCGAGATCCGATCTAAGCCGTTTGGCTGAGTGACGTTGTTTGCTATACTTTTGATGTGTAGCATATGGCATCATGACGTACTACATGATACGATGGATCCATGCAATCACGCTAACAAGCAAAGGGATCTGAACACATGCTGTGCTGAGCGCAATAAGGATCGGATCCACGGGGTGGATCTATCTACCCTCGGGGGAGCCGAGAGATCGCCGGCGCCACCGCTGCGCCCTCGGGAACACGGCCCAGCGCGATCCTGTCGCAAACCCTGCAGAGCGCGTCCAGGGCGCCAGGGTCTGCCAAGGCCGCTCTCCAATGCTTGTAGCGCCCCCCGCCAGCTGCCCCCCCGTTGCCTTTTTGGCTCTGGCTCCGGGGAGGCGCTGGCGGCGGCGCCGCCTGCCCTCGCGGGCGCGCGGCCAGCGGCTCCGCGGGCCGCGGCTGGAGCAACGCTTCCAGCCGCCCCCCTGCCTCCTCGGTTAGCGGGGCGAATCCAGGGCTCGCCGGTAGCGCCGGTGTCCTCGAGCACTCTTCCAGGGAGTTGTGCGGACCACTTCGCCCGCCAAGTAGTTTGAATTAAGCCTCGTCTTTTCGGTCGCTGCCCCGCCCCCAACGCGCGCAGGCAAATATAGGCGCACGTGTCCGTGGGCCTCCTGCAGGAGCTTCTCCCAGGCCCCCTGTGGAACCTCGAGCAGCGTTCGCGGACCAGCTGGGCAGGGCCCTGCTCGCAGCTGTCTGGCGGCCGCCTCTGCCGGCAAGCCCCGGCGCGCAGCGGCGCGGCGAAAAGGGGCCGCTCGCGGAGCAGGAGCAGTTTCCAAGCTCTCTCCTCCCCCAGGCTGTCGGGCGGCGCCTGCAAGACGGACCGGCAGATCTCTTCTGCGACCTGTGCCGCGGCCGCCCGCGCCCCTCTTGGAACGTAGCGGAGCGCGGGGCAAGCGAGCGCGAACTCCGAAGTCAAGTCGAGCTCGTCCAGTTGCGCCCAGCACAGCGCCGCCAAGTCACGGAAAGGCGGCGGGGGCTGTGGCGCAGCGCGGCCTGGCGCCGAGGGGCCCGCGGCCGCAGGCGCGCCGGCCGCCGCGGGGGCAGCTCTGGCAGCGGCGGCGTCGGCAGCGAGGGCAGGCGGGGCGCCAACAACAGCAGGTCTGGCGCCCGCCGCGGGCGCGGCGCGCGGGTGGCGGCGGCGGTGGCAGCGCCCGCGGCGGCGGTGGCGGCGCAGCGCTGGCAGAGCAGCTCCTCGCAGGCTTCGCAGTGGTGGAGCAGTCCCCCTGGCCCAGCCCCGCCCCCGCAAGCGGCGCAGGCTTCCCCGCGCAAGGTCCGCGCTGCGCGTGGCGGCCCCTGGCAACCTGGAAATGGCAGCGCCCCCCCCCGTCGCCGGCCCCGAGCGGCTGGCCTCGCCTACCCGCGTTCCAGCGTAGCCGCGGCGCCGCCTCAGAAGCTTCGGCCGCGGGCTCCTCAGCGAAGGCCGCGGCTGCGGCCGCCAGGGGTTGGCCGGGCGGGTTGCCTGGCAGGGCGGGCGGCTGCGGCAGCGGCTTCCCGGCGAGCCCCCTGCAGGCGGCGCGCGGCCTGGAGGGCCGTTTCGTCTTCCTCCGCGCGGTCGGGCTCCCCGAGGGCGGCGTTTTCCTCGAAGTCCTTGCCCTCGTCGCCATGCTCGTCGGCCCAGCGCGGCCTGTCGTCGCGGGGGTCGCGAGGTCGGGCGGGGCAGATTGCTCTTCCGCGGCCGCGAGTGCCGCGTGCGCCCCAGCCATCGCCGCCAGCATCGGCTCTGGCGCGTCGCCCCAAGCCCTCGCTCCGTTCTCGAGGCGGTCCAATAGCTCGCGCGTGGCCCGCGCCAGCTCCGTGGGCCCCGCGTCGGCCCGGGGCGCGGCGGGCCGCTCCGCGCGCGGCTGCCCGCTGCGCTTCCTCCTCTGCGCGCGCCGCCGCCTCGGCTGCGGCCGCCTTCGCGCGGGCGTCTGCGAGGTGGCGTTGCGCGGCTGCCAACGCCTCCTCCGCGGCTTGTGCGGCCGCGGCTGCTTTCTGCGCCGCCGCGCGCAGGCCCTCCAGGCGGTTGCCGCAGGGGCGTCCCGCCTGCCGCTGTCGCGCGGCACGCTCCTGCGACAGCAGCGGCTCGACGGCCGCAGCCGGAACCCCAGCGCGCCGGGCCGCGGCGGCTGCTTGGCAGAAAGCGTCCGCCTGGGCACCTGGGCGGGGGCCGCGGTGTCCTGGCAGCGCTGGCCAGGCGGCGCCAGCAGCGCCCTCGGGGGCAGCCGTCGGGGGGCGGGCAACTCGCCCTCGCCCTGGCGCGGGCGGCGCCGCACCGGCAGCAGGTCCCGCGGCTCTCGAAGTTGCACGCGCCGCACGCGCAGCGCTACTCCGCGCGGCGCTCTGGCGGCGGGCGGCGGCCTCCAGCGCCGAGGGGGTTCGCGAGGAGCTGTTCTGCGAGCTCCTGCTGCGGGCCGCCGCCTCCGCGCGTGCCGCGGCGATTGACGGTGGTCGTCCATGCCATGGCACCGAGGGGGGGAGCAGAGCGCTGGGGGGCTCGATTTCGGCCACCCCCCGAGGGCTCTCGGCGAGGGGGAGCTGCGGGGAACAAAAAGTGAACGAGCAGGGAGGGTCCGGCCGGGCCGCCGGGGTCGGAGAAACCTCGACCCCCGACGCTCGAGCTCCTCCGCCTCCTCGGGAAGAACTGTAGATTCCAGAGACGCTCCTATCTCCGCACGGAGCCCACTCCAAGTCTAGTATAAAAGTATCGTTTCCTGTGGAATCCCAGGTCGCTCCACTCTGTCCTTAGGATTTCTTCACAACTCTATATGCAACAATGGTGTTTTGTTGCGCGCGTTTGCTGTGGTGCACATATGCGCCGTGGTGTACACAGGTGCTGCGGTGCATGTTGGCACTGTGGTTCACACAGGCACGGTGGTGCAGATCGCCACCTAAATGCTGCTCCTACCCTTCCTCGGTCATTCCTGGGTTTTCCTAGACGCCGCCAGCGTGAAACGTGACGTCACCGGCTTCCCCCCTGGTGACCGCCGTCATCGCCCCAGACAAAGGAAATAGGCTCAATGTGGGAGGCCTAGGAGTCCGCCCGATCCCTCTGGGCGGGGCCTGGTAGTCGATGTCGAACGAATCCTTCCTGCCGCCGGACCGGCTGGCCAGGCAGCAGACGGCGCCGTCCACCCTGCCGAGCTTGCCCAGGGCGCTGGCGAGCGAGGCCTTTGGAGGATGCCGCCAAGGCTGCAAAACATCTACGGACGACGGCCAACGTGAGACCGGGCACACACTGCGTGCGCACAGGTTTCGAATACGGTATCGACCTTAGAACCGAGTTAATCCAAGATTGATTCCCCCGCCGAAAATGCAAGAAACGCGTAGGATGTTCGTACATCTACGGAACATGATACGTATCTGTTCGCAGATGCGGCGGGAAAATCAATCCTGGGGTAAATCAATTCTGCAGACGATCCCGTACTCGAAGGTCTCAGAGCCAACCATCCTCACACGGAGATGGCATCGATCTAGGTCGCCTATCCAGTGTTAGGGAACGAACAGCCCATCAACATATGCCCTGGCCAACCCTCTGGTCAACCCCATCCGACGCTCTGACCAACCCCACACGACCCTGGTCGGGGTAATCATTCCCATGGGATCTTGTAACGTGGCACGTCGTGCCCCGCGATACTCAATTGTCCTCTACGCCTCGGGAATATCCGCCACCGTGCCCCCTGGCACGCTGAGGCGTGGAATGAATGCCCAGGTCTGTCTGGCAGGGTTCATTGAATTCTGACCAGGGGCGGCGCCTCCCTCCACAAGCAGACTCCTGCGTGCACCGCTCCTCCTTTCCGAGGCCACTTCCCTGGTGCCCGCTCGAGGACGGTGCACTTTCAGCATGGCAGCATGGCAGCTAATGCCTGATGCCCCCCTTTCACGAGTACCCGCTCAAGGATGGTGCACTTTCCGCATGGCAGGTAATGCCTGAACCCGCATTCCATGGGCGCCCGCTCGAGGATTGTGCACTTTCCGCATGGCTGCTAACTCCTGGACCCCTCATCCCACGCGCACCCGCTCGACCATCGTGCACTGCCCACATTCCCAGGCGCTGCTCCCAAGCGCTCCAGAGTCTCCCAAGTCGCGATCCCTGGTTCTAAACGATGGATGCATGCCCCGAGCTCCAAGACGGCCCGTGCAGGCAACCAAAGACACCAAGATGGCCCCGGATGCCTCGAAGTCCTCCCAAAATTGCCAAAAACCAGCGAACATTAATCCGAAACGGACCAAGATGCCTCCAAGAACGCCCACAATGGGTCAAAACCTCCCCCGGCAAGGTCCAGGGGAAAAAATACTCTGTGACGTCCGTTCGATGCTTGAATGGGTTTAGCCTTCTCGCCGTTTCGTGCACTGCTGCTCCAAAACGGGGACCCTGCACCACACGACGGTTGGAAAAACGATGGGGTCGGCAGCGAGACCGACGTCGAAACCGAAGCCGACACCTGGGGGCCACGGCCTGGCCCAAAGGGCGCGGCTACGAAGAATCAGCCGAACGCAGCCGACCCCGACGACTCCGATCAATGAGTTTGCTAGTTATATAAATATATAAACCGTATGAATTGCACATGTTTGTATATATGGCATATGTTACCCAGCGTGAGCCCCAAACGTTGTGATGTTACCTATATGTGTTGTGCGATCTGTGTGTTCTGCACGCGATTGCGTGCCATATCTAGTATGCACCCTATGTCGTGCAACATCCGTTGTGCAACACATGTGGTGCAATCTGCAAACTTCAAGATATGAGGTGCACGGTCCGTGGAGCTGTCTAAGTGGTGCAATCCGCTGGCCCCCTTGTGGGGCCACCAGGCTGTAGGAGCGAGGTTCGCAGTTTCCTGTACCAGCTGTAGCTTGTAGTTTCCAGTGTTACAGTTCTGCTTCTTGCTGGTTACTGTAACTAGTTGACTTATTGCTGGTTACTGTAACTAGTTGATTGACCGCGCGAGGGGGGGGGAGGCCCAAACCGGCTTTTTAGCACCCCCCGGGCGCGTTGTCTGAATTGCTGGGGGGGCTCGAAATCGACACCCCTCACGCAGATCCGCGGGGTCAGGGTCCAAAAACACATGGGATTTGCCACATTTCTGAAATTCGGTGCCACCCCTCACGCAGATCCGCGGGGTCAGGGTCCAAAAACACAGGGGATTTGCCACATTTCTGAAATTCGGTGCCACCCCTCACGCAGATCCGCGGGGTCAGGGTCCAAAAACACATGGGATTTGCCACATTTCTGAAATTCGGTGCCACCCCTCACGCAGATCCGCGGGGTCAGGGTCCAAAAACACAGGGGATTTGCCACATTTCTGAAATTCGGTGCCACCCCTCACGCAGATCCGCGGGGTCAGGGTCCAAAAACACAGGGGATTTGCCACATTTCTGAAATTCGGTGCCACCCCTCACGCAGATCCGCGGGGTCAGGGTCCAAAAACACAAGGGATTTGCCACATTTCTGAAATTCGGTGCCACCCCTCACGCAGATCCGCGGGGTCAGGGTCCAAAAACACAAGGGATTTGCCACATTTCTGAAATTCGGTGCCACCCCTCACGCAGATCCGCGGGGTCAGGGTCCAAAAACACAGGGGATTTGCAACATTTCTGAAATTCGGTGCCACCCCTCACGCAGATCCGCGGGGTCAGGGTCCAAAAACACAGGGATTTGCCACATTTCTGAAATTCGGTGCCACCCTTCACGCACATCCATCGCAAGGCGTGGTAACCCAAACTGCGAGAACTCCCTCGGCCCTTTAATCGCAAGGTGTGGTAACCAAGCCCGTAAACCATACACGTCTTACCAATCGCCAGGTGTGGTAACCCCTCTTGTGATCAGTTGGTTTTGCTGATTGCGAATCGGCTTCGCATGAAGTTTCGATACTGCTTCACGACAGCGCCAAGGCCTCATGACTTAGCTCTTCCATGGCCCATTCTCCGAGAGAGGGGGCCGGCGGCAGGGGGCGAAGCCCTTACGGATATATGTGATGCGGTCGATGCTGCGCAAGTTATGGGGCAACGCAAATATTTAAACTGTGGTAAAACCGGTGCTGTGCACTCTACGAAGTGCAACCGGTTTGGTGCAGTAGCTGTTGTGCACTCAAGGGGGGCAACCAATGATGTACAATGCGGTACTTTCTACGTTGTGCAGGCGATGTGGTGCTGTCTAAAAACTAAAAACACTTTCTGTCCGCACTGAAGTGTAATCCCGCTGCTCGTGCAACCAACCCACCCACCCAGCAACCCGCAAGTTCGCTTGCAAAACCCATGCGGTGGATTGCGATCAGTGCTTGGTGTTAGCTGGTGAATTTGTGCGGCCGCGCTACCGCGAATGCTCGCGCGCGCAGCAGCCAACTAGTTTGGCGCGGCCGAATGCGGCCGCAATAGTGCTGACCGCCAAGCACTTCCCAGCGGGCACTTCTGTACGAGGCGGCGACTGGGGCAGGCGCGCCACAGTGGCAACGTGTGCAACGGTTGACACGATTATGATGGTAGCGATGCTGGTGACGATGATGACAATGACGGCGGCAAGGCTTGTGACGGATCCGATGCTGATCGAAACGACGACGATTACGGCGTCCTCGCGTCGATGATGGAGGCTTTTGGACGGAATTCGACCGCGTTGTATTATTCGACACGGGTTTCCCCCCCGAGCACGCGCGCAGGAACGTTCGCATGAATTCGACATGCGGCTCGAGAGGCCTGTTTGGCCACATTGAATGATAATGCTTGAAGAAACACTCGTTCCCCAAAATATAGCAAAAACGCGAGCGCACGCGAAAACATGTTTTTTTTATCTGGTTTCGGGACTCTCGATTTTGAAATCCATGCGAAACCTAGGGAGCTTGATGGATTTCGGCATGCGCGCGCGACGACGCGCGCGCACGTTGTTCAATGGTTCGCGCGGAATTATTGCAACGCCACGCGCGCAACGGAACGCGAATGATTTCGACATACGCGCGCGAAAGGCACGTTTGGCAGCGTGCTATGAAGATGTTGAAAACCATGGTTTTCTTCTGAATTCGCAAAACCATTTTTTTGTTGGCGCTTGCTGTTCTGACACACTTTTCTTGCGGAGCCATGCATCTTTGTTAGTTTTCGGGGCACTCGATTTTGAAACTCCTTGCGGAAACTCAGAAATGTGCCAGAGATTCCGGGATGCGCGTGCGACGACGCGCGCGTGCACTTCGTCCCGCTTTTGGCACAAAAGTTCTGGAAACTGGCGACTTTTTATAAACGAGCGCGCGCACAGTCTGCAAAGGACGTAAAGGGGTCGATGCTTATCTGGTTGGTTTTCTATGAATGAATATGTAAGGCGGACGAATAGGCAAGATCGCGCGCGAAATGCAACGCGAAACAGAAACCGCTAAGTCCAGGGAAGGGAGGGGGGGCTAGATCCTGGCATTCTTGTAGACACCATCTTATGTGGCAACCTTCGCGGCCGTATCTATATACCGCGCAATTGAATTATGTTCGCAATGGGTCGCCAACTCCAACGTTCGCGCAATTATCCCGCCCACCAGCCCGCAATTGGGTTGCAAAACCAATGTATCGGCGATTGCGATGAGTGCTTGGCGTTGGCTGGTGCATGTCCGCGGCCGCGCTAGCCCGCGCATGTTCGCGCGCGCAACCCAGCTAGTTTGGCGCGACCGGTGCGGTTTCAGTGCGAATCGTCGACTTTGGCGGGCGCGGCATCGTGGCACGTCGGCAACGGTAGACACGACGATGGTACTAGCGACGCCAGAGATGAAGATGACATCGACGACGGCAGGGCCAGTGACGGCGCCGATGCTGATCGCGCTGACGACGATGACGGCGCCCTCGCGTCGGCGATGAAGGTTTTGGAAGGAGTTCGGCAGCCGCGCGCGGCCGACGCGCGAGAGTGGCCCGCGTGGAATTCCTCGACGCAAATCGTGCCCTCCCCCCATGGAATTATTCGACGCGTATCGTGCACCCCACCCCCCACCCCCGCGCGCGCGCAAGGGCGTTCGAGTGAAATCTCGACGTCCGGCGCGGGAAGCCCGTTCGGCCGAATGGGATGCATTTGTTGGGAAAAACGATGGTTGTAGAATTCGCAGGGGCGCGTGCGCACGTGTGCTGGAAAACTGCTGCTGCAATGCGATGTTTTGTTACATGCTCTGCGGGGCGTTAAATTTTGAGAACCGTACGAAACCTACGGTTGTTGATGGATTTCCGGATGCGCGCAAAGACGATGCGCTCGCGTACTCCGTCCCATTTGTTGCAAGGGATTCTTGCGACAGCACGCGCGCCAGGGCGTTCGAGCGATTTCGACATGAGCGCGCGTGAGAGGCGCGTATGGCAGCATTTGAAGAGCATGTTGAAAACAACAAATTCTCAAGAATCCGCAAGAGCGCGAGCGCAAGTTTTTTGTCGGTTTGCAAATCCTGTTGCGCAGCCATGCCTTTCTGTATATTTCCAGGGCGCTCGATTTTGAAATACGTACGAAACGCAAGGGTTTATATCGATTTCGGCATGCGCGTGCGACGACGCGCGCGTGCGCACTTCGCCCCATGTGTTGCAAAGGGTTCTTGAACACTGATGACTGTTGGTGACGGAGCGCACGCTCATGCCATCTGCTGCAGAGGATGAAAGGGGGCGCAGTACAAAAAAGGAACGCGGTTAATTCTTGGGGGGGGGAGGGGGGATATCCTATTATGATTGTAGAAAGGGAGGGAGAGAAAGGTTGTGCGCTGTATGCGGAGCAATAGATGTTGTACGACGAGGCGGCGACGGGGCGGCGACGGCGGCCACATAGCCGCCATGCCGAGGACACGGCTCAAACGGCCAGCGACGGGGGGCGGCGACGGCGGCCACTTAGCCGCCAGACCTAAGACACGGCCCAGACGACGGCTGGCGACAAGGCGGCAACGCGCCAGCGACGGCGACCACATAGCCACCAGGCCGAAGACACGACCCAGTTCCTCAGAACAAATGTAAGAAGCCCGAACTGCTTGGGGACTACAGGCGGAGGGGCAGAAAGAACAAATACACAATTTAGCGATCAGTCCTTGCTGTTTTTCGTCTGGCATCGGCGTGACAATAATGTTTCTCGTCATTCGCCCCCCATGTTTCATTTTCCTTTTGCTTATTCTCGCCCTAACCTACGAATTCCCCCTATCCTCATCAGCCTATTCTCGCGGAAGTTCCAAATTGGAGAGCCGATTGGTGGGCTCACAAAAATTCCCGACCAGCCTGTGGTGCTGGGTCATCGTTTTGAAGAGACGCCGCCCCGCGTCCTCTCCTCATCTTCTCCTCCTCCTTCCCTCTCCTCCCATACCAGCCTCAGCCCTCCGCGTGTCAACATTTTCGGCGCACCCCTCACACGCTCCGCGGCCACCTAGGGAGATCCTCCGAAGGCCGCGGGCCGCAGTGGCAAAGCTTGCATGCGTCCCCCCCCCCCCCCACACACCACAGCGCTTCGTGGCCCCATAGGGAGCGCCACCGAAAGCCCCAGTGGCAAAGTTCGCCTACACAGTAGAGCGCTTCGTGGTCCCATAGAGAGCTCCACCGAAGGCCACAGTGGCAAAGTTTGCATGCGCCTCCCCCGCCCAGTACAGCGTTTCGTGGCCCCAAAGGGAGCTCTACCGAAAGCCCCAGTGGCCGCAGCCGCACTCGCCTCCCCAACCCGGTACAGCGCTTCGTGGCCCCAGAGGGAACTTCACCGAAAGCCCCAATGGCCGCGGTCACATGCGTCTCCCCCGCTCGTTACGGCAAACCCCTTACGCGTTTCGTGGGAGCTCGTCCAGAAGCGGTCCCACAACGCGGTACTCACAACTGCATATAGATGGGCCATTCGCCCGAATACTTCTCAAGAGTATCCTTGGAGCCTTCTGGAGGCCGTCTGAAGGCCTGGGGGGGCTTCTGTGGGCGTCCCTGCGTCCACCCGCGGCCTCCCTGCACGACTGGTCACGATGTAGAATGCTGTGGGGGGCGTGTTGGGGCAAGCTCGGATTGTCATGGGGTTCTCTTCGGGTCATCTTGGGGTCCTGCTGGGCCGTCTTTGGGGTCTGCTGGGCTGCATTACGGGTCGCTTTGGGGCGATGTTGAGGCCTCCTGGGCGGTCTCTCGGACGCCCAGAAGATGGAAAAACAGAGCATCTAAGCATTCCCAATCTGCTTCATTGAAACATGGGAAATTGATGTTTCTTTAGCTTCGAAAGCGTATTCTGGGGTCGTCTTCGGGCGTCTGATGGGCCTCTTGCGCCTCTCTCGCGAGGCCGTTCTGCCGCCCTCCTGGCCGATTTGGGTTCGTTGCCGAAGCCAAGCAGGGGCGTCCAGGAACCTCAGAAAGCCTGGGGGATCTTCTGGGGGGCCCCCCGGATCAGGGGGGTCCGCTTTGGGGATGGCGGGGGGGGGAATCCCCCGGATAGTAAAAATCCGCCAGCCCCCGTTTGCCGGGGGTGACACGGCGTGTTTTTTTTTTCCAGCGCAACTATTTTGGAGAGGGGGAGGGAGGGCAGAGGGGAGGACGCGAACCACCGAAGAACAGAATACCACTCGTCTCACTCGGTGCAGTCTGCGACTACCGGCGGAAAACGCACAAGCCGAAATGAGACATGCGGAATCAAGCTGACTGTAGTAGCAAATTTCCGTGTCCGTCGCGCGGATGCTTCTATGGAATCGCGGCTAAAGTATGAACTCGCGCGCGCGTACCCCATACCAGTCCAAACTGGCGGGACTCGCACTGGTGCCCAACGCAAGTGGAGAGGAAAGCGAACGAGGAAGAAGAGGAGGAGGAGGAAGAGGAAAGGAGCGAGCTCAAGCGACAACCGTGGATTACCCTACAGCCTGCACGCCGAGCATTGGAAATATGGCCTGCCCCAGGCAACAATCTTCGGATAGCCATTCCAGACAGCTGCAGGTAAACTGTGAACTCAAACTCGTGCGTGCGTAGACCGATCTCCACGGCCAGTGCCGGAGAAAGTACCCGCACAGAGGACCCACACGAGCGGAGATCAGAAAAGCCAGAGCAAAGCCTCATGCCTAGGCAGAGGAGCTACGCCAAGTGTGGGAGCGAACGATGCTGCAGGCAGGTTGAAACATCAAATCTGTTCGAATACAGCTGGGGGGAGAGGAGAGAGGAGCCAACGAGGAGCGAAGGGGAGGGCGAACTGCGCCGGCAGGATGTGGCAGCAGCGCGAGCCCGCAAGGGGCCAACCGCGAATTTCTGGACAAGACGGGGCGAAACGCCCGGCAAGCACGCTTGGCGGGACGCCGGCGCCGCCCGCGCAGAAGCGGCGGGCCCGCGGGCAGGTGGCGTGCGCATTCGGGAGATCGAAGCACTCCTTCAACGCAGCACGACCTGGGAATGACAAACAACTCATGCAAGACATCATGCAAACTACCACTGCGTAGAAGACTCACCACCACCGAAAACAGAAGAGGAAAGCGAGAGCGGGAGGAGGCGGAGGACGGAGGCGGAGGACGGAGGAGGAAGGGGAAAAGGACCGCCCTCGACGAGCGTCTCGGCAGCATCACTGGCCCTCCGGCCCGCACGACAAACTGCATCCCAGTTGAAACAAAGTGGGGGTGAGGAGGGGAGGCGGAGGACGGAGGCGGAGGACGGAGGGGGGAGGGGAGGAGGACCGCCCTCGACGAGCGTCTCGACAGCATCACTGGCCCTCCGGCCGGCCCGACAAAACTGCATCCCGGTTGAAACAGTGTGGGGGGAGAGGAGGTGTGCATCACGCTTCCTCTTTCCCCCGGGGGGTCCGAAATCGCATTTTCGCATTTCAAGGGGGAGTCTCTGGGCTTGCGGAGCTACACTCTGTGGCCTCCAAGATGTCCAAGATACTATCTCAGCTGGCTCAAGCTGGGCTCCATCACGTCGAAGAGAGCTCAGAGACAGTCAAGATGGGCTGAAGACTGTCCAAGTGGTTTCCAAGACGTCTCAAGAGGACCCCCTGGAAAGCCCAACGAGGCAGGCATCGTCCGAATATTTAAGGGAACAGTATAGTCTTAGCATGTTCGCCTCTCCAGTCTCAACAACATCAAGGACTGCTCAAAGGCCTCCAAGATCGCTCCAAAACTGCCCGAGAAGCCCTCAAGATGGCCGCAAGACGGCCAGAGGGCCCAAGAGTCGCGCAAAATGGCCCAAGATGGCTCCAACAGAGCCCCAAGAGGGGTACCAGAGGGGCAACTCAAACTGACATTTCGAGCCCTCCGCCTCACACGGATCCACAAGATCGCCAGCAGGAGCCCAAGGAGGCCTCAAGCGGCCCCCAAGAGGACCAAAAGAGGCCCCCAAATGGTCTCCAAGAGGCCCCCTTGACGACCCCAGGGTCTCCAAAAAGCCATCCAAACAATCACACCAACCCCAAAAGGGCTCATCCGTGCACTGCGTTTTCCTCTTGGGGTTGGCGGAATGGCGCAAGCCTCTCTTTTTTTTGTGGAATGGCAAATGGGAGACTGTAAAGCAACCACCGAAACCACAGGCTGTCTCTGCAAGATCCTGATGGCCCACAGGGCCATACGGATCGAGATTGGCGCACATTGAGGCCAACAGATCAGCTGTGCGGCGCGAGGCTCTTCACAGTCGACGTGGGAACCAACGTCTGAAAGCGCTAGAAGCTTCAAGTCCTGCGCGGCTCGAATTAGGTGAGTCATGCAGTCATGCAACTCGAGTCCCGAAGAAGGCCAGGGTATGGAGGGCGAGGACACGGTGGGGGTTATGGAGATACAGATCCGCAGCAAAAACAACTTCCACCAAAACGAGCGCCGAAGACAATGAGAGCCCCACGGAGGCCGCGCGCTGAGTCCTGCAAGATTCCACCAGCCCAGGGGGCAGAAGTGGTCGAGATTGTCCCGCATTGGGGTCAACAGGGCGGCAGCTGCGGGCCTCGAGGCTCGTCGCGCTTTGCAGGACTACGTCACGCGAGATACACCTACAAACGCTGCAGGTTGTCGGCCGCCAACTCGTCACTGACGAGCTCGCGGGCCCCGTGCGCATGGAGGTCATCGTTCATGTCGTCCTTCTGCTGCAGCATGTCCGCACACATCTTGTCGAAGGATGAAGCAGAGATGAGGTGGCACTTGCGGTCGACCTGCCAAGTGATGGGGCTGTACGCGGAACACATCTCGTTGTCGCGGCTCGTGCCTGTGGTCGAGCCCGTGTAGTAGGCGATGTCTGCGCCGAAGCCTTGGTCGCCGAGCGGGTCCATGATCATGCCCCTCATCAAGTCGGGGTAGAAGTAGTCCTCGTCGTTGACGATGACGAACACTTGCGCCTGCACCCCGACCTTGTGCTGAAGCTCTCCGGCAAGGTAGGTCGCCCCCCTGCAGAAGACTCCATCGTAGAAGGGCGTCTGGTACTGAAACGGGGTGCCGCAGGCGCCGGCGGCCGAGTGCGGCCAGTGCACCTCGTAGGTCTCGCCGACGTGCATGCCGACGCAGTACGCCCACTCGTACTCGGTTGTGAACTTGGGGTCGGCCTCGTCGAAGTGGTGGCACTGGAAGCCGAGGCGGGCTACTGCCAGGCGCCGCGTCAGGTCCTCTCCGCCATCATCCTCCTCGGAAAAATTCCTGCCGGTGCCGTCCTCGTCGAACTGGCCCACGGAAAGGTGCTCGGCTCCGTAGTGCCAGTGCACGTTGACCGGGCAGAGGCCCCCCTCGAGGTACGTCAGGTTCCAAGGTGTGGCATCGACGGCCATGCCGCCCATGTAGCCCTCGGTGACATTGGCGCCGGCCTGCTCGACGGCACCAACGATTGCGTCGGCGCAAGGGAAATTGTCGAAGCCAGAGGCCGTCGGCTTCGTGCCTTCGCATGGGTTGGCCGTGGTGATGACGCTCGTGTCTGGCGCCGGGATGATCTGGTAGTTGGCGACGTCGAAGGTTGCATCCGGCTGGCCGCAGCACCCCGCATCCTTGTACATGTCCTTCACAGCCCCGCACGTGTAGCCAGCGGGGCCATCGGCGCCGAGGGCCATCGGCACCGAGCCGAGCGCCGCGAGCCACCCCAGTGCGGCGGCGGACTGGTGCTTGTGGCCGGACAGCGCGAGCGCGAGCGAGAGAACCAGCGGGGCGGACCTCGACGCGCCGCTCGTGGGCAGCTCCTCGTCGGGGTCCGTCGTGGTTGCGTCGCACAGGTCTGAGTCGGCGTCGTCTGGGCAGCCGGTGCCGAGCGCGGGCCACATGAGCACCCCGAGCAGGACCGCCGCCGCCAGGGGGGACTTGCGTGCCGAACCCATACTGGCGCTCTGGTGCGCCGGGGTCCTCTCTCGCGCACTCTTGCCAGGAACAGCTTGAGCCAAAATGGCTGCGGAGGAATGGCGCAAGCCTCTTGACAATAGAGAAGGGAATGCGAATTCGCCTACAACGAAAACGGCTCGGCCTCGTCCATAACGTCGCCGGTGATCACCTTGACGTTACTGTACTCGCCGAACGAAGCCTGCCAGAGCATTTATGCATTTACCCATTCTGCATGCGACGCCCCTGGCACGTCTTCCCCACCTCCCTGTCTTTCTATCTTTCTTTCTCTCCCACGAGGAAACGAAGACGACAAGGGATCAAGGCCTGTGGGAAGATCAGATCAAGTGTGCCTTGTGGAATCTGGTGGAGGATGAAAGGACAGTCGCGCTGGCACTCACGCAACCCGCCACAAATTCAACTGCAGTTGCATTGAAGCTCCACCTCCACGGATCCCAACTAAAACCAATAACGCGTCCGCACAAGATAGACAGGTCTGCAAGAGGACACCGCGTCCGCACCCCGCGTCCGCGCGCGACAGGCAGATCTGCAAGGGCGGAAAACGATTAAAAAACGGGATAAGGATCCAAACATGTGCAATTGTATGTATCGCAGTTGTGAGCGTCGTTATCGGTGGAGCTCCCTATGGGCAACAAAACGTGTCAGGGGTGTACCGAAGCAGATGCGGGTACGCCATGCTTGCTGCGCCAGTGTGGCCTTCGGCGGGGTTCCCAAGGGGCCTTCGATGGAGCTCCCTACGGGGCCACGGAACGTGCGAGGGGTTTGCCGAATCGAGTGCGGGTGCGCCATGCGGACTGTGCAACTGGGGCCTTCGGTGGAGCTCCCTATGGGGCCACAAAACGTGTGAGAGGTGTGCCGGATGGGGTGCGGGTGCGCCATGCAATGAACGTGCGAAGGGTGTGCCGAAGCGGGTTCGGGTACGCCTTGCAGACTGTGCTCCTGGAGCCTTCGGCGGAGCCCCCTTTTGGGGCCACGAAGAATGTGAGGAGTGTGGCAAATCAAATGCGGGTGTGCGGACTGTGCCAGATGGGCCATCGGTGGAGCCCCCTTTGAGGCCACGAAGCGTGACAGGGGTGTGACAAAGCGGGTGCGGGTAAGCCATTCGGACTGTGCCGCTGAAGCATTCGGTGTACCTCCCTATGGGGCCACGAAACGTGTGAGTGGTGTGTCGAAAGTGGTGCGGTGCCGCGATGCGGACTTTGCCTCTGAGGCCTTCGGTGGAGCTCACTTTGAGCTACGAAACGTGTGAGAGATGTGCCAAGTCAGATGTGGGTGCGCCTTGCGGAACTCCCTATGGGCCACGGAGCGTGAGATGGGTGCGCCGAATCGGGTTCGGGCACGCCGTACCGCCTGTGCCACTGGGACCTTCGGTGAAGCTCCCTCTGGGGCCACGAAACGTGTGATGGGTGTGCCGAAGCGGGCGCGGGTACGCCATGCAGACTGTGCCTCTGAGACCTTCGGTGGAGGCCCCCTTCGGGGTCACGGTGCGTGCGAGTGGTGCGCTGAAGCGGGTGCGGGTACGCAATGCGGACTGCGCTGCTGAAGCCTTCGGTGGAACTCCCTATGGGGCCACAAACAAAGCGCGTGAGTGTTGTGCCCAATTCGGTGGTGGACAAACTTCCCTTTAATAAACGTCCCTTTAGTGAAAACGGCCTGGGACCGAAACCGACGGACCTGGCCCAGCAAAACTGACGGCCGCGACGCCCTCTCGCGAACCGAAAACGGCCAATTCCTTAATCTACGTGTCAGGGTAGGAGGTCTATCCACCTCCGACCAATCAGATGGGGGTGCGCCATGCGTACTGTGCCACTGGTGCCTTCGGTGGAACTCCCAGTGAGGCCACGCAACGTGAAGGGTTTGGTGTGCCTCCGGTGTGGCTACGCCATGCGGACTGTGCCGCTGGAGCCTTCGATGGAGCTCCCTACGGAGCCACGGAACGTGCAAGGGGTGTGCCGAGTCGGGTGCGGGTGCGTCGTGCGGACTTTGTAACTGAGGCCTTCGGTGGAGTCCCCTTTGGTGGCCACGAAACGTGTGAGGAGTGTGCCCGAATGCGGAGGGACAGAGGCACGGATGGGAGGAGGGAGGAGGGGCCAGCGGGACGGAGTGGATCGCGGCGAAGGCCCACACCGCAGGATGGTTGGGAAAAGGAAAAACCTAAACTTTCGGTTCGGAGATTCGAAACATGGCGTGGGAAGACGGCGCTGGGAAAACGCTATGGGAAAGACGGCGCTGGGCCCCCCTTGCGGCGCCGCTGGCGCCGCCCCTGGCGCGCTCCGCGCGCTAGAGTGGGGCCCAGCG
The DNA here is from genome assembly GCA_963575745.1 of Prorocentrum cordatum. Taxonomy (NCBI): domain Eukaryota; class Dinophyceae; order Prorocentrales; family Prorocentraceae; genus Prorocentrum; species Prorocentrum cordatum. Next base: position 90,371 of record CAUYUJ010017193.1, on the reverse strand, counting down.
CTGATTCAAGCAATCCGCGCGGACCTGCGACAGTTGATAGTTACCGGTTCAAATGAAATCCTCTTCGAAATAGGTGGGGGTGGTAAACGGGGGCTCTCGAGCCTGCACATCTGTGGCCGACTGCTCGCCGCCGATGCCAGACTTCTCCCGCGCGAATGCCACGACTTCGTGCCCTCTGGCGGCAAGCTCCTGGCAGGTCTCGGTGGGCTAGGGGAGTTGAACGACGGCGAAGACAGGGCCGAGACTGTCAGAGGGCCAGCTGAGACAACTGTTATCGGCCTTCGGAGGTCCCCCTCGTCGCCATGGCTGGACGCAGCTCGGAAAACTGGTGCGTTCGGACCTGATGGGGGGTCCGGGCACCGATTCTGAGCTGCCGTTGCCTCAACTCGCCCTCCCCCGCCAGAGCGGTTGCGGTGAAGGGGGCGGAGCAGGAGAGCCCAAAATCGAGTCGATGAATCGGATCGGCGATCGGCATGAATCGGATCGGCGGACATCGGCAGCCACGTCGGGAGAAGTCGAATCGACGGAAATCGGCAGGCTAGCAAAACCTCCACACTGAGAAACCGAGGTCTGGGTCGGAATACGAAATCGAATCGAATCGGAATCGATCGAAATTGAATCGAGACGAGTCGGATGGGCCGAAATGAGCGACGAAAGCAAGCGGGTGTTGCGCGAGATGGCACAGCGACCTTACGCAGTGGCTTACGCGGGCCGCCAGCGCGGCACGCTGCATTGGAGACGAGGGCGCTTACGCGAGACCTTGCGCGGGCAGATTGCGCGCCAATGTCGGCGCAGACCTCATTTTCCTGCGTCGCTCAAATGAGCCCTGCAAGCCGAAGGAGGACGGAGGTGGGGATGGGGAGGCAACTCGCCCAGGGCACAGCGCCGCGGCAAGGGCCGTAGGAAGATGCCAGCCAGCCAAGGGCAGCGCCTGGGGGGCCGGACCCAGCAGCGGGGCCACGAGCCTGCATCCAAGGAGCAGCATCGGCAAAGCCACACGTTCTCTCGGGGATCTGCGCGGGACCGCCGAGAAGTGGTGTCTACGCCCGCAAAACCCCACCAGCCCTTTGGGCGACAGGTGGTCTAACGAGATTCCTCTTCCCTCTTCCAAAAAACCCCTCTTCCCCTACGGGGAGGGGTTTACCCCTCCCCTCACCCCTCCCCTGGACTTTTTCGGGCCCCCCCGCGACGTGTCAGGGCGTACGAAACGGCCTCGGCGAGGAAGCCAAAATCAATAGTTTTACTAAGGTGTTGCCCCCATTTGGGCCACTTTGGGGGGGGGACGAACGTTGGGCGACCAGCCCTCTGGGCGCCCAAATCATTGGTTGTACTAGGGTTTGGGCCCCATTTGAGCCTCTTGGGGGCGGGGGCTGAACGTTATCCCACCAGCTCCCTGGGAACCACAATATTTGGTTTTACTAAGGTGTTGGCCCCATTTTGGAGTCTCTGGGGGGGGGGGGGGGGCCCGCCGAACGTTGCCCCATCTCTCCTTTGATCGATGGCATTCGAGATGCCCCCAAGAGGCCTTCCAGGGCTTCCAAGAGGGCCCCAAGAAAGCCCCAAGAGGGCCCCAAGACGGCCCCAGAGGCCTCCAAGACGCCCAAGATGGCCTCTAAGACGGCTAAGATGGCCCCAGGATGCCTCCAAGACGGCCCAAGATGCACCAAAGACGGCCTGAGATGGCCTCCAGATGGCCTAAGACGGCCCACGAGGCCCCCAAGAGGCCTCCATGACGGCCCAAAAGGCGTCCAGGAGGTCTTCCAGGAGGGCACAAAGAGGCCAAAAACATAGATGTTCCCACGGTGTTTGACAGATTTTGGCATGCGCTTCTGTTCGGCATACCGACGGCCCAAGACGGCGCAAGAGGCCCCCAAGATCGCCCAAGAGGCCTCCAAGAAGGCTCCATGACGACCCAAAAGGCCCCCAAGACAACCCCAAGAGGGCCCAAGAGGCCTCCAAGACAGCCAAAATGGCCTCCAAGACGGCTGAGATGGCCCCAAGATGCCTCCAAGACGGCCCACGATGCACCCAAGGCGGCCTAAGATGGCCTCAAGATGTCGCAAGACGGCCCACGAGGCCCCCAAGAGGCCTCCATGACGGCCCAAAAGGCGTCCTGGAGGTCTTCAAGGAGGCCAGCATCATAGATGTGCCTACGTTGTTTGACAGATTTTGGCATGTGTTTCTGTTCGACATTCTGGCGACTCAAGACGGCGGAACAAGAGGCCCCCAAGATCGCCCAAGCGGCCTCCAAGAAGGCTCCATGACGGCCCAAAAAGGCCCCCAAGACAGCCCCAAGAGGACCCCAAAACGGCACAAGAGGCCTCCAAGACGCCCAAGATTGCCTTTTAAACCCCTGATCTGCCCCAAGAAGGCCCCAAGACGACCCAGACAGGCCCCCAAGACGGCTTCCGACGGCGTCAAACAAGCCAGGAACGCCCTAAGACGGCCAACGAGGCCCCCAAGAAGCCCCCCAAAGGCTTCAAACTTACCCTGGCGACGTACCCAACCCCTGCGCAACGCGGGGCATGAATAGCTTGGGAGACGTCATACGGAAGTGATGACGTGACATATGGGCGCATATACTTCTGCGAGCGGCATTCGTGAGGCTCGCAGCCCCCAAGGACGGCGATGTCCCGTTCAGATCTGCCTGGTGCCTCGCTCCGCTGGACCCACCAGCAGCCCTCGAAAGTGGCGACAATTTCGCAGATCGCAGCCCCCCAAGGACGGCGAGGTCCCGCTCAGATCCGCGCGGTGCCTCACTCCGCCGGACCCACCAGCAGTCCTCGAAAGTGGCGACGACTGTCGCAGATCGCAGCCCCCCAGGGACGGCGAAGTCCTGCTCAGATCTGCGCGGTGCCTCGCTCCGCAGGAGCCACCAGCAACCCTCGAAAATGGCGACAAATTCCAGATCGCAGCCCCCCAGGGATGGCGAGGTCCCGCTCAGATCCGGGCGGCGCAGGACCCACCATCAGCCCTCGAAAGTGGTCCCGCTCAGATCTGCGCGGTGCCTCGCTCCGCAGGACCCACCAGCAGCCCTCGAAAGTGGCGACAATTTCGCGAGGTCCCGCTCAGGTCCGCGCGGTGCCTCACTCCGCAGGACCTACCAGCAGCCCTCGAACGTGGCAACAATTTCGCAGATCGCAGCCACCCGAAGATGGCGAGGTCCCGCTCAGATCTGCGCGGTGCCTCACTCCGCAGGACCCACCAGCAGCCCTCGAAAGTGGCGACGGTTTCGCAGATCGCAGCCCCCCTGGGACGGCGAGGTCTCGCTCAGATCAGCGCGGTGCCTCACTCCGCTGGACCCACCAACGGCCCTCGAAAGTGGCGACCGTTTCGCAGATCGCAGCCTCCCATGGGACGGCGAGGTCTCGCTCAGATCTGGGCGGTGCCTCACTCCGCAAGACCCACCAGCAGCCCTCGAAAGTGGCGACACGTTCGCAGATCGCAGCCCCCCAGGGACGGCGAGGTCTCGCTCAGACCCGCGCGGTGCCCCACTCCGCAGGACACACCAACAGCCCTCGAAAGTGGCGACAGTTTCACAGATCGCAGCCCCCCATGGGATGGCGAGGTCTCGCTCAGATCTGCGCGGTGCCTCACCCCGCAGGACCCACCAGCAGCTCTCGAAAGTGGCGACAATTTCGCAGATCGCAGCCCCCAGGGACGGCGAGGTCTCGCTCAGATCCGCGCGGTGCCTCACTGCGCAAGACCCACCAGTAACCCTCGACAGTGGCGACAATTTCGCAGACCGCAGCCCCCCAGGGACGGCGAGGTCTCGCTCAGACCCGCGCGGTGCCTCACTGCGCAGGACCCCCCTTGGAGGCATGGAAATTGGCACCAACACCAGCCCAGGGGGTTGCCTCCACATGGGGAAGATTATCCTAGATTTCAGTGTTGGTGGCAATAATTTCGGCCACCTTGGAAGCCAGAATATTACCACCATCACCGAGATCGGGATCGTCTTCCCTCGGTGGAGGCACGCCACCGATCTTGGTGGTGGTGTCAACATCTAGGCCTGCGACCACCAGCATCCCTCGAAAGTGGCGACAATTTCGCAGACCGCAGCCCCCCGGGGACGGCGAGGTATCGCTCAGATCCGCGCGGTGCCCCACTCCGCAAGACCCACCAGCAGCCCTCAAAAGTGGCGACCGTTTCGCATATCGCAGCCCCCTCATGGGACGGCGAGGTCTCGCTCAGATCCGCGCGGTGTCTCACTCCGCAGGGCCCACCAGCGGCCCTCGAAAGTGGCGACAATTTCGCAGATCGCAGCCCCCCAGGGACGGCGAGGTCTCGCTCAGATCCGCGCGGTACCTCACTCCGCCGGACCCACCAGTAGCCCTCGAAAGTGGCGACAGTTTCGCAAACCCTCAGATCCGCGCGGTGCCTCACTCCGCAAGACCCACCAGCAGCCCTCGAAAGTGGCGACCAATTTCGCAGATCGCAGCCCCCCAGGGACGGCGAGGTCTCGCTCAAATCCGCGCGGTGCCTCACTCCGCAAGACCCACCAGCAGCCCTCGAAAGTGGCGACAGTTTCGCAGATCGCAGCCCCCCCAAGGACGGCGAGGTCTCGCTCGGATCCGCGCGGTGCTTCGCTTCGCAGGACCCACCAGCAGACCTCGAACTAGGCGACAGTTTCGCAGACCGCAGCCCCCCCAGGGACGGCGAGGTCTCGCTCAGATCCGCGCGGTGCCTCACTCCGCAGGACCCACCAGCAACCCTCGAAAGTGACGACAGTTTCGCAGATCCTCAAATCCGCGCGGTGCCCCACTCCGCAGGACCCACCAGCGGCCCTCGAACGTGGCGACCAATTTCGCAGATCGCAGCCCCCCATGGGACGGCGAGGTATCGCTCAGATCCGCGCGGTGCCTCACTCCGCAGGACCCACCAGCAGCCATCGAAAGTGGCGACAATTTCGCAGACCGCAGCCCCCCGGGGACGGCGAGGTATCGCTCAAATCCGCGCGGTGTCTCACTCCGCAGGGCCCACCAGCAGCCATCGAAAGTGGCGACAAATTTCGCAGATCGCAGCCCCCCTGGGACGGCGAGGTATCGCTCAGATCCGCGCGGTGCCTCACCCCGCAGGGCCCACCAGCAGCCCTCGAAAGTGGCGACCAATTTCGCAGATCGCAGCCCCCCAGGGACGGTTAGGTCTCGCTCAGATCCGCGCGGTGCCTCACTTCGCAGGACCCACCAGCAACCCTCGAACGTGGCGACAATTTCGCAGATCGCAGCCCCCCAGGGACGGCGAGGCCCCGCTCAGATCCGCGCGGTGCCTCGCTCCGCAAGACCCACCAGCAGCCATCGAACGTGGCGACAGTTTCGCAGATCGCAGCACCCCAGGGACGGCGAGGTCTCGCTCAGATCCGCGCGGTGTCTCACTCCGCAGGACCCACCAGCAGCCCTCGAACTAGGCGACAGTTTCGCAGACCGCAGCCCCCCCAGGGACGGCGAGGTCTCGCTCAAATCCGCGCGGTGCCTCACTCCGCAAGACCCACCAGCAGCCCTCGAAAGCGGCGTCCGTCTCGCAGATCGCAGCCCCCCAAGGACGGCGAGGTATCGCTCAGATCCGCGCGGTGCCTCACTCAGCAGGACCCAGCAGCGGCCTTCGAAAGTGGCGACAGTTTCGCAGATCGCAGCCCCCCATGGGACGGCGAGGTCTCGCTCAGATCCGCGCGGTGTCTCACTCCGCAGGGCCCCACCAGCGGCCCTCGAAAGTGGCGACCAGTTTCGCAGATCGCAGCCCCCAAAGGACGGCGAGGTCTCGCTCAGATCCGCGCGGTGCCTCACTCCGCAGGACCCACCAGCAGCCCTCGAAAGCGGCGACAATTTCGAAGATCCTCAGATCCGCGTGGTGCCTCACACCGCAGGACCCACCAGCAGCCCTCGAAAGTGGCGATAATTTCGCAGATCGCAGCCCCCCAGGGACGGCGAGGACTCGCTCAGATCCGCGCGGTGCCTCACTCCGCAGGACCCACCAGCAGCCCTCGAAAGTGGCGACGGTTTCGCAGATCGCAGCCCCCCAGGGACGGCGAGGTCTCGCTCAGATCCGCGCGGTGCCTTACTGCGCAGGACCCACCAGCCGCCCTTGAACGTGGCGACAGTTTCGCAGACCGCAGCCCCCCGGGGACGGCGAGGCCCCGCTCAGATCCGCGCGGTGTCTCACTCCGCAGGGCCCACCAGCAGCCCTCGAAAGTGGCGACAGTTTCGCAGATCGCAGCCCCCCAGGGACGGCGAGGTCTCGCTCGGATCCGCGCGGTGCCTCGCTCCGCAAGACCCACCAGCAGCCCTCGAAAGTGGCGACAGTTTCGCAGATCGCAGCCCCCCAGGGGCGGCGAGGTATCGCTCAGATCCGCGCGGTGCCTCACTCCGCAAGACCCACCAGCGCCCCTCGAAAGCGGCGACAGTTTCGCAGATCGCAGCACCCCAGGGACGGCGAGGTCTCGCTCAGATCCGCGCGGTGCTTCGCTTCGCAGGACCCACCAGCAACCCTCGAACGTGGCGACAATTTCGCAGATCGCAGCCCCCCAATGGCGGCGAGGTCTCGCTCAGATCCGCGCGGTGCCTCACTCCGCAGGACCCACCAGCGGCCCTCGAAAGCGGCGACGGTTTCGCAGATCGCAGCCCCCCAGGGACGGCGAGGTCTCGCTCAGATCTGCGCGGTGCTTCGCTTCGCAGGACCCACCAGCAGCCCTCGAACGTGGCGACAGTTTCGCAGATCGCAGCCCCCCAATGGCGGCGAGGTCTCGCTCAGATCAGCGCGGTGCCTCACTCCGCAGGACCCACCAGCATTCCTTGAGATTCCAGGGGGCCCGGTGAACTTGCCGACGCTGGAGTCCGAGGCTGTCGATCAGGAGTTCGGGAACAACTTCGAGCCCGTGCGGAGGGCCCAGGAAGCACTCCTGCGGTGGATTTACGGCAGGCGGGCGCGTCAAGCTGTGAATGCGAGAGCTCGGAAATTGCGAATCTTCACGCCTGGGACGCTGGTCTACTATTTCAGGAATCCGAAGAGCAGCTCAATGACTGGGAAGTTCTACGGACCAGCTCGCGTCCTGGCTACAGAGACAGTTCACCGGAATGGAGATGCGCAGGCGCGGCCTCGAGTGCGGCTCAATGCTTGCGGACGTCTCATTCGGTGTGATCCATGTCAGCTAAGAGATGCTTCGGACAGAGAGATCGCATAACACGAAGTGATACACGGAGCCGAACTTCCTTGGACGTTCAAGAATCTCACGAGCAACCTGCGACCTGGACAATACGAGGATCTGGCGGACGACACCAGATTGATCCCTAGCGATCGAGACTTCAACGAGGCGGCGGCAACACCTCCAATGCCGTCGGAAGGTGCTGGTCATGGGCCGGCGGGAGCTCAGTCTCACCATGATCCAGACGGTGGCCGACCTCAACCTCGACAACGACTGCAGGGGAAACGAAGCCAGGCAAATCACGATCAACGGCCCAAGATGGCGACGATGTCGAGACCAGCGCAGGAACCTGTTTCGAGCTCGAGCCCTTTGCCGTCCCAGCTGGAGGACACGTTCTCAGCAGCGCCGGCGAGGCCACCGAACCACTCGAGACGACCACCAGCGAGGGCATCTCCACATGCCTGGGAGGGCCTGCCGACGTCAGAGGAGACGGAGGCGACGTACGGCAAGGAGAAATCAGAGCGGCAGAAGGCGAACGACCGGAAGGAGCAGCAGGCGCTAGAGGCGGAGGCCACCGATGCATCATGCTTCTGGAGCCTGGAGGACAGTGCGATCGAGGTGGAGATCGACTTACCCCATGGAGCTGGTGGTGGACGCGCAGGTCGTGACCTCCATGCGTTCGTCGCTACGGAGCTGCGAAGGCAGAGAGCCGAGGTGAAGGAACGGACGCTGTCTGCCGAGGACCTGACCAAGTTCAAGGGTGCGAAGACCAAGGAGGCGCAGGAGTTGATCAAGGAGATGGTCCTGGAAGGGCTGCCTCCGCATGTGACGATACCTCAAGATAGGCTGATGCGTTTACGGTGGGTCCTGACCTGGAAGATAGATCCGACGAAACCTGGTGGCAGGAAGGCCAAGGCGCGGCTGGTGATTCTGGGCTTCCAAGACCCTGATCTGACCACGGAGGAGTCGCATGCGCCGACGGCTACCATGACAGCCAAACAGGTATTCCTGCTGAAAGCGGCCCATCTCAAGGTGAGAGCTGCCAAAGGAGATGTCAAGTCCGCGTTTTTTACAAGGCGAGAGGCTGGTCCGTGATTTGGTTTGTGAAGCCGACGGGTGACATAGCAAAGTATCTGGGTCTCCGTCCGGGCCAGGCCGTTCTCTCCTCAAGACGTCAGCTCACGGTCTGGTACAGGCTCCGAGGGCGTGGCACAAGGCGGTGAACAAGAAACTGAATGACCTAGGCTGGCGACAACTGGAAGCATATCCGTGTGTGTGTGTGTGTGGATGCTTGAGTCTGATGTTTCGAATGGTCGATCTCATGCCATTGGAATGGCGCTATATCATGTGGATGATTTTCTAGTGTCAGGTCGTGATCATGACAAGACGTGGGCCCGGGCAAATTATCCCGACAAAGCGACCTAACAGCGATGTGTAGGAGCATATCTGGAAGCATTCCCCTGAATATTCAGATGAGAGTCCAAATGTAGAAGTCTGCTGTTCCCGCAGTCGTAGTCGCATTCGCGATGACAGTCGCAGTGGCAACGGCAGTCGCAGTCACAGTCACAGCCTCAGCCTCGGCCTGCCTCAGCCTCAGCCTCAGCCTGCCTCAGCCTCAGCCTCAGCCTCAGCCTCAGCCTGCTTCAGCCTCAGCATCAGTCTGCCTTCAGCCTCGGCCTCAGCCTCAGGCTGCCACAGCCTCACCCTGCATCAGCCTCAGCCTCAGCCTCAGCCTGCCTAAGCATCAGCCTGCCTCAGCCTCAGCCTCAGCCTGCCTCAGCCTCAGCCTCAGCCTGCTTCAGCCTCAGCCTCAGTCTGCCGTCGGCCTCGGCCTCAGCCTCAGCCTGCCTCAGCCTCAGCCTGCCTCAGCCTCAGCCTCAGCCTCAGCCTCAGCCTGCCTCAGCCTCAGCCTCAGCCTCAGCCTCAGCCTGCAGCCTCAGCCTGCAGCCTCAGCCTGCCTCAGCCTCAGCCTCAGCCTGCAGCCTCAGCCTCAGCCTCAGCCTCGGCCTCAGCCTCAGCCTGCCTCAGCCTCAGCCTGCATCAGCCTCAGCCTCAGCCTCAGCCTGCCTCAGCATCAGCCTGCCTCAGCCTCAGCCTCAGCCTGCCTCAGCCTCAGCCTCAGCCTGCTTCAGCCTCAGCCTCAGTCTGCCTTCAGCCTCGGCCTCAGCCTCAGCCTGCCTCAGCCTCAGCCTGCCTCAGCCTCAGCCTGCAGCCTGCCTCAGCAGCCTCAGCCTCAGCCTCAGCCTGCCTCAGCCTCAGCCTCAGCCTGCCTCAGCCTCAGCCTGCCTCAGCCTCAGCCTGCATCAGCCTCAGCCTCAGCCTCAGCCTGCCTCAGCATCAGCCTGCCTCAGCCTCAGCCTCAGCCTGCCTCAGCCTCAGCCTCAGCCTGCCTCAGCAGCCTCAGCCTCAGTCTGCCTTCAGCCTCGGCCTCAGCCTCAGCCTGCCCAGCCTCAGCCTCAGCCTCAGCAGCCTCAGCCTCAGCCTCAGCCTCAGCCTCAGCCTCAGCCTGCAGCCTCAGCCTCAGCCTCAGCCTCAGCCTTCAGCCTCAGCCTCAGCCTCTTCAGCCTCAGCCTCAGTCCCTTCAGCCTCGGCCTCAGCCTCAGCCTGCCTCAGCCTCAGCCTGCATCAGCCTCAGCCTCAGCCTCAGCCTGCCTCAGCATCAGCCTGCCTCAGCCTCAGCCTCAGCCTGCCTCAGCCACAGCCTCAGCCTGCTTCAGCCTCAGCCTCAGTCTGCCTTCAGCCTCGGCCTCAGCCTCAGCCTGCCTCAGCCTCAGCCTGCCTCAGCCTCCGTATCAGCCTGCCTCAGCATTCAAAATGTGGCCCAGGAGTGGAGTTCTGGGAACTCGAAGACCACGAAGTGGCCCACAGTTGGCTCCGGGCATTCAAAATCATGCCCAGGAATGGAGTTCTGGGAACTCGAAGACCACGAGGTGGCCTACAGTTGGCTCGGGGCATTCAAAATCATACCCAGGAATGGAGTTCTGGGAAATCGAAGAACACGAAGTGGCCTACAGTTGGCTCCGGGCATTCAAAATCATGCCCAGGAATGGAGTTCTGGGAACTCGAAGACCACGAAGTGCGTTACTGTTGGCTAAAAAAGGAGTCCCCGGTTTTCCGCGGCACCCGCCCGGATCCCGCCCAGACCCCCCTGGGGAGTCATGATGCTCTCTTTTGACCCTACTAGAAGCCTATCAGTCTTCGCTGTTAGGTAAACAACAGGTCATGGACGTGTTTCGATGGACAGAATGAGAATACGGATCTTTCACACAGTGTGGTGTTTACGTCCTCCTGCGTCTAGACTTCAGTTTGAGTTTGAGCCAAACGACGTACCTGGAACAGATTGAAGAGATTGAGGTTCTTCCAAAACGTCGACGTCAGGTTTCGTCTCCCGTCACGACCACCGAGAAGAGTCAGTTCCGGGCGGCCACCGGAAGCCTTCAGTGGAAAGGGACCCAGACGGGGCCCGACATATTGGCCGAGCTGAGTCTATTTCAGAGCAAGACGGAGTCGTGTACTGTGGAGGACCTACTGAAGGTTAACAAGCTCATCAAGAGGGCCAAAGAGGCCCGAGAGAGAACGCTCGAAATCTTCGCCTTCGACCCTGCTGAGGAGCTGGCGGTCGTCGGCTGGGGTGATGCAGCCTTCGCGAACAGGATAGACGGGAAATCGACGGAGGGGAGGATCAGAGGAGTTGTCCCAGTGTCGTTTCTCGAGGGCAAGGAGACAGGAGTTTCGTTGATGAGTTGGCGTTCGGGTGAGGTAGACGTAGAACGGACGTGCAGATCACCCCCCGCAGCAAAGGTTTCAGCGACAGTCAATACAGAGGATGAAATTGCCTATGTGCATGTTTTGTTGTCAGAGCTGTCTGGATGGAAACCCGACCTTCGAGATCCCTGGGCCCAAATTCGGAGAATTTCTGGATATCTGGTGACCGACTCAAAGAACCTATATGATCGTCTTCCGTGCCCAGAACAAGTAACGGGAGGCAAAGAATTCAGAACGGGTCTGGAACTTCTTGCACTGAAGAACGGGATTGAAGCCTGTGAGTGTCCCGTCCGGTGGATACATAGCGACGCAATGCTAGCGAAGAGTCTCACCAAGGGCCATGGGAAATGTCAGCTGGATTTGTTTTTTCAGTAATGGGTGCCGGTGGCGCCTAGTGTATGATCAAATGTTTGAGTCTGCTGAGAAACGCAAAGGCTTAGGAACCAATGCTTGAGAGACTGTCCAGACGCTCGATTTTCGCCCAGATGTGTGGGGGGATCTAGATGTCCAGCCAAGTCAGTAAGTAGTGTGCCGTCCGTTCAGCCGTGGATTGGAGCGAAGATATTTTAGGGTCGGTTTGAATCGACCCTTGGCGATGTCACTCGTTTGCTGATTCTGATTCGCTCCATCCATAGCCATTTGGCTGCAGGCCCTCCTTGCGGGACCGCAGGAGTCCCGGGCCCGAGAGGCCCCGCCTTTCTCCCTCACTTCCAACTACTACTCAACTGAGCCCAATACAATACACTTCCTGCCCCTCTCTCTCATCGTGCTGGTGTGTGCGTGTGCTGGTGGCGCTGACGGATACATAGCGCCAAGAAGAAAACGAGAGCTGCCCGAGGTGCATCCAGAGAGACGAGGAAGAGTGCCTGCGAAGCTTCGCTTCCCAGAGGGGGAGGTCCCCGGTGGTTTCACATTTTGGGAAGGGGAGAATTACTAGATTGCACTCTCAGCTGTCACTACTTACCAACCTCCTCCACGCAACCTCATACGATTCGCTCATTGTCTTTAACTTTACTTCAATCGCGTGCACTCTATTTTCCAAGCCCCCTGAACACAAAAAATGGCCGCCGACTTAACCGAAACGGGTAACAGCCCATGGTCTGCCACTCTATCATCAGAGCTAGCACGTACACCTCTAGGCTCTAGGCATCCAGCCACTGGCATCTTCGTACATTTCAGCCTGGCCAACACATCCAAGCCTGTGATGATACGTTTAACTTGCACTGCCAAGGCCCGCCAGTACCGCATGGCCAGCCTACAAGTGCTTTCAGTGCCAAGCAATGCCAGCACATCCAGCGTGCCCGTGCTAGTGCACCTCATCCCGTCCTCTACCTCCCTCGTCGCTTCATTCAAATCCAAGATGACGTCCTAACACAGCCACCGCCTCCTACGATCCAGGCCCTCGGCCAGGCAGAGCCGGCCCAGCAGCGTGATACTAATGGGGAGAGCTTGAGGTGTGCGATGCTCTGAACAGTCGCAGTCTACTAGGGCGGGGGATAATGCAGATGGTGGTTGGGACTTGTGGTGGGGAGCTGACCGAGGACATATACCAGCCTCTGTTCTCAGCTGCTTACACAGCGGCTACAGTGCGCCCAACCTTGCAGCGCTCTCGTTTTGCAGGCCAGAAAACATTACCGTCTAAGGCTATCACCCGCGCGCGCACTCTCTTCTCGACGGCTGCTCCACAATGTAAATTGCCAGTATTTACCTCTCTACTCTCAGCCATTTTCCGTCAGAACATCTGCCCAGTTTGCAGCACTCTTTTCTGCAACCAGTATGACATAGAATTTATGCTCACGGCAATTGTGTCCCGTCGGCACCAAGCTTTCAATACCTTCTATTAAGCAGGGACCGACCGTCCCGGCAGTCCTATACAGTCCTACCACGAAGTGTGCTTCGAACCCAAAATGTTCTAAGAAAAAAAAACGATGTCCTTAGAACGTGATCCTGATGTGTTAAAACAAGACAGCATCAGCCATATATGTCTGAGAACATTTCGTGGAAACCACAAAAAAGGTTATTCGAACATTGTTTGGTAGGCCGATCGGCGAGCCAGGACGTTTCGCCACTGCTTGATTATACCGCCTGGCGGGCGCACACTCTAAGGCCCTGCAAGTTTCTAGTATTGTTGCACTGCCTACGACTCTGCGCCCGCCAGGCAAGTTCGCTTTCCGCTCGCTGAGTCGGCGTACTCCTTTCTTTCCTGCATTAAGCTTGCGCTGCATGAATGGCCAACCTCGAAAAAGAGGAGGAGGAGGAGGAGGAGGACGAGGAGAAGGAGAAGGAGAAGGAGGCGGCGGAGGTTCCTCTCCTCCCCCCCCTCCCTCCAGCTGCTTCTCCGCCGGCGCACAGGGCACGGAGGACCCCCCCCCTCTCCCAGACCCCCGACGTCATGATTCGTTCATGGCGTGACCCCCAGATCGGGGGCGTCCAAGAGGGGGGCATCCAAGAGGGGGGGGCGCAAATCATGGCCCGCGGCACGCGAGCGGCCCAAGGGGGGCCAGGAACGTAATGAGATAAGACGAGGCGCCATGAGATCTGGGGAGATATCATGGTTCCCGTCATGATATCCACCCCCCTTGCCATCACCCCCCTTTTGGCCGCCAACGACAACAGGTCTCGACACCTTCACCAGGATCGGTTTTCATCCTGAGTCGTTTTACGACGGCCCCGAGCCCCGGCGCGGACCCCTGCACCGAAAAATGCCAAAAACCTCCCGTTGGGCTTTTGTTCAGGACCCGAGGGGGTCTGGGCTCGGCAGCGGCGGGGTCCTGGACCACCGCCCTGCCGATGTAGCCTGTGGCCCCGAAGACGACCACGTTCATCTTGGGGCCCTCCAGGCCGACGGCCGAGGCGAGACGCGCCACGGCCGCACTCCGCGGCCTGGGCCTGTGGGTGCAGGAGCTCCTTCCCGCCCCATCAGCCCTTGCGCATCCTCCTCCGCCTCCTCCTCCGACTCCTCCCCCTCCTCCTCCTCCTCCTCCTCCTCCTCCTCCTCCTCCTCCTCCTCCTCCTCCTCCTCCTCTCTCTCCTCCTCATCCACCTTTCCTCCTCCTCGTGTCCTCTGTTGCTTCTTCTACTCCTCCTTCTCCTCCTTCCTCCTCCTCCTCCTCCTCCTCCTCCTCCTCCTTCTACTCTCTCCTCCTCCTCCTCCTCCTCCTTCTCCTCCCTCATCATTTCCTCCTCCTCCTCCTCCTCCTCTCCTCCCCCTCCTCCTCCTCCTCCTCCTCCTTTTCCTCCTACTCGTTATTTGACGTTGGCCATACATGAAGCACGAGCACCTCCTCCTCCTCCTCCTTCATCTATTCCTCCTCCTCCTCCTCCTCTTCCTCCTCCTCCTTCTCCATCTCCTCCTCCTCCTCCCCCTCCTCATCATTCTCCTTATCCTGCTCCTCCTCCTCCGCCTCCACCTCGTTCGCTCCCTCCTCCTCGTCCTCCTCCTCCTTCTCCTCCTCCTCCTTTTCGGTGCTGGTGGCATTGGAGTTTGTCACACCTACGCTGCCAGACCGTCTCCCTCCCCCATCGCCCTCCCCCTCTGTCTCCTCCTCCTCCTCCGTTTTGACGTTGGCCATAATTGGAGGGCGAGCTCCTTCTTCTCCTCCTCCTCCTCCTCCTCCTCCTCCTCCTCCTCGTCCTCGTCCCCATCTCCTCCTCCTCCTCCTCCTCCTCCTCCTCCTCCTCCTCCTCTTCCTCGTCCTCCTCATCCTCCTCGTCCTCCTCGTCTTCGTCCTCCTCCTCCCTCACTTCCTCCAATTTCGCCTCCTCCTCCTCGTCCTCCTCCTCGTCCTCCTCCTCGTCCTCCTCCTCGTCCTCCTCCTCCTCCTCCTCCTCCTTCTCCTCCTCACCAGTCATCATCATCCTGGCATTCCTCCTGCTCCTCCTCCTCCTCCTCATCCTCCTCCTCCTCCTCCTGCTCCTCCTCCCCCTCCTCCCCCTCCTTCTCCTCATCCTCTCATGCGTCGTCGTATTCTTGTTCGATGTCGTATTCCTCCTGCTGCTCCCCCTCCTCTCCTCCTCCTCCTCCTCCTCCTCCTCCTCCTCCTCCTCCTCCTCCATATCCTCCTCTCTCCTCCTCCTCCCCCTCCACTCTCCTCCTGCTCCAGCCTCCTCCTGCTCTTCATCCTCCTCCTCCTCCTCCTCATCTTTCTTCTCCTCCGCCTGTTCCTCGTTCTCCTCCTCCTCCTGTTCCTCATCCTCTTCCTCCTCCTCCTACACTTCCCTCTCCATTCCTTCTCCATGTGCATAACGTCTCCCTGTCGAGCCCAGAGGCCAGCTGTTTGGGCGGGCTGGTCGTTTTGCCTGAGACTTCCTCATCATTAGTGATCATGAACGTAAGCATGTGCAAGGATTCACGGATTGAAGGCGACCCGTTTCCAAACCGTGGCTCTCGCCTAAGCGCCGCGCGCAGCACTCGACCATTAAGAATGCAAGAGTTTCACGGATTGAGGGCGGCCCGTTTTCAAAATGTGTCTCTCGCATTAGCGCCGCGCACAATCGAGAAACAAACATTTACAAGGGCTTTGCGGATTGAGCGAGACCCGTCTTCAAAATGAGGCTCTCGCCTTAGGGCCGCGCGCATTCGTTTGAACCATTTGCAGGAGCTTCGCAGATTGAGGGCGACCCGTTTTCAAAACGTGGCTCTCGCCTCAGCGCAGCGCACATTCGTTTTAGAGATTTGCGATACGTTTTCGGATTGAAGATGGTTCCTTTTCAACATGTGGGTCTCGCCTCAATGCCACGCACATTCGTTTCTGATATTTGCAAGAATTTCACGGGTTCCCGTAGTCAACGTACCAGAAATTGCGTTCTGGAGGGACTCAGGACTATAAGGGTGCAACAATTACGTTAGTTCGCGGCGTTGAAGTCCCATCAATGGCTTCCTGGCACAATTCCGGATCGTCGAGAAGCTCGGGGACGTCCTCGAAACGGCCTCTCGCCCCCGTCGGCTCCTCGGGAGCCCAGTCGAATCATGCTTGCATGGCTCGGCGGCCCTGAGGATGAGCTCGCCAATGTCCGAACCCGAACTCCTCGAGCGCCCTGCGTTTCAAGCGGCCCGCGTTGACGAATAGGCGGCCCTGCGTGGGCCCCTCGAGGTTCGGCAACATCACCTTCTTCCACTCGTCGTTGTACCTCGCTCACGTCTCGATCTCGGGTATGTTGACGGCCCGGTGATCAGGCTGAGTGTCGGAGCTGGCGTCGCCGTCGCCGCCGTCGCCGCCGTCGGTCTTGCGGACGTAGATCCACTGGATGAGGTTCACGAGTTGGTCGTCGCCAGTGGGGTCTCCATCAAAGGATTGCCCGTGACACTTGTAGATCTTCAACTCAGACTCGGCGCCGAAGTATTCCGACATCTCCTTCGTGATCGTATTCTTGATCGTCGCACCCTGGGTCATGATGTCCAGCGTGCGGGGGTCGACCCGCGCTGTAGTCGTCACTGGCAGCCATGTGTTCAGCTCCATGAAGTAGGCCCAGAACCTGCCCTTCGCGGTTGTGATGGTTGACTGCTGCGTCTCGTCCCTGAGCGCGGTCTCGACTGCGTCGCGCTGGGTCGGCAGGTCGAAGAGGATGCGCGTGTGGCTCGTCATTGCCCTCCGTCGAATTGGTAGTAGTGGCCAGATGGCCCCGTGTCGGATCTCGAGAGATAGAGAGAGATATCAAGCCGTTAATAAGTTATGAGCCAAAGTGGCAGTGGTTCCACTCACCCCATACCCCGCTGTCCATCCCGCGCCCGTTATTCACCCACATAGGCCCCTGCCAGGCGCCAACAGCCCCGAGAATGATTCCCAAGACGGCCCGAGATGCGCCGAGACAGCCCAGGAGGATCCAAGACGGCCCATGACGTTCTCACCAGGATGGCCCACAATGGTCCAAGACGGCGCACACTTCCCCCTCCTCCTCCTCCGTATTCAAGTGCCGTAGTTGGGCTTAAGCAGCGCTGCTTCGGCGCACCCATGGCGCGCCCCATGGACTGGGGCCACGGCGGTCCACAGCATGCGGAGGTGCCGAAGCTCGGCATCGATGCGGGCCAAGTGTTGAGCAAGAAGGGTGTGTCAGCAGACGGTGTCGGGTTGGAATGCATGCCTCGTGCCACAAAAGGTGTACTTAACGATGTTAATTACACCTAGTGCTGGCGCAAAGGCTTGCAGCATTCGCAACCTCGAGGTGATGGCTGTTGGCAATCAATGTCAGACGGCGCCAACTCGTTCCTCGTGCTGTTCATGGCTAAATATGGAACCGACGCTGTTCACGTGATTTCTCGAACAATTACAGGGAAATGGACTTCCTGGCACCGAGGCAATGAGATCGAGTGCTACGTCGTGAGGTTCCTCAGGCAGTGTGGCATCATGCACCTCGGCATGGAAGCTCACCAGATTTCCATCGCGTCGAAGAAGAGCGGCTGGAATGGCAAAGGGATTCCTGCAAAGCGGGCCGGGACCACGCACATGCTTGACAACGATCCAGACCGCCTGTATTCACTGTATTCCGTGCTCTTGGACCAGACGGGCCAGAACGCATACAAAACGATCGCATCCTACGATAATGGCTCGCCTGGCGCGCTCTTCCAGTTCACCAAGCACGAAGAAACTGAACCGCCATGGTGGATGAAAGTTCTCCCGGAGGAGGCCATGACGGCCATGGCGACCCACCTGCACAATATCAGCAACTGGTGTGAGCTGGCCAATTACTTCGATCTGCCGTGCAGGTACGAGCTTTGGGCGGCAATTCGGAAAGAGGGGCCACCTCACAAACAACCAGAGAAGATGTCCGCACAAGAAGTGATCGACATGTGCAATGGGTCTAAACTTATGTTCTATCAGCCCGAGGACGAAAAACCACCGACGGGTGACGCCCCGGACGATGCTCGTGGTAGTCAGTGCTCCGCGGAGCCGTATCAACAACATCATCCCGCCACGGACTACATGCACGACGAAGTGGAGGAGGCGGACACCTGGGTCAATAATAAGATTAATGATGATGGCAAGCCGTGGTATTATTATCGACAGCAGCCCAACGACCATCATCAATATGACAACATGTCGTGGCAGTCCGCGGGCTATCCAGAAGATGCCGACATGTGGCAGCAGCCCGCAGGTCAACCCGCGGAGGAGAACGCCGACGATATTCCATAGGAGGAGGGTGTTGGCATTGGCTCGCCAGACACAGGATCCCCACGGCCAACGCTCGGCGGCGGCGGCAGCCCACATACAAGCCTGCCAGGAAGCATGCCAGGCAGCGCCTGCCAGGCAGCCTACGAGGAGCAGATCAAACAGCTAAACGCGACGGTTGCAGCACTCCGTAACGACGTGATGCAAGCGGTGGACGCTGCAACCGTGGCTGCACAAGCCGCACAATGTGCGGCGCACAACGCGGCCACGGCGCAGCACGCCCAGTTCAGCATGCCACAGCCGCATGTCTGCAGCGTGCCAGTGCAGCCGCAGCCACCACCAACCGCGCCTCCTGCTTGGGTTGAGTGGAAGCAGAGCAGTCGACAAGCGCCAGCCTGGCTAGAGAAGAAAGCAGCTCGTGCTGCACGCTACGCGGCAGGCGACAGGCCACCGCAAGGAGCAACCGTGCCATCGCTGCCGATGTGCAAGTGGAACGGTAAAAATCAACCCGGGCGCCATTGCATTTACGAGGCCTGTAGGTCCTGCTGCGACTCCTACAGGCAGGAACTGGGGGCCACGTCCAAGCGGCGCTGGCAGCATGACGCTGCGTAGATTTTCCAGCAAGTTTTCGTGAACGGCTGCTCCGGTCGAACTTAATCCGCCATGCCTTGCCACAGGGGCCGGGCGTGCATCCCGGGAGGCGGCCGCTGGGTGTCATCATGGGCCCGCGGAGGCCTCGGCTGGCGCAAGGCGGCCGTTGTGATCATCGGTCCGCGGACGCCTCGGCTGGCCCAGCCTGGCACTGTGCAAAAGCGCCGTCCTCCCCCGCCTCCCCCATCCGAGTTCCCATCCCCCCCCCTTCTTCCACCTCCTCGTCCTCATCATCATCATTCGCCCAGCCGACCACCGTAACCCAGAACCAGGATTGAACCACCCATTAATATCTTCACTACCCACGGGAACGCGTCGGGCATTTATCTACTTTCAGCGACCCTCCGACGATCAGCTGTTTCGGCTCGATGGTTTCGGCGCCTCTGTTTCGGCACTGCACCGCTGAAGTCATGTGCTCAGAGCTGATGCGGTCTATCGGGTCTGCCAGTAACACTTGCAACCCTGAGGCTCCGAACAAGCTCATCTCATGTGATGACATCTCCGATGATTGCAAATACTGGCAGGACATTGCGCCCTCCGCAAGGCCAGCGGTGCTACTTGGCCAGGCGACGCTTCGCCTGAAACGTGCGTCGTCCACGCTGCCAAGCTCGATCAGGGCAAGGAGTTGCTGGCCTACCAAGCCAACCAACTGGCGGATCACAAGTCATTGCTGCAGATCCACCAGAACTGGCCGCACATTCCGGAGGGCGGGATCATCATGAAGTGGCGCGCGCAGATCATCGCCCACCTCGATTCCCAGATCAGGGCGGTGCGCGCGTTCGTGGCGACCCTCATCACGGCGCAGAGCTTGGTCGCGGGCCTTTCGCCGCAGATCATGGGGCCGTTCCAATCGAGCAGCGACGTGCTCGGTCCGAGCTACGGGGAGTACGCGCCAGTCGACCCATGCGAGTAAGCTTTAGGGCCTGCTCTTCTGCTGCTTCGGCCACGACCGAATTGGCCCTTCGGCTGCTTCGGCTTTAGCGTGAAGTCAGACATCACCATCGTCATCGCCATTCCTCTGTCCTCTCCAATCCATTCCTCTCCGATTCCTCTCCAATCCATCCATTCCTCTTTCCTCTCCATCCATCCTTCCATTCCTCTTTCCTCTCCAATCCACCCGTCCATGTCTCCCCTCTCCAACCCACCCCCTCTCCAATCCATCCGCCCCGGGCGCGCGCGGCGGCCAGTGGCCGAACCAGCCGGGGGGGGGGGGGGCTTGGCCGAGGCAGCCAATGAATTGTGAGGACGCCCCAAGCGATACATTTGTTTTGTACAAGTTTGTTGAGGATGTCTCAGGCGAAATGCTGGTTGCGCAGAGTTGGGGGGCGTCTGGAACGGGGGGCTTCGTGGGCGGCCAGAACTCGTGGGATGTCTCTGGCGAAGTGATTACGTAGGTCGCCCAGTGGGTATCTAACAAGGCCGAGGCAGCCATCATTGGCCCATCTGCCTGCAGCTCTCTAGGTCGAGAAGCCGCAGCATCGAAGCGATGGCGATGAGGGGGGAGGGATGGAGGATGGATGGACGGGGGGGGCCTTCGGCCGTGGCTGCATCGGCCATCATGGAGGCCCAGGCTGCTTCGGCCGCCGCAGTCGTCACGGCTCAGATCTGTTCAGGCCCCCTAGACAGGGGGCACGCGCTCGGCGCCCGGGGGCCCTGCTGAACCATCCGCCATGGTGGAGGAGTTCGACCTTGAGCGGATGGACTCCACCAACAACGCGCGGCGCCCCAGAGGAGGAGGGAGGGGGGGGCGAGGAGGGAACGAGGGGATGATGAGAGGGGAGAGCCCCCCAAACAACACCCCGGGGCCATGGAGGGGGTGCGGCTACAACGAGACCGCCTGGACGTTCACCAAGGCGTGGCCCGCGGAGTACGACGACCTGTGGCAGGGCATACCAGTGCCCCATTGTCGTCCTCGTCGGTCGTCCTCGTCGGTCGTCCTCGTCGGCCGATCGCCAGGTACGTTGGAGGTGCCTGGCCGTCGCGCCGCGCAGGTTCAAGCTGACGGGGTGGAAGGAGGCCATCATGTGAGGGGGAAGGGGGGCTGGATGGCGGGAGGGAGGGATGGGCCCTGGCGGAGGAACGTCGATCCTCCCCCGAGGCCCATCCCTCCCTCCCGCCCTCCCTCCACTCCCGAAAGATCTGGTGCTGGAACTACATCACGGACGGTTCCTTCAATCCGTGGTGGAAGGGGGCGTGGTGGAAGCAGCAGCAGGCACCGCCGCAGGTTGGCGCTGTTCGAGGGAGCTCGTCGTCGGCGTGGGCACCAAGCGGCGGCTACAGCCCCTACTGAGTCAGAGGGCCCGGGCGCATAGAGCGCGATCGGCTGCTTCGGCCGTGTTTTCCTACTAAGCGTAGGTCATCGCCCCCCGAGGTGGCCTAAAACAATTCCCCCCCTGCAGCTTAACTTACACCCTCCCGCCCCTTGTCCCCTCATCATAAAATCAATGCAAGTATTCACGCTGGGGCAACCGTGGGGGGACTCACAATTCGCGTGCAAGTTGTACATCAATTACATGTGGCGGAATTAAGGCGGCTCCGCTCAGTGGTCATCTTGGCAATGATCAAGTGTTGTATCTGTTCTTATCAGTGTGACAACATGTGCATGCAGCAACGCTGAAATCCATCCATACTATGTGCGCTTGCCGAATGGCAACCGCTTACCGTGGAGCCAGACTCCGCCAGGGGCGCCGCAGCGGCGCCCAGCCCCGCGGGGCTGGCCAGGGGTGCACTCAACTTGAACGTTGGATATACTTCTCCTTGCCCCATAAAACCTGAGCAACCTAATAAGTCGCCACTATCGCCGTTTATTTAATGGAATGATGCGTTGATAGGGAAGTCTACGAGAAGGGGGAGAAGGCAGACAACGAAGAGGATTTGGAGACTCTCGTGGGCCTTCGGGGGACAACTTACTCTCCAGGGGATGTCCCGAACAACCCGATTAGCTACGCCAACAAGCACATTTTCCCAGCGCGGCCCTACCTAGGAGTTGGAGCCCCTAGGAAAGCAGCATTCGTAGCAACAGTAAAGCTAAGCTAAAGCTAAGCTAAAGCTAAGCTCAAGCTAAGCTAAAGCTAAGCTAAAGCTAAACTCAAGCAAAGCTAAAGCTAAAGCTAAGCTGAAGCTAAAGCTAAGCTAAGCTAAAGATAACACTTAGCTAAAGCTAAGCTAAAGCTAAACTGAAGCTAAGCTAAAGCTAAGCTAGAGCTAAGCTCAAGCTAAAGCTAAAGCTAAGCTAAAGCGAAACTAACACTAAGCTAAAGCTAAGCTAAAGCTAAGCTAAAGCTAAGCTGAAGCGAAGCGAAAGCTAAGCTAAAGCTAAGCTAAGGCTAAGCTAAAGCTAAGCTGAAGCTAAGCTGAAGCTAAGCTAAAGCTAAGCTAAAGCTAAAGCTAAGCTAAAGCTAAGCTAAAGCTAAGCTAAAGCTAAGCTAAAGCGAAGCTAAAGCTAAGCTAAAGATAAGCTAAAGCTAAGCTAAAGCTAAGCTAAAGCTAAGCTAAAGCTAAGCTAAAGCTAAGCTAAAGCAAAGCTAAGGCTGAGCTAACACTAAGCTGAGGCTGAGCTGAGGCTAAGCTAAAGCTAAGCTAAAGCTAAGCCAAGGCTAAGCTGAAGCTAAGCTAAAGCTAAGCTAAAGCTAAGCTAAAGCTAAGCTAAAGCTAAGCTAAAGCTAATCTAAGGCTAAGCCTACTAGGCGTGGCCACGAGTACACCGTGACCGCGAACCCACCTGCGGTGGCCGTCACTCCCACCCGCACGCCACCCCACCATAAAGATCATCTCTCCCCTCGTTCGAACCACATCGAATACAGCGTCGACGACGACGACGACGACGACGGCGACGACTGGTGTGCGATCCAGTTGGCACGCAAGTGCTCGCACGGGCGGGAAGAGTCGGGTCGGGCGGAAGAGATTCTGCACGCATGCGCAGCGAAGGCTACTTTGTGGAATGGGTGATCGGCGCGCAACGGGAGGCACTTTGTAGTGCAAATTACAAGAGATTCTGCACGCATGCGAAAGAAGTGCTAGTTTTTGCAGTAGATGGAGCCGGTTTACATAAGAAGGGTGCACTTTGTAGTGTAAAATATAAGAGATTCTGCGCGCATTTTCAGGAAACGCTATTTTGTTTGCAGTAGATGGGGACCGCTTGCAACGGGGGCTGGGCACTTTGTAATGTAAAATACAAGAGATTCTGCGCGCATGCTCAGGAAATGCAGTTTTTTGGAGTAGGTGGAGGGGGGGTTGCATGGTGACTGGTTTTATGGTAATTCGGGATAAATAAGTATAGGATTAGAGACTAATACTAAGCTAAAGCTAAGCTAAAGCTAAGCTAAAGCTAAGCTAAAGCTAAGCTAAAGCTAAGCTAAAGCTAAGCTAAAGCGAAGCTAAAGCTAAGCTAAAGCTAAGCTAAAGCTAAGCTAAAGCTAAGCTAAAGCTGAAGCTGAAGCTAAGCTAGAGCTAAGCTAAAGCTGAGCTAAAGCTGAGCTAAAGCTAAGCTGAAGCTAAGCTAAATCTAAGCTAAGGCTAAGCTAAGGCTAAGCTAAAGCTCAGCTAAGGCTAAGCTGAAGCTAAGCTAAAGCTAAGCTAAAGCTAAGCTAAAGCTGAAGCTAAAGCTAAGCTAAAGCTAAGCTAAAGCTGAGCTAAAGCTGAGCTGAAGCTAAGATAAAGCTAAGCTAAGGCTAAGCTAAAGCTAAGCTAAAGCTAAAGCTAAGCTAAAGCTAAGCTGAAGCTAAGCTAAAGCTAAGCTAACACTAAACTAAAGCTAAGCTAGCACTAGACTAAAGCTAAGCTAACACTAAGCTGAAGTTAAGCTAAAGCTACGCTAAAGCTAAGCTAAAGCTAAGCTAACACTAAGCTGAAGCTAAGCTAAAGCTAAGCTAAAGCTAAAGCTAAAGCTCAAGCTAAAGCTAAGCTAAAGCTAAAGCTAAGGCTAAAGCTCCC
Organism: Prorocentrum cordatum; assembly: GCA_963575745.1. Classification (NCBI taxonomy): domain Eukaryota; class Dinophyceae; order Prorocentrales; family Prorocentraceae; genus Prorocentrum; species Prorocentrum cordatum. The sequence goes on along the minus strand of CAUYUJ010017193.1, from coordinate 66,779 downwards.
AGGGGACTGGGGGAACCGCGGGGCGGGGACTGGGGAAACCGCCTGGGGCGCTGTGCACTGCCCGGCCCCTTTAAGCTAAGAGAGTAAGAACCCGTCTAGGCAGAGCTTAGGTGGGGAATTATAAGATCCAGCGCGATGCAACTGCACGCGACGCCGTGGGGCATTTGATCGGCGGCCGCGCACGCCGTCGAAACATCGACGAACCCGCGAGGAGGTGGAAGATGAGCTGTTCTTGTATATGTTGGTATGGTGTGCTGTTACATGCTATGCCATGCTATGACATTCTAGCACATGGCGTTGCTACTATGCATGAATGTGTTCGGGCGCGCGCCTCGGGGGCAATTTAATCGCTTGGGGCCTCGAAGGTTTAACCTCGGGAGACGGCGGCGCCCGAGCTAGAAAATTTAAGCCGACCACATCGAAATACCAAAACTTAAAACATACTTTCAAATCACGGTAAGGAGCGTGGCCCGGGACAAGCGACACTGGCGGCCGAGGACCCAACATAATGATGATCACTTCCGTCGCAGACGATGGGGGGAAGCCACTTAGCATACAGCTGGACTTCAAAGGGTGAAACACGAGGGGGGGCCTTCAGCCAGTTGCCTCTGCACCACGGCCCGCACTCAACGCGGGCAAAAAACCTGGGTGGGGTTATTTCGGCCGACCGCAGGGGCAGAAACCCACGGAACGTCGCGGGCATCTATGCGCAGTGTAGTAGCCCTCGAACCCAGAAGGTGGCACAAGTCCGTGGCCAAAGCCATCCACTGCAGGCGGGGACAGATGGGGCGACGCCTTCAGCCAGTCGACACGGTCCTCCACGGGCCGCAACGCGGCCAAACACCGTGGGTGGGGTTATCTCAGCCGACCGCACGGGCTAGGATCCCGCGAGGGCCGTGGGGGTCTAGCGCAGTGTGGGGGGGTGTACCTCACTCCCAGGAGGTAGCACGGGAACCAAGGCCGCGGCCTGCCACTTCGGTGAAACAGCCCCCATCCCAGGGTGGGCCGTCAGTGCGTAGCCGCCCAGTGGGAATCCCTCGTCCCAGGGGCCAGCCCCGACTGACACTGCCTGCGTGAGGCGGGACCCATGATAGCCGCGCCTCTCAGGCACCAGTGCTGTGGCGACGAAGAAAAGGGGGGTAGCAGCCGATAGCCGCTGGACTTGTATGCAGCTGTGGCGACGAGGAAAATGGGGGTAGCAGCCGATAGCCGGTGGACTTGCATGCGTCAGGAGGGGGGGGGGAGGGCGCAGAGGAGGGGAGGGAGGTGCAGCCGATAACCGCGAGCAAATGAATGAGAGAAGGGCCCAACAGGCGGAGACCGAAGAGGACCCAACACGCGTAGATGCCACATCGGTGGGGGGGCAGCCGATAGCTGCAGAGCATTTGAATAAACAGAACGGCCCGGAGCACCAGACACATTGCCCGGAGCCACACGCCCCTCGGAAGCCTCGCACGGGCATGCCCTTCGAGGGCGACACCTCCCGGCCACAGGAGGATATCCGTCCCACTGAACCCCCAGGCGGCCCACGTGGCAACGCGGCCGTGCTTGATCTCGGTGCACCTCCTCCTGTCGACGACGACCGCACCGCCGCCCTTTGCAAGGCCGCGCGGGCCCCCGTGGCCGACGGGCGCTCGATTGCCCCGCGCCCTCTGGCGGCGCGCGGCGGCGGACCCGCGCGGGTCGCCCAGTCGCCCCGGGCGGAGCCCTCGAGGACGACACCTCCCGGCCACAGGAGGAAGTCCTGCACGATGTGCCCTATGGCGGCCCACGTGGCGGCTCGGCTCTCCGGTCGCTGTCCGGGAGGGGCGCGGGCGCCCCCAGGACGCTCACGGCGAAGTGCAGCTGGGGAGGGGGGTGCAGCCGATAGCCGCGAGCAGTTGAAAGAGCGCAGCGGGGGGGTGTACCTCACTCCCGGGAAGTAGCGCAGGAACCACGGCCGCGGCCTGCCATTGCGGTAAAACGAATCCCAAACACGGGGGGTGCCGCCAGGACCGTGGCCGCCAAGGGGGAATCCTTCGTCCCCGGGGCCAGCCCCGTCTGGCGGCCTCAGCCTGCGCGGGGCGGGGCCCGCGATAGCCGCACCGTCCGGGCACCATTTCCCGCGGCGGCGAGGGAAAGGGGGAAGCAGCCGATAGCCGCTGGACATGTATGCATCAGGAGGGAGGCGCAGCCGATAGCCGCGAGCAAATGAAAGAAAGAAGGGCCCGACAGGCAGAAAACGAGGACCCAACAAGCGAATGGGGCAAGCCTCAGAGGTGATGCTCGGCGGCTTCCGCAGCCCCCGTTGCTTCCGCCGTGACTTCCCGCGCCTTCCCACGGGGCAGTGCAACGTGAACCAGGCTCCACCGACCCAGGTGCAGCTGCCGCTGGCGCTGGTGGGGATACTTCCCTTTTTATTGCAGCCGCAGGCGGAAGCGCCGGCGGCGAACAGTCACGGTCGGGCGGCGGCCGCGACTAAATTCCCGGGCGCGCGCGGGGGCCGCGGATCAGGCGGCGGGGGGGGGCGGCAACCCAGGGCGTCTGAGAGGCCAGGCGGTCGTGCAAACTGCAACCCAGGGAGTCTGAGGGGTAAGTCACCCAAGGCGGTCGTGCAAGCTGCAACCCAGGGAGTCTGAAGGGGTCAGTCACCCAGGAGCAAGCCAGGCGTTGCCAAAATGGCGCGCCGCACGTTCCCAGTCGTGGTTGTGACAAGCGACAACCGCGCGGCGGTGGGAACCAAACTCCGTGCGAGAAAGTCAGTCCAGGGAGTCTGACGGGCATGGGCAGACCGAAACTGGCTGACGTCGCCCGGCAAGGAGGGGGATTCTGACAGCGCCAGCTAACCGTCGCAGCTTCAGAAAACGCATCCGCGGCAGATAGGGTGAGCCTGAGGTCAATGCGGCAAAGGCAAACGCCGAACAACTCCTGAGATATGTGCCTGCGCGCAGGAGACCAGCGGTCTGGTATGCCGCAGTGCAGGAGTGCACGAGTACCCACCAGGTGCAGGGCACACGGTCAATCGGAGGTGGGCGTGCACCAAACGACTAAGTGACAGCAGCGCCAAGCGACCCACGCAGCCAAGTCGAGGAAAGCGCTCAAAGGACAGCAACTGTCGTATACCCAAGACAGCAAGTCCTTCACGGTCACAGAGCCCCAGGGAGGGTCGCACAACTAAATGCGCGTGGGAGCAACGAAGAAGGACCGAGTGCCCGTCATACGCCGAGACCGCGCAGCGCAGTCCACAGGGTGGTAACGCAAGGCAACGGTGGGAGGCGGCGCTGAACAGGGTCAGGTAATCGGCCCAGTCGGTGTAGGGCGCAAGCGGACCAGGTGGGCATTCCGCCAACACGGCGGGGCGACCCAGGACGATGGACTGCCTGTACCTCCGAGCCCCGCGTCGCTCCCAGGAGAAGTAAAGATGCACGGCTGAAGGCCGTAGTAACTTGAAAAGCCCAGGGAGTGGAGGTGCAGATCTGGGGGCGGGGCGAAAACCACCAGGTCGTCGGCCACAGAGCTGCGCGCCAGGCAGAGCCTGGCAAGGTGAACACAGCTACAGTGGGGCCAGGGGCCACTATGGCCACACGCAACACGAGATTGCAATGCGGACGGTATTGCTGGCACACACACTTGGATCCAAAGGCAGGAAGTGCGCGTACCAGGAGGGGCGGCAGGATGCCGCAAGCTGGGTCTGTAGTCCAAGGAGCGGCTGAAGGCCGCTGTCTGATAGAGAAACCCAGGGTTTATAAGCACGTCTCGGGAGTGGGCCTCGGTCGGCCCCGAAGCAGCATAGCCGAGCACAGGACCATTCGGGCCACTGGTGAGAACCACTACAGCGGGGCCAGGGGCCAACTAGGGTCTGCGCGCTACGCTCCCCCGCGCAGCGAAGCAGATGGCATTGCTGATCGACACACTTGGGTCCAAAGGCAGGAAGTGTGTGAACCAGGGAAGGAGGCAGCGAGGCTGCCACGCGGTTGAGAGAGAACGGAAGGCTGCTGAAGGCCGCACATAGTGTGTAATAAGGTTGACATTTCTGCCTGTCTAGGTGCTGGATGGATGGGACGGGAGCTCAGTCTCCCCATCGGTGCCTCTTTTCGCCTCGCTCGTCAGGTCTGCCTCCACCACGCTTGCCTCCCGTCTGCCAACGGTCGCCGTGCCAGCCGTCACTCCAGTCGCTCTGCCAGGCGCCCCAGGTGTCCCAGGAGCTTGCCGCACGGTCTCGCCAGCTGCTCTGCTGGAGGTTGCCGTTGCCCTTGCCGTCGGGTCGGGTGTGACGCAGGTACTCGGCCCGCAGTTTGGCCCAATGAATGCGGTAGTCGAACCTCGTGTCCATCAAGTAGGCGTTGTACCCGCAGCCCTTCCAGTCGTCCAGAAACTTGTTGATGGTCGCTTCCGTGTGCAGCCTCTCGGGTCTGATTTGGGCTCCCTGGATCCAGGGAGCCAAATGCGCTGCGTGTAGGCGGTCCACAGCGCGCAGAATACTGCACCCAATTCCGATTGGTACCTGGCGAGGCATTTGGCGGGTGGCTCATCGCGACGCTCCAAGTCCACTGTGCCCAGCCAGACCTTGTACATGGGGCCCCCGTGTGAGTCGGTCAACAGGTTGAGAGTGTGGCGCTCCGTTGAACGAGGGTAGGTAGGTCTATGTCCAGGGACCTGTGGGTTGCGTAGTGGGGGACGACGGCTCCGCACGTCGCCCCTGTCGCGGGCGCTCTCATCATAATCAGATCCACTGGCTTCACTGGCATTTTGGTCGGTGCTAACCGGGCCACCCCCGGCAGCAATCGGGTCACGGTCGGAGCTGGGTTCCGAGCTGTCTGCCGTTGGGCTCCGCTGAGGCGCCTTGTCGCCTGGGCCGCTGTCGTCGACCTCCGTGGCAGAGTCCGAGCAGGATACAGGGGGAGGAGACTCGCGGGGGTCTCCAAAGTCGGGTGACTCCACCTTCTCCGTAGGAAAGATCACGTCTTCACCGCTCGTCCTTGACAGTGTGGTCGGGCGGGTCCGGGAGACCCGGACGCGAGTCGTCGTCTCTCGTACCCAGGGACTTGTCTGCGTCGGCCGCCGTAGGGGCGCCAGGTCTGTCCTCGTGTGACTCGGCCAAGGAAGTGATGGTCGTCGAGGCGAGGGCATCGGTGCTGAGGCTAAGCAGGAAACTCGTCAGTGTGCCCATTTCGTGTCTGATGGGACTGAGGCCACTCGCCGGGGCCAGGATCGAGGCGTGCCTCTCCCAGGACTCCTTATGCTTCTCGCCGTTGGTGAGGTGGGCGACGACTCGCGCCGCGGCCAGCCGTTTACCCTCCCAGCGCTGGTTGAGCGGGACACAATCCTCAGGGATGCATTCGCCGCACGCCGTCCTGAGGAACTCCGTCAGAAGTCCGCCCGGCCAAGAGGCTTCGTCACTCCTAGGCTCTGGGATGCTGCTGTCGCGGTTAGTGAAACAAAACTGTCTCCAGGCGTAGTCCAGCCCAGGGTGGAAGTCACGGAGGAAGGTCACCAGGAGTCGCTGTGCGGACAGGCCTCCGCTGCCCGGTCCGCTCCTGGGGTCGTTTGGGCTCAGCGTGGGGTTGTTGACGTCCCTGCTGTCCAGGAGCGGGCCCTGCGGGACTGGCAGCTCTGGCAGGAGCTCCATGAGCTGTGCTAGGGACCTGGGGGCTCGCTCGGCCGCGGAGGCAGCGCCACCCGCGGCGCTAGACCCAGGGAAGTTTGTCGCAACGGCCTTGGTAAAGCGATCCTGGGCTTTGGCGTCCGCGCCTTGCCATGGGAGAGACCTGAATATGTCCACTGGTACCTCAGCTCCGATCTGGCTGTTGAGCGTCGGGAGGACAGGGGCCTCGGCTGGGTACAGCGCTCTAAAATCCCGATCCAGGATGTGGTCCAGGGTAGCAGGACCGATATTCCACACCGGGACCAGGCAGCGTCGAAAGCACCAGGTGGCGTTCCAGCTGCGCTCCCACCAGGCTATGGCTCGCCTGTCGATGGGAGGCAGCCCGGCCTGCTCGGGAACCCCTACCCCCTCCGCAGGCCTCCATGTGAAACAGCCCAGGGGCGGGGCTCCTGTGTTCCAGACGAGGAGCGGAGCCCCTGGGGGGCATGTGTCGCACCGGGCGGAATAGATTTGGCTCTGGGCAGCTTTGAGGCCGAACCGTTCGTCTCGGATCCGTAGGATGGGAATGGTGGTGTTGGCGCGCTCAGGGATCTGCATGCCAGTCGGCGTCATGATGAGGTCCGATAGCGACCTCGTGTCCGCCTGGGGGCTGCATCCAAAGCCAAGTGGGAGGTGACCCAGGGAGGGGAGAGCGTCCGCCTTGTCGTTGCTAGCGGCACCCGTCCTCTGTTGTTCGTGCTCCTTGACCTTGTCGGCAATTGTCGCGCCTGTCGGTGCTGGAATGCCCTGATCCTCCAGGTATCGGATCCAGCAGGTCTCGCAGTGCCACCCCATGTTTGCACCGTTGAGGTAGGCCTGGGGCCTATTTTGTGCTACCATCAGGCGCGTGTCGTCGGAGATCCACGTGCCATCGGTGGGGCGTGGCTGGTCCCTACCGCAGCTGTCGCACCTGAACCTGCAATTTTTCTGCTCGGGTGCCAGCCTGTCGTCGGGAATGCGCGGAGGGTCCTGCTTGGTGCCTGGGGCGGGGGTGGGCGGCAAGGGGGCGTTGAGGTCGGTGTTGGATAAAGCGAATCCGCCGCCGATGTATGCGAGCCCCGCAAGCCGATCATCGTCACCCAGGGAGGCGTCGGTTCCCGCCAGCGCGACGTGTAGCGCGCACACCGAGCAGCGGTGCGCACCCAGGGAAGCCAGAGAGGCGGCTGGGACGATCTTCTCGAGGACGAGCATCGGCGCCTTCAGCTGAAAGTCCTGCCTGTCCATGTCGCTCCAAGTCTGCGGGCAGCCGGCTGCCCGCGCATCCGGGCGGTGGTGCGCCACCGCCACGAGCTTGGAGATGTGGGGCAGGATTGCCTCGATGCGGCCGTGGAGGTCGGCTAGGTCGTCTAACGTGAGCCCCCAGGTTCGTGCAAAGTCGTGCCGGAACCCTCGGTGCGCCTCTTACCAGGGGACGCAGAAACCCAGGATGGCTTCGATAACGTCCCCGGTCTGCTCTGCGTGAGAGAAGGGCCACAAGAACACGCGCGGCTCGCGGAGCATTAGCATCATGACGACCAGGAGCGACCGGGCCTTGCAGGATTCCATGGGGAGGCCGTCGGTGTCTATAATCTCCTTACGGATCTGGTCTCGCTTAGAGCCGTCGGAAGCGCCACGGAGGATGTCCTGTCGCCCGGCCATTCCAGGGTGCTTCCTGTGCCTGCAGCAGTCCTTGGTAGCCGTGCTCCACGCCTCGGGAACCTGCCGGAAGAGTCCTTTGGGGGTACACTGGCGCCGCCCACAGAGTGTTACACGCCTCCCTTTGACGTGTTGCACCGGTGGAAGGGAGTCGTCGTGGACTGCGTAGTTCGCGTCATGCCGGGGAGTGCCCAGGCCGAGCGCCCACGCCATTGCGGCCCAGAGCATGTTGTAAACTAGATTGGTTGCGTCTAGACCCAGGGACATGTCGAACAGGAAACCCAGGTGCGACCAAGCCTTGCGGTCGAGTTTGCCCGGTTGTCGCGGTGTCTCCGCCAGTGAGAACTCGTTCGGGTGTAGCCCTGCCACCAGATAGATGAGCACGTGGAAGGCAGGCGTCGAGAGAATCTCGTTGAGGCCGGCCGAGATGAGCTTACCCAGGGAGTCCCAGTCGAAGTCCTCATCCAGGGGAGGGTTGTAGCGCTCGGCGAAACCGCTCGCCTGGGCGTCACGTGCTTTCTTTTTGGCCGCATCCAGCTCATTTCGCCCGCTCTCCTCCTTTGCGTCGCAGCTCCAGGCAACAGGTGAGGGTACCCAGGTGGCGAGGGCGGGCAGCGGGTCGAAACTCTCGTCGATGACCAGGGAACTCCTGTGGCCAGCGGGGGCACTGCCACCGAAACAAACCCAGAGGCGGGTCAGGCGCCCGTACTCAGAGAGCACACGCAGCTGGGACCAGGTGGCATTGGCGAACATGCACCCGTCTCCCAACATCAGGATGTTCCGCTTGGCCCTGGTGATCGCCACGTTCAGGCGTTTGGCGTCGTCGACAAGGCCCCAGTAAGTACAATTACTTTGTCCGCCCCCCCACCCTGGCTGGAGTCTATGGTGGTGAGCTTGAGCGCCCCACTCTTCATCTGCTCGCCCGCAACCTGCCTGAGTCCAGGGAAAGCAGCGCCGATGGCTGTATGGGCGTTGTGGTCCTCCCGAAAGACGGTTTCCCACCGGAGAACGTCCACCGTGTGACCTTGAGGGGGGGGTCCGGGGCCGAGGGTGTCTTGCCCGTCGCGAGCGGCGCCGCCTTTCCCTTTGCCTGACTTCCCCTTCTTGCCACCTTTGGAGTTCCGCAGGACGCCGGAGAGATGGCGGGGACCCTGCGGCCAGCCATCCATGAGGATAGCCGTCTGGAGCTGGTAGCCAACCACGATTCTGACAGAGGTGCCTTTTTCGAGCTCGGGCAGAAGCGCCCGCACGATGTCCACGGCCTGTGCTGCCTCGGGGAGGTTGACGTAGCCTGTTTGGAGGTTAGACGTCACTTCCCAGGAGGGCGTGTCGACCAGCAGGAAACGGTGCTTGTCTCCGTTTTGCGGAGGGTCCAGCTGCTCAAGGGTCGTGCGGAGGTCGTTCTCGTCGGAACTGGTGAGGGAGGCCAGCTGTGTCAGTCGTCCGGGTTCCCAGGGTGTGATGTCTCTCTATGGGATGCCTTCAACGATGGGCCTGTCCCTGAGCGGGTCCATGATGCCGAACGTCATGACCCTTCCGTAGTAGGCTGCATTCGGAAAGGCAAGTAGCTGCGGATGCATGCGGTAGCAGATCGAAAGGTGGACCACAGCCGACTCTTGGCCGCGGAGTGCGTGGAACATCATGTCGAAAATGCTTTGAGTGTCCCGCATGTGTCTTCAGCCGAAACTTGCAAATCTTGCCAACCAGAGTTACCAGAGTTACCGGAGTTACCGCTATTACTACTGACGACGGCGAGGACGACGCGCACACGCACAAGCTGATTCGGTCATGCCCGCAAGCATGGAACAACACAAAGCCTGGCAAATCTGGGGGGCAGGAGAGGGCGCTGAGAAATTCTGTCCTCAGGAGAAGGAAGAGTGAGGGGGTGGAGAACACGACGACGCGGACATCGGAGGGAACTTGGGTTGGTTGTAACGACCTTGGGCAGTCGATGAATAAGGTGAGGCAGAACAATGGCCTTTGACATCCAACAGACATCAGATGGGTGAGAAATCCTCGTCCTCATGCTCAGCCTCGCAGACGAAGAGCTCGAAACCATAATCGGCTGAATAGACGGGCCCTGCCGCTTCTGAGAAGGAGGAGGAGGACGACGACGACGAGGAGCAGGAGGAGGAGGAGGGGGGCTGAGGAGGAGGAGGTGGACGAGGAGAAGGAGGCAGGGCGGGAGGAGGAGAGGAGGAAGTGGAGGCCAGGAGGGCGGAGGTGGAGGCGGATGGCGACGAGGAGGAGGAGGGGGAGGAGGGCAAGGAGGACGGTCTCATCTCTCCCTCCAGCATCTGATCCTCCTCCTCCCACCCGGGATGATCCATGTCAAAAATTCGAAGCTCTGGGCTCAAGTCGACGCGTCAGCCAAGCAATGCGCTACGATAGCTGCAGGGTGATGCGGGAGGACGCGAGATGAAGGGGGAGGATTGGAGAGGACGCGACGACCCATCATTTCTGGAATCCCCGATGAGTCGGCGAAGGCAAGATACAATCTTGACGATTGCCCTGTCAGCGCGGCCAATCCCCGCGGCCACGTCAGAAGAGCTAATTCCACCCGCCACCGCCGCTGCCCCAGCCTGCGCCTAAACCTCGCCCGCCCCCGTCGCTGCCTCAGCCTGCGCCTCCTCCAAGGACGGCGCCGCCTGCGGGGGCGCTGGAGGACGCGGAGAAGCGGGCGAGAGGATGAAGAGGAGGAGAGGAGGAACAGGAGGAGGAGGGGAGGGGGAGAGGAAGATGAAGGAACAGGAGGAGAGGGGAGGACGAGGAGGGGAGGGGGAGGAGGAGGAGAGGAGGAAGACGACCAGAAGGAGGAGGAGTTGGATGAGTCCCAATGCGCCGAATGCCCCTATGTTACTTAGGCCACGGATTCGGCCCGATCCCGAGGCAGGGGGGCGATGGGGGGGGGTGGAGGGGGGAGGGGATGGAGGGAGGGGGGCGGCAGCAGTGAGGAAGGGGGATGGAGGAGGGAGAAGGATGGGGGGATGGTGGATGGATGGAGGATCGAGGAGGGGGGGGCGGACGTGGAAGAGATGAGAGCCTTGGCCGCCGCTCGCTTGGCCTTCTTCTTGGGAGGCGCGCCGTCGCCCTCGGCAGCCTCCGGCGGCTCCGCGCTGGAGCCCAGGATCTGCTCGATGGCGTCCAACGCGTCCTGGCCAGGGTCGACGTTCTTGCTGTGAAGCAACTCCCGCGCCGCCAAGGCCTGCTCCTTCTGCTTCGTCGCAGTGGGGGTCCTCGGGATCTCGACTTTCATCCTGAACAACACATTTGTCATCACCACCGTGTCCACGCCGAGTTTCGCCGCCTTCTTGGCGCCCTCCAAGTCAGCAGCCGAACACACTTGGATGGGCAGTGCCTTGTTCATGCTGCTCAGGACGGAGATCAACCCATGCAAGTACGCGGCGCGAGCACCAAGCTCGGCGTACTTGGGATGCTTCACCATCGAAAGAATGATCTTCAGCTCGCCCATCAACTTGCCGCGTGACGACTGCCAGTCAACGTGCCAGCTTGCCACAACTTCGGCCTCCTTCCTGATGGTGTTGCACCGCGAATCAGATGCCGCTTTGAATAGTCCTTCCATCTGCTGAAGTAGAGTCTCGGCATCGGCTGGCATGCTGAAGAGGCCTGTGAAAGGCTTCACCCTTCGCTCGCTACCATCCGTAAAAGTGCCGACCTATGAGGAATGCAAAAAAAACGCCATCCCTTCACTCCCCCGTCCTTCTCAGAGCAGGGCCCGCAGCGGGCCGGCTGGATCGACGGGAATGGGGTCAACGTGCGGAGGGGGGAGAGGAGAGGGATGGCCCCCCCTCATGCCCCCCCCCCTCCCTGCTGGGCTGCACCCCCGCACGCACATCCTCACGCGCCCTCTCCCCCGCCGCCCCTTCCCCACGTCCACCTGCCACCTCCCCCGATCCACCCCAATCCAGAGACCCCCAGGGGCTGCCCCTCCATCCAGAGACCTCCAAGTCATTGCGTTGCTCAACGCTGACTGTTTAGCCCCCTGGCAACCAGGCCGTCGCCGCCCAAGAAGCCCTGAATGGCGCTCATCTGCGCCTGGAGATCGCCGAAGAGATCCTTGGCGTTCTTGTCGATCGCGCCTCCCTGGATGTAGCGGACGCACGCCGCGGCCTTGGTCCGCGCAGCGCACCAGCCCGAGAGGAAGAGGATCTCCTTCTTGAAGACGTCGTCCTTCGCCTTGCGGGCGATCTCGCACGCCCCGTTGACCGAGTCGTAATCGAAGATGTTGGCCTCGAGCTTGACGAGCTCCGCCTCGGGGAGACCTGGGTCCAACGCGATGTGGACGAACTCGCGCGTGAGCATGTCCTGCTGCGGCTTGATGCAAGTCGCGATATCTGCCTCAAGCGTCACCGCCACCTGCTGCGCTGCGTAGTCGCCCTGCATCCACTTGTTCATGTTCGCAAACTTCTCAAGCACTTCCTTGATCTGGGGCGAAGCCAGGCAAAGGCCATCCATGACCTGGCGGATCTCTCCCACGCAATTCACAGCATGTTCCGGATCATCTGCTGGCCCGTCCCCAGTCAGATCATCGGCGGCTCGCGCGAAAGAACGCCACACCTCCATCGTGTGCATGCGCTCCTGGATTGCTGGATCCATGATCTGAAGCATCTCGTCGGTGGCAACGATTTTCCCGACCGCGGTGCTGATGGAGACCCAATTCGTATAAAGCTCGTCCGGGAGTTCCTGTTCATCTGCAATGGCCGTCACCACCAGGCGGAATCTGTCGGCGTGCTGGCGCTCGAGCTCAGCCACGAAGCCATTGACGAGCCCGCCGAGAAAATAACCAACCAGCTCGTTGTTCGGAGAGGGGATGCCCGCTTGCTCCTGGGACAAGGTGCCAGCGAGGGGAGCGGGCTGAGTCGGGGGGGCTTCGACCTGGCACGCCTACCTGCGACGAATCATCGATCGATCGGCGATGGGCGATTTATTGATCGTCGACCGATCGATCGATCGGCAACTGACAGATCGGCGACCGATCGGTCGGCTACGCATTGATCGATCGATCGCAAGTGACCGATCGATCGGCGAGCATCGATCGACGATCGGTCGATCGGCGATTCATTGATCGATCGGCGACTGGCGGTCGAGCGACGATTGTTTCGATCGGTGCAACGGGGAGATCGACCCCCGCTTCAGAAGTACTACCCCCTATTGGCAACCTCCTCCCCCTAGCGATATCCGTCACCAGAAAGCTGACGCGATCGGTCACGAAGTCGATCCCCTTGGCGTCCAGCTTGCCGAAGTAGTACACGTCGTGAAGACTCATGACGTAGCTCTCGAGCACTTCCCGGGCATCCTGAAGCTTGATGAGAAAATCAGACATCTTCTTCTCGAAAGCCTGCGCCTGGAGGCAGATGCTGCGGCCGAGAGGGGCGTGGCACGTCGTGTTGGAAAAGGACCCCCTTGTCAAAACTTGAGACACGGCGACGCGCAGGGCATCGAGGGCGTCGACGTCCACCGCGCCCATGGCGCAATACTCTCCTTTCTCGTGCATTACGACGTCCGTGGTCGGGGCGATCGGAATGCCCATGCAGTTCACAACCAATGAAATGTGGCCGAGTTCTTCGTGGAGGGATGGTAGCGATTCGGCCAGGTGGAAGTCCGAGACGCAGTTGACTGGAAACATGCGTTGTAAGCCAAGCATAACGGAACTTTCCTCCTGTCGGCCGACGATCTCTAAGATCCTCGCAGAGACCAGCTCCTTCGATTCGCGCTCCGCGTCTGGCAAGGAGAAGCCTTCCTCTTGAAGGTTCTTGATGCTGACTTTTTCCCAGAAAACCTTCGGGTCTTTAGCGGCAGCAATGCGCAGAGAAACCCTCATCAACTGAATGAAGTGAGGCCACGGCACGTCGCACGCTGGCTCGAGCTCCAGGAAGGCCGCCTGGACGGCGGTCGATGGGGGCCCCACCGCAAACCAACCCCGACAATCGATTCCGATTCTTCGGAACACAGGCCCTGGAGCCACCTGGGCCTGTCGCGTGAGACCTGAGGCCCAGGCCCGCAAAAACAAAACGAGTAAACCTTTGGAAGAGGAAAGGGGCGAAGTTGCGAGGCCCCCCCGACCGCCTGCTCCTCGAGGGTCTTGCCCAAGTTAGGGCTGCTGAACCCGCCGCTCTGAACTTCCTTGCAGACTGCCACGATCACGCTGACGACTTTCTTCGCTTTCTGGAGGTTCAGGTGATCGCTGTCGTCTTCTCCAATCGCCGCCATCTTCGCGTCGAGGTCGTCCGACAGGCGTCTGAGGTAGCGAACGTGATTTTCCCAAAGATCGCCGAAGTAGAGGCCGTTGTCAATGTCGACATTCTTGAATTCGACAATGACCTTCTCAACGCAAGTGAGCGGGTTCCGCGGGGGGGGCCCTCGAGGTCTGCGGCTCTGGTCGCCTGGCCCTCCCGACCCATCGAGCGCCGCTGCCTCCGATGGCCCCGAGACGGCTCTGGACCCCGCTGGTCCCTTCGATCCCGGAATGCTCGCAGGCATCTGCGCCTGGGCCGTTTGGCGCTGCTTTCGGCCTCGCTGCTGCTTCCCCTTGCCTTTGCCCTTGTCCGCCTCGGCTGGCGGCGACGCAGTCTGGAAGCCGAGCCGGAGTCCGCCGAAGACGCTGGAGCCTCTGGAAGAACTGGCCGCTGACGGGGGCGTCGCCGCGACGGGAGGCGATGGCTGCGGCGCCGGCGACGACGCCTGCGGCACGTAGGCGCCCGTAGCGCGTGGAAGATCGATGATGGACGAGAGTTCCTGCAGGAGCTCGCCCCCCATGGCGGCGTCGGCGCTGCTGCCGCTGCCCTCGTGCATCTTCCGCTTTTCCTCGAGGCGGCGAAGGCGGGGGAGGGGCGGGAGATGTGGGGGGGGAGGAGGAGGGGGAGGGGGTGCAGGAGGGGGAGGAGGAGGAGGAGGAGGAGGAGGAGGAGGAGGAGGAGGAGGAGGAAGTTGGAGCAAGACCCGCAAGGAGGGGGAGGAGGAGGAGGAGGAGGAGACCGAGGAGGAGGAGGAGGAGGAGGAGGAGGAGGAGGAGTTTGGAGCAGGACCCTCAAGGAGGGGGAGGAGGAGGAGGAGGAGGGAGGGGGAGGGGGAGGGAGAGGAGGAGGAGGAGGAGAAGGAGGAGGAGGAGGAGGAGGAGGAGGAGGAGCAGGTGGAGGAGGAGGAGGAGGGAGGAGGAGGAGGCTGCTTTTGCCTTTGCCGCCCTCCCTCTCCTCCTGCATGTTGGCGCCTGCTAGTTAGTTGCGTTCTTCTTCCTCCTGCTTCTCCCCCTCCTCCTGCCGAGCTCTCGCCGGCGCTGGCGCGCAGCACTGAGGCGGAGCCAGAGCTGTACCTAAGGGAGGTGCCCCCCGTTGTTTTCCTCCTCATCTTAGCTCTTGTGCCGCCTCCTGTTCCTCCTCTCCTCCTCCTCCTCCTCCTCCTCCTCCTCCTCCTCCTCCTCCTTCTCCTCCTCCCCCTCCTCGTCTCCGACAAGATGCGCGGCACTATTTTCGCTGAGTTCGGCGGCGGGGGGGGCCCGCCGCCCCCCGGGCCGCCTGGGTCAGGGGCGCTCGACCGCAGGCGAGCCTGGGTTTAAAGACGCAGAGACCAGGGTTTCGGAGCGCGAGAAAAAGGAAGGAGGAGGAGGAGGAGGAGGAGGAGGAGGAGGAGGAGGAGTTGGAGTAGGTGCAAGGAGGGGGGGGGAGGAGGACGAGGAGGACGAGGAGGAGTTGGAGGACCCTCAAGGAAGGGGAGGAGGAGGAGGAGGAGGAGGAGGGGGAGGAGGAGGAGGGGAGGAGGAGGAGGAGGAGGGGGGGGAGAAAGAGTAAGTAGGGCCCTCAAGGGCGGGGAGGAGGAGGAGGAGGAGGAGGATGAGGAGGAGGAAGAGGAGGAGGAGGAGGAGGAGGGGATGAGGAGGAGGAGGAGGGGACGAGGAGAAGGAAGAGGGGGAGGGAGTGGGGAAGCGTGGAGTCTGGAGTTTGGAGCCGCTGGCGAAAACCGCAGGGAGTCTGGAGCCTGGAGGCGGATGAGAAGGGAAGTGGGGGACAGGGAGAGGGCAACTGTTAGATCCTCGACGATCACGTCCTCGGACCGCTTGATCGTGCGGATCGGCGCACTTGGAACCCTGACCTCGTGCTTCCCGTGCTCCCAGGTCTCCACGTGGCCGAGGCCGTTCAACGCCGGATCCCCTTTGATGGACTTGTAGTAATCGTAATCCCAGAGTTGGTCATCTGCCTCGCAGATCGAAAGTTTCTTCTGGCTGATATAATTGATCTGGCGCTGGTCCACGCTGGCCCAGGAAACGCGGGCACTACGACCACCATTCTCGCAATAGTAAGTGACCAAGGCCGCGCGATATCCACAACATTTCGTGTGCTCATCTCCACCCTTGCCAACGACATCAATCACGGTCTCGAGGTTCATGTTCTTGTGCTTGTACCTCGCCTTGTACACCTGCAGACAATAGAAGCACACCTGGCCGCATTGTTTGCCAGTCTTGGGAGGCGGTGGAGACCAAGAGATGCAACGCACGAGCCCGAAGTGTCCGTCTACGGGGTCGTTGCTCGTGTCAACGACCGCGCACAATTTGCACTTGCGGCCGTCGGGGTCCCCTCCGACCCTGGGATGGGTCGAGAGTCAAGCTTCGTCGGCGGCACGTCAGACATCGCTCGCAACGACGAGGGGCGCAAGCGAGCGCGGGGGAGGGCTTCGGAACTAAGCGCAGGCCAGCGCGGGGGTGGACCTCGGAGCTTGAGGCAGGAAAGACCTGCAGAGGCTGCGGGCCTGCGGGGTTGCGCAGACTTCTCAGGGGCCAGGCGCCAGCTTAAATGCGAAAACCGCAAGGAGGGGGCGGGGGGAAGGGGTGGATGGGGGGGGGGGAGGAGAAGGAGGAGCGGGGGAGGAGGTGGGGGATGGGGCAGGAGGAAGCAAATGGGGTTGCGCTCTGCGCTGCGGGCGCCCCGGCCCCTAGAAGACCCCGAAGGCTCCCCAAGACGGGCCGACAGACACCTCCAAAGCCCCCTGGACGGCCCAAGAAACGCCCACAAGAGCCCTGCAGAATCCTCAGGCGCCCCCAGGGCGGACCCGACTGGCTCTTCAACATGCACCAGCATGCGCGAGCGATGGCCCCCGAGCAGCGAGAAAACCACCGGAAATTAAAGAAGGGAGCCTGAAGGCCCTGGCCAGTCTTTCTCAAAGAAACTGTTGGAAATTCGAACGATGTTCTGCGTGTCCTTCGGAACGTCCTCAAACATGCTATGTTTTTGGGACTTGTCAAAAAGGCGCTGTCCTGGGGGGGGTCGCGAAGACGGCCCTGCAGGGGCGGCGGCGTTGACGCCGCATAGATATCCCTAACGGCGGGGCGCCATTCAAAAGGACACGCCCCTCCTCCTCGGAAACCAAGACGGGTGACGGGTCGAACTCATGATGTGCATACACAAACGATCGAGACCGTGCGCAGGGTCGCAGTCCGCATGCGGATATCATTTCTCATCTAACGCACCAACGAAACCAAATCGCTGGCAGCGGATCCCACAAACGGATCCAACCCCCCTGTCAGATCATCGTGCTGACAAACCCACAGCAGCACATGGGAGTCAGCGTGACCGCTGCCTGAGATCTACGCATGGGGGGAAGAGGAATCCAGAGCCAACGCGATGAATTCTTTGCCCCTGGGACCCCTGGGCGGCGCGCTGACAATGCTACAGAAGGTCTCGATGTCAGTCGCTGTCGCTACTCGGCAGTGACGAGCTCGAGCTTGGACAGACAGCATCAGAACCCTCCTCGCAACCCGACCCCTCGGCGTCGTCAACGCGCACCTCGACCTCGTCGCCCGCCTCGCTCAGCGCTGGGAGCGCGCTGTAGATGCTGAGGGCGACCAGGCTGAATGGAGCGACGGCGAAGGCGCTAAATGCATTCCCAGCCAAGTTGATGAGCGCTGCAGGCTCGAACAGCGTCTTATGTGAAGTGAGATCTTGCACATAATCCCAACCCACCATCTGCATGACCTCGAAGGCCTCCAGAGCACGAATGTGAATTTCGGTTGAACCGGTGCTGCTGAGCTTGCTCGGCGCGTAAGTCCTCATCGCAATTTGCGAATGCCCGAGGAGCGTCGGGGGCCTCTCGGTCCACGGGTTCTTCAAGGCCTTGGCGTCGCGCTGGGACACCTTGACGACGACAAGCCTCGGAAGGCTACATCCCGCATCAACGAAGTCAGTCTTTTTGCCATCGACTATATCCACAGACGGGCTGAAGACCCAGTTCAGGAAGTGAAGCATTTCCACCTGTCTCTGGCACAGACCCTTCTTGGATATGTAGTGTAGATCGCTCTCCTGAGGCGGCCAGTCCAAATTACAATCCCTGAAAAACGTGTTGTGCTCATCTCGCCAGCCGACCTCGACGTCATCGCTGCCTGCCCTTGGCTCCCAGCCCTTCACGTTTATCTTGCTCATGAGGGCCTCGCGACGATCCTGCGGCCCCACGGTGAAGGGGCTGAAGCTGAGAGAAACTGGGAGCAACATGGCCTGCATTAGCTCGCGGGCGCGTAGCCAAAGTTCCGCTTTGTAAGCGCCGACTTCCAGGAAAGCAACCAGGTAGAATCGGACGCGGGTGACTGGGGGGCCATATTGAGTCGCATCATAGATACTCCAGAAGCTCCAATAGCCAAGATTCTTAAATTGGTCCACGATGTAATCCACCTCGCGCTCCCCAGTTTCGCCCTCTGCAACGGTGTCCACGTTCTCCAGGATGACCACTCTCGGCTTCGTCATCCTCACGTAATGGAGCGTGTCCTCGCGGGAAGAAGGGGCACGCTCGCTACCATGGCCCTCCAGGGCCCTCTCATGGAAGATAAAAACATAGCCCCCTCCGAAAAATTTACGAGGGGGGCCTGGCGACCTGAAAAAAAGAAAAATATATATATATATATATATATATATATCCGGAGCCTCCCCTGGGAGCTCCCAGAGCCTGCCGTGGGAGCCCGTTCATGGGAACTCACGGGGGGTCCTGGGCCCCCCCCTGGGCTCTCACTGGGGCGCCCCCCAAGTCCCGCGGGACGCGCCCCGGGGGGTCTTGGGATTCACAGGAGTGCCACAAAAGACTTTCAAACCCGCTCCTGATTCACAAAATGGGTTCCAGACAAACCAAGAAGCCTCCAAGACGCCCCGAGAGGACTCCAAAAGCATATAGAAGGCTTCCTCAATATTAAAATCGCTCCACTCCTAAAGGAAAACATATAGTTTCAGTACATGAAGCTTTGATGTGTCCTGCCGCCACCAGATCGCACGACGAGCCCCTAATGCCGTCCCGAAGCGACCCGCGAGAATTCCAGAAGCACGCTCACGAAAGCCTCACGTGGGCCCCTAGCGCGTCCCAAGAGCGCCCAGGACGCCCCCAACATGTCCCCCACAAAGGCACAAGACGCTCTCGAACATGCCTGAACCTACGCGAGCGATGCCCACGTGAGGCGAGACAAAACACTGGAAATGTGAGAGGTGAGCCTGGCGACCTGAGAAAAAAAAACAATATCCTGGGCCTCCCATGGGCGCCCGCGCAGGGGGGGTCTTGGGCGCTCTCCAGGGCTACCCTGGGCCTCCGGGACCCTTCGAACAGCGAAACAGGGGGGGCCCATAAACGCCATGCATCAACCAATCAACCATTCAATCAAACTCTGCCATAAACCCTCATGAGAGTGAATCGGTCTGGAAGGGAGGAGAGGGGGGGCCGCTGGAAGAAGGGGGAGGGGGGATGACAACGAAGCAAACAAACAGAAGGAGGTGACGAGAGAAGAAGGAGGGACATGAGGAAACCCACCTTCCTCCTCCTCATCCCCTGCCTACTCCACCGCCCCCTCCTCCTCCTCAACTTCACCATCCTCATCTTCCTGGAGGGATGGGGGGGGGCCTTTTGACGGGCCCCTGGGCAAGAAATCAACATGATAGAAAAAATGCTAGGCCGATTGAACGCCAGGACCAGTGAACAACGCGCGGGCGTCTGGGCCCGAGGAAAGGCGCCTGCCGAGTCCTTCGCGCCCTGGCCAGTGAG
>CAUYUJ010017193.1:0-42500 GCA_963575745.1 Prorocentrum cordatum | reverse complement strand
GGGTTGAGGTGGTCTGGTGGGTGGTGAGTGAAGGCCGCCTTAGCCTCGGCCCCGGCCTTGGCCTTGGCCTTCGCCTCGGGCTTGTCCGCGAAAGCCTTGACGATCAAGTCCTCGCGGTCGGAGCCCGAGTCGTCGCTGACCTCCTTCCAGGCCGGGATCACCTCCAGTTTCTGGCGCTTCTTCTGGGGGCCATTCAGCGACTCCAGGCCCGCCTCGAGCTTGAGCCTCCATCTCTCTAAGGCTGGCGGCAGCTTCACGCTCTCGTCCAAAGGGGAATCAGGCAAGGTCACCTGGTTGACCGCAGGCTTCTCCTCCAAGAACAAAATGCCGTCACGCGCCTGCTTGACGTCCATGAATGACACGTTCAGCTCCCTCACCCGCGGAGTCGGCAGTTTCTCGCACCCAGCAAGGACGCCCCGGATGATCATGCCTGCGGTGAGGGCCCACGTCCTCCCATCGGGCTGCCTGCAGACGCAAAGCTTCGCTGGCTCGGACTCGCGGTCAATCGTGACCTTCGCGAACACTGCGACCCGCGGGGAAGCCTTGCGAACGTGCAATACCAACACTCTGATGGCCTTGAAGGACCCGTCACTTCGGACCCCACGAATGTTGGCGAACTTGCCGATGCGAGATTCAACGTGGGACTCAAGCTTGCGCATGATGGAGGTAAGCTCGTCGATGCACCACTCCTCCCTCGTCGCGCATACCCCTGGGTGCAACTTCCAACATGGAAGGGCAGCCTGAACAATGAAGCCCTTCGGGATGCTGGTCGAATCATCCACGATCAAGCCCTTCTACATTATGGCCCGGAACTCCTCGCAGTAGCGGCGGTGGCCACCAAGGGGGGCGCCTGCGCCAATGCCGCAGATATCCCTTGCAGCGGATTCGAAAGACTGCGTGGAGATAGGAGACCACCTGGAACCTAAGCACCAAAAAGTCTCTTGGAGTTTGTCGTCCAGCCTCTTCTCGTCCTCTAGCTTCACGTGCTGGAGCTCGATATCGGATGACTTCTTTCGCAACCAATCCACCTCGGCCTTGCCTTGGAACTCGGCTTTCTGGGACTCCAGGAGGAAAGACCATTTCAACCTAGTCTCCAAAATGACCTCCTCGTTCTGCTGGCGAGAAAGGCAGTTCACCCCCAATTTCTTGCGATGCAAATCCCGTTGTTGTTTGAGATAATGTACCCAACCGCTACTTGGTCTCGATTTTCGCTTCTCCCGCACAGCTGCGATAGGGGCTCCATCTTCGATCAACTCCGCGCGAGTGAGGAACCTGGGGCCCCTGCCCCCAGCCGACAAATGCCTCCGGAGAATCTGACCCAGCATGCCGACCGAGGATAAGCGCTCGGCGTTCGGCGTGGAATTGTTGGTTTTGCCAGCGATGCCGACGTCTAGTTTGAGAGCGGCCAGCATCCTTTCCAAGTGCATGTTCGTCAGCCTCGCTGAGCTTGCCCACAGGCGCAGCGACGCGAGGAAATCGAGGTCCCCAAGTAACGCCGGCGCATCGGGATACAAGCTTCGCAACTTCCAGCTGAAATCAGGATCGAGGCAACACTCCTCCTTGCCAAAGAAATCCCTGCACAACTCGGCCTTGTCGTGCTCCGTCGCGGCTGGGTGGGCCAGCGACGCCAATTGCATCGGGCACTCGTCGACGCAAAGGAACCTCAACCAAAGTTGCCCCGCAGTGTTCGCTGCCATCTGGAACGCCATCTGCATCGCCTCCTCGTCGTAGCCGTAATGCTGAAGGACGCGACTGACAGCAGACGCCCTGCCCAATGGGGCCACCAATATGCGCGCCATGTCTCGCTGGCAACGATGCACAGGGCTGCTCTCGCTCCAAACCGCGTCCAACATGCAATTTCCCTCTGCGTCAAAGTGCTGCATTTCTGCCATGAGCTCATCGACAGGGATCGTCACGAACGCGGACGCGGCCAAGAACTTGACGCGGCCCTCGTCCTCCGCGATGCAGCGCGTCCTCCACGCCTTCGAGCGCAAGTAACTCCGGTACTCGTCGCCGCCGTCCTTGTTCCAATTTTTACTAAGGCTCGACAGCGCCGATCGCAAGCACGACGGGAGAACCCTGTGGAGGAGGCAGAAGAGAGCAATATTGCCAGCGGCCTCGGTGGCAGCCCCCCACCTGTTGACCGAGGGCACGAGCGCGTCGCTGCCCAACACGGCGCCGACCTCGAGGAGAGCCGAGTACGTGCCGAGGCGGGTATCCTCCTCAGTGGTGCACGTGCACTCGCCGGGCACGCAGTGGTGAGTGAGCGTCGGGGCCGTCCAGTCACCATTGCAGAAATGCATCAGCTTCTCCAAGCGGGCTAGCTTGACGTCGCTCCCGCCCCCGCGTTTCCCGCCAGCCCTGGCAGGGGGAATTGCGCGTATATAGCGAGAGACAGGGGGGCTGAAACAGACGCATCGAATCTGCCTGCAAGAGGCCTCCGAGAAGCCCCCACCACCACCGCCGCCGCCACCGCGCGATTTCTAAACGTCAACCCAGAAGTTCCGACCCACAAACACGGCACCTTGGCTGTTGTTTCATTTATTCATCGACTTCGCGTGCATCGAGAGAAATAGGATGGAGGAAGGGGGAAGGGGAAGTGGAGGAGGAGGAGGCGCAGCGGGGAGGGGGAGGGGGAGGAGGAGGGAGCGGAAGAGAGGCG
Organism: Prorocentrum cordatum; assembly: GCA_963575745.1. Classification (NCBI taxonomy): domain Eukaryota; class Dinophyceae; order Prorocentrales; family Prorocentraceae; genus Prorocentrum; species Prorocentrum cordatum. Next base: position 39,838 of record CAUYUJ010017193.1, on the reverse strand, counting down.
GAGGAGGAAGAGGTGGAGGAGGGGAAGGGGGAAACGCCCCTCAAACGGGGACTCCACTATCGGGTACTTTGGCCAGTGACCCAGCGAACCCAACCCTTCCCGATGTGGACAAAGCTGCAATGCAAGAAAAAGGCCCTAAAGTGGCAACTTTCGGCAAAATTTCAAAGTACCCGTTAGTAAGTACCCGTTGCGGTGCCGTTGACTGGCCTGAACAAGGCTTTCTCCGCGAGCTCCCTGTTTCGCCGACGAAGGTGCTCGGGGGCAGGCAAGCGCGAGATCGTCATCTTCTCGGCGAGCTGCCAGAGCGCGCTCTGGAGGTTGGCCCTGGGTCGAAACGGCGGCGGCAGCGCTGAAATCGCTCCCGCTCCCGCTCCTCCTCCGCTTCCCCACCCCTCCCTTCACCCCCCTATCCTCGATCCACCTCGCCTTCTCTTCTTCTCCTCTCATCCTCCTCGAATGGCAAGGCTGGGCGAGGACGTCGACGGGCCTGATGCTGGACGCCCGAAGCCGTCACCACCATGGCGTGAACGTCGCCGACGATGTCGTTCTCCGGCACGGCCGAGACGACAATGCGGTGGAGGGCGTGCGCTAGGCAACCCGCATCGTTGTATAAAACGTTGCCGCATGTCCTGAGGTACTGAGCCACGAACTTCTTCTTCCTCAAATTGCTACTTGCATTGTCGGGGTTCTCATTGACGTACACGAACTTGCACCGGCTGGCCAGATCGATGATGGAGTCGAGCTTCAAATTTCCATCGGCCTCTGTCGCAGCATGGATGCACGAAGAGTTGGCCTTGGCAAGCACGACGGGGGGGTCGGCTGCCACTCTCCTATGGATCCCGCCCTGCGGATCAAGGATGTCCACGGTAGACTGCTGCATCATGACTTCCAAAATCCCAAACTTCACTTTGACGTTTGGGGCCGACCTCCTGTATTCGCTGTAACCAACGACATTGTACTTGTTCGTGCTTGGGTCCAGGATGACGTAGCGAGAGAGCGGCATGAGACGCTCCTTCAATGCGGAGTTGAAGAAACTGATGCGCATGGGGGTGGCGTCATAGCTGCGGCTGATAACCACGGAACCCTTTGCCCTCACGCCGTTGAGAAACTTACCCATCTCAGCCCTCTGCAAAAGCACAGCAGCGCCAGCCACTCCGAATACGGCATCCACGTTCTTCGTGCCGTCGATGCCCCGCGAAATCCGGACGACCTGGCACGGCTCGGATGGGCAAAATCCTCCTCCTCCTCCTCCCTCGTGCTCCTCCGCCTCCGCCGTCCACGTCATCCTCCTCATCCTCATCGGCCTTCTCATCCTCCTCGTCTGCCTCACCTCCTCATCCTCATCGCCCTCCTCGTCTCAGTCGCCCTCCGCATCCGCCCTCGTTTCCCGCCCTGCCCTCATCGTGCTCATCCACCTCCACATCGAACCTTGCCAACGAAACGGAACGCGTGCCGGATGACCCCGTCGAGGTCCCACGTGTTGCAGTGAACCCCACGCTCGGGATCTCTGCGCTGTGGAGCCACGAAGTCGCCGACCCGCAGCCGCTGCCTCTCTAGGCCGCCAGACAACATCGGATCGAATGGAAATCAAGGGAGGGGGAGGGGAGGGGGGGGGAACGGGAAGGGCAAGGCGAGGGGGGGAGATAAGGATGAGGGTTGGAGGAGGGGCGGGAAGAGCGGCAGCAGGAAGCGGCCCCGCCTGTTCCAAGAATGCGCGAGGCGGTTGAAGCGCTCCTTCTCGTGATGCATCTTCTTGACGAACTTCTGGCGCTCCATCCTGCGGGCCTTCTTGGCGACCCGCTGGTTCTGCTGGAGGCGCCCCCTCCTCCACCGGAACGGCAGGCCGCGCAGGCCAGCATCGACCTGGCCGCAGGAGACCGCGCGGAGAACGTTCGACAAGGGAGCGGGCGCCACGCTCGCAAGACCGTCGGCCAGCCACGCGCCAGCCCCGGCGACCTCATCCATGCTCGCGCCACGCGCGAGAGGAGCGGGTGAGGGGGGGTGCGAGGAGGGGGGCGCGAGGAGGATAGTCACCTCGATGGCTTCTCCTCAATCTCCTCCTACCTCCCCCTCCTCCTCCTTTTCCTCCCTCCTCACTCATCCTCGCTCATCCTCCTCCCTCATCCCCCTCCTCCCTCCCCCTCTTCCTCCTCTTCCTCATCCTCCTCCTTGCTCTCTTCCTCATCCTCCTCCTTCTCCTCATCCTCCTCCTCCTGCCCTCTCGCACACGTCCTCCTCCTCCTCCTCCTCCTCCTCCACCTCCTCCCCCTTCCCCCCGCACCGCCCCCAAAATTGATGGGGGCGCGGTTTCTCTCCACCTGGGCCAGAGCGAAAATCACGGGAAAGGCCCCGAGCAAAAATCACAGGAAAGGTCCAGAGCGAAAATCACAGCACGTTAAGACATCGAGGTGACACCCCCCCCTGACTGGAACGACCCCCCCACCCTCCGCACGGCGCCCCTAGCCCCTGCGCGGCAGACGAAAGCTGCCCCCAGCCAAACGGCTGAATCCACGGAGACCGCGCGAGCTGGCATGTCATCGCACACGCTTTGTGTTTTGAAACCCAGGGCGTGGGGAGACCAGTGTAGTCAGCACAAACGGTTGTCTCATCCAAGTCAAGCTTCTTATTTGTCTTATGGGTGATCGAGGTGACGGGAGCGAACGGACTGACTGAATTGGCTGACGATTGATCGTAGAGCGCTTTTCATGATCATTTTTCGCTGATCAACCACTGCGAACCGAACCTGACACCCTACCGTTGCACGATAGCCCTGAACTACCGCGCCCTACCGTCGCACCGTAGCCGCACACACCTCTGTTGCACGAGCGTGCGAGAGATGAGCTGCAAAACAACTCACGACGCAAAACAACTCACGACCACAATGACGACGACGACCGCAACGACGACGACGAAGACGACGACGACGGAGTCTCCAATCTAGCATTCGATAGTCCAATTAAGGAATACAGAGATGCAACAAGTTCAACAAAAACGTGAACCGCAGATTCCCTTATGAAATTCAACTTGCTCTGCACCCGGCGCCGCGTGCTCGAAGACAAAATGGCCTCCATGCGGATGTGTTTTTTGGCCTCCGGGAGCTTCCAAAAAAAACACCTCTCGGCCGGAGCGGAAGCAATGTCTGGGATTGCAATCCTATCGTTTTCATTAGCACAGCGATGGAAAATCTTACGACAACGATTGCGCCGAACCCGCACCGCAGGCACACCACGGGCACACCACCAACACGCAGGCCACAAACCGTACCGACACGCATGAACACGTGAAAGCCCTTGCGAAAATTATGCTATACGTCTACATGTTTTTGGTGTGCTGGCCAGACATGTTTTGCAGACTGGCTTGGAGGAAAACCTTGTTCTTTTCGTTAAAGGAACAGAGAGCGATTCCTCCTCATCAGCCTCAGAAGTAAGCCCCGCGGGCACACCCAAAACATACAGACGTTGCGTACAAATTGAATAAGTGGCTGCGCGTCATCATGCGTGTCGGCGCGCTTTTGTGCCCAATGTGCTGGCGGTGTGCCCGCGGTGTGCCTGCGGCGTGGCGCGCGCGAGCGCGCATTTTCATTGGTGACGTCCTGGCAAAAACCCTGTTCTGCAACACGGCACGAAAACCTTAAACCCACGCATATATAATATGGCCCCCCGCGTCAGTCTCCAGAACTTTTTTTTAAAAAACAAAAAACATTTTAAAACAAAATGACAGCATTTGCCCCTTCAAGAACATGAATTTTAAAGGCGCGAGCCCCTCTCCGCCCCCATCCCCCTCCTCCTTCTCCTCTCTTTCCTTGTCCTCCTCTCGGCAGAGATGCAAGACCATGGGGGCGGTGCATTTCGCGGAATGCGCGTGGGATTTTTTATAGTTATAAAAAAAACAACAAAAAAAGTGGACCGCAGACTCCCCTATGAAATTCGACTTGCTCTGCGCCCGGCGCCGCGTGCTCGAAGACAAAATGGCCTCCATGCGGATGTGTTTTTTGGCCTCCGGGGACTTCCAAAACAAAACCTCTCGGCGGGAGCGGAAGCAATTTCTGGGATTGCAGTCCTATCGTTTTCATTAGCACAGCCATGGAAAATCTTACGACAACGATTGTGCCGAACCCGCACCGCAGGCACACCGCGGGCACACCACCAACACACAGGCCACAAAACCGCACCGACACGCATGAACTCGTGAAAGACCTTGCTTAAGTTATGCTATACGTCTACATGTTTTTGGGTGTGCTGGCCGGGCATGTTTTGCAGACTGGCTCGGAGGAAAACCTTGTTCTTTTCGTTAAAGGAACAGAGAGCGATTCCTCCTCATCAGCCTCAAAAGCAAGCCCCGCGGGCACACCCGAAACATACAGACGTTGCGCAGAAACTAAATAAGTGGCCGCGCGTCATCATGCGTGTCGGTGCGCTTTTGTGCCCAGTGCGCTGGCGGTGCGCCCGCGGTGTGCCTGCGGCGTGGCGCGCGCGAGCGCGCATTTTCATTGGCGACGTCCTGGCAAAAACCCTGTTCTGCAACACGACACGAAAACCTTAAACCCACGCATATATAATATGGTCCCCCGCGTCAATCTCCAGAACTTCAAAAAAACATGGTTTTGAAAATTTTGACAGCATTTCCCCCTTCAAGAACACAAATTTTAAAGGCACGAGCCCCTCTCCGCCCCCATCCCCCTCCTTCTCCTCTCTTTCCGTGTTCTCCTCTCGGCATAGATGCAAGACCCTGGGGGGTGGTGCATTTCGCGGAATGCGCATGGAAACTAGATTTGAGGACGTTGAGTATTGCTTGGAGCGCACTTCGGACATGGTTGAGTCAGTTGAATTAGTTGGGGTGCATTGGGGCATTGTTGAATTCGTTGAATTAGTTGATGCGCGCATGTCGGAATTAGTTGACTAAAGCATCTCAAGCCACGAAGCCTTAAAAGCAAAACCTGCCCCCATCCCTTTCCAAGAACACGAAATTAATCGTCCTAATGTTTCTCAGATGTGCGACTCGCTGCGCCACTCCTCTACCCCTGCTCATTTCCCTTGAAACGCGTTGGACGTGGTATTCGTGGTTTTCGTGGCATTCTGGATTAATGGTTTGCGTGGTTGTCGTATTCATACCGTTTTGAATTAATGGTACTCGTGGTTTGCAATTCTTGGATTGATGGCATTCATGGTTTGGCAATTCTTGGTATTCATGGTCGGGCCTCCGCCTGTTGGAAGGACGGGGCCCGGCAGGCAATGAGAGAACCTTGACTCGCAATCGGTGTCCGGACCCCCCCCTCAGTCTAAAAGCACAAACTCTTCACGCTGCGTCCAGCCGTGGCGACGAGGACCCCTCTCGAAGGCCAAAGAGGCAGAAAAACAACCCTTGCCTCACACCTCTTTTCTCTGAAGGGAGCAACATAGCAGGAGAGCAAATCATCAAGACAATACAGAGGCGAAAAAGAACAAGAGAGCAAGAGAGAAAGAGAGCAAGATGGCAATATGCAATATCGCAAGCTGGAACGACGATGTAACGAAGTGACGACGGGACCATGAATGCAAAGAGGGAGGGTGGACGAAGTGACGAAAGGACGAAGTGACGAAGGGAAGGGCGGCGGGGCAAGCGGGAGGGTGGAGGAGGCAGGGGGGGGAGGGGCGGGAAAGGAGGATAAGAACAAGGAAGCGCACAACTACGTGGCCGATATACAACTCACAATTCACATGACTAGGCGAGCGCAGCGACGGAAACGATAACTCCGGTAACTCTGGTTACTCCGGAAACGCAATTCCAGCCTGAAAACGTGTGACGCCTTGTTAGAGACCCATGTGGGCCGCCAAAAAATGCTAACACAGAGCCCGAGGTCGTTCGCAAGCTTGGAGAGCACCGTAGGGGGCAACTGGTTCGGATCGCCCACCAGGACCAGGGCTCCGCCGCTGTTGATCAGGTTTACCATAGACATGAGCGCGTGAAGCTCCGTGGCCTGCCCAGCCTCGTCGATTACCAGGAGGGCGATGCGGGGGCTGTCCTTCTGTCCGAGGGCCTCGGCCGCCTCGTGTGTGGACATGATTACCCTGGCGTCTCGTAGTAGGCTCGCCTTGTAGGGCCTGAAGTCCTGGCTCTTGTCCCCATCCTGGAACGGGAACTCCCCGTGGGCGTTCTTGTAGTGGCCCTCAGGTGTCAGGTCGACGAGTGCCTCGTTGACACGCTCCTTCCTTGCCAGGCGCGCGAACTTCCCAGGAAACCCCGTGTCGGGATCGAGGCGGTGCTGCTGATGTGCTTCGGTCATCGCCAGGGCTGGTTGGTCAACCGCTGCGTTAGAACCGGCTGCCAACGCAACTGCTTGCCCCGGGCGTAAGCAGCATCCCCACGTGTCCAGGCAAACTACAGAAGGTGGTCTTGCCTGTCCCAGGGGGTCCGTGCACCAGTACGGCGTGGTGATGTAAGGTGGCCTAAAGGGCCTTGGTCGCGTCGCTGTTTGGCTTGTGTTTGTCCACCCTGTCGCGGAAGGTATCCAGGCTGGGAGCGGGGCGCGCCCTCTGGAAGACAGAACCAGTCGCGTCCGAGATCTCGTCGTCGGAGAAAGCCTTCAAACCCAGGGGAAGCGGGGGTGCCTGTGGAAGAAGGCCGCATCGGACAGCCTGCGCGTGGTCGGCGTCGGGAACGTCGAAGCCCAGGGCGACGGCAGCCCTGGCCCTCAGGCTCAGGCCCAAAGAGCAGGTGCGCCTCAGGTCATTTGCCGCAAGTCGGTCGGCGCGCGTGGCGTGCAAGAAAGCTAAGAGAAAAGTCAGAGGAGACAGCTGGTGGGCGAACAGGTCCGCGGCGTTCTGTCGGAGGTGGTAGATCTGGTCAAGAGCCCAGCACTGGCGCCAGAACTGGATGTCGGAAGGGGCCTCGTCTACTCGATGCCAGGGAGCGTCTTCGTTTGGGGGGCGCTTCGCCTTGGTCTCGTCTTCATGGAAAGGTCCCCACTTCCCACTGTTGCACAGCACTACGCACCTGTCGGAGGGGTACCTGGTGGACGTGCTGAGGCCGAGCGCTTGGGCGTCTCTTGGGTGGATGGTACCTCCCAAGGAGGGGGGCCACCAGACCGTGACGTCTGCGATCTTGTCGACCGTGGGGCCCGTGATGGACATGTACAGTTCTTTGCCTGCCTTGTCTCCCTCCTGGGTCCTGGATGCATCTTTGTACTTAGAAGGCCACTCCAGCAAGTAGAGTTCCTTGCCTTCTGGGAGACCCATCGCGTTGCGTAGCCGAAAGGTGTCTAGGTCGCCCAGGTCCGAGTTAGCGTCGATCCTAGTGATGCGGACGCCGAGCGCGCAGTTACCTTTCCTGGCCAGGTCTTCGCGTGTGGAGTCTTTTCCGTTGTCCACCGTCTCGACAGAGGCCTGGCTTTCCACCCGGGCGATCCTCCGCAGCGTCTGTCCACGATCCTGGAGATACTAGGGCCACTGTGAGGGGAGTCGAACGAACGGCCTCGGGCAGGTCCCCAAGTGCCGCCTTGGGGTGGACCCTGGAAAGCGGGGAATCCAGTGGTACAGAGTAGAGACTGACTACGTCGGCAGCCGCCTGCAGAGCCAACGAATCATCCAGCTGCTGCTCCGAGGGGCTTGTTGGTGATACAACGACTTCCTTGGAAAGCATCACCCTTCGCTGCTGGTTGGGCGGGCCCCAGGCGGGCGGAGGGTGGGGCGGCGGGGGCGGGGGCAAAGGTCCGACCGAGGCGTCAGTAGGTTGCCCAGGCGCAGCAGGCGGAGGTCCGATGGTCGATTTTGCTCGCGCCCTGGTCTCGCCTCACCTGCTCTGGGTCGGACCTGGTACCTCCAGGGCAGTTGTGCGTTGGCTCGTCGCCCCAGAGAGGGCAGGCGGTGGGCGCGTGCAGCGCGTCTTCTGGGATCACGAGACCCGGGAGTGAGCGCACGCCGTCTTGGGATACCGAGGGTTTGACGGGCCTCCAGCCAGGCCAGGGCCTTCGCTCAATAAACACACGGTGACTTGAGTCCCAGGAAGAACCAGTGCAACTGCTCCACAAATTCCCAGGAGTGACAAAGGTGTTTGGGTCGGGCCAACCGTCTTCGCAACGCGCTTCCGACATCTCGTAGTGCTTGTCACTTAGGATGTGCTGTGTGTCGCCCACGGGCCCCTGGCAGATTTCGCATCAGTGGCGCCGCCCGCCGTTGAAGTAGACCCAACGCATCCAGGGACAGAACTGGGCAAGGAAGACGCGTGTGCCCAAACGGAAAGGCGGCCCGTCCTCACTGTGCGGCAGACAGGAGGGCCACCGACGGATGGGGCCTTGGTTGTTCTTAGGCATGATCCCAGGGCGTCGCGTCGGTCCCAGGGCGGCAGCTGAAGGCTGCGGGCTGTCGGGACCTTAGTGCGTCGGGGCGGGGGCGATCAGGGGAGATGAGGGAGAGGAGGATTCTCGAGAGCGTCAACGAACAGGGCAACTTGGTCCAAGTCGCAGAGGTCGACTCCAGCGGCGGGGAAGAGGGGAGGAGGGGGGCGATGAGTACCTTCCCAAACGACCCAGGTGGTGACCGCATGGTCACCGGCGTCTCTGAGGGCGTCGGCCCAAAAGACCCCTAGAGTCGCGAGGCGGTCGGCCGCTTTGTTGAGGCGGCGTCGTACCGCCTGCCATGTAAGGGTCCAGCCGGACTCACTGGCTTGCCTGAGGGCAAAATCCATTTGTTGCGCCAGATGGAGCCGTCGATGGCGTCCGGTGCTGGCCCCGCATCGGATGGCAGCTAGGTTGTCGCCGACCACTCTGACACCACGAAGCGAGCCTTCGACGTGGGGGAGCAGGGCGAGGCCAGCTCTGCACCCTTAGGCCTCAGCCGTCTGTGCGTTGTCACAGCTTGGGAAAGCAACAACAGCGACAGCAACGACGCGCGGGTAGCTGCGGCGCGGGTCGTGTCTACAGAGAACAGCAGCCGCACCGGAGACTTTGTCCCCCTCTCCTATTCGGCGCGCTCCCCCATCGAACGTGAGCTCGTAGGGCCATTGGGCAGAGTCGGCGGCGGGGAGCGGGGAGTCCCCGACAGTGATTTCCTCGCCCGCGTCCACATCCCTGCCGGCTCTGAGCACGTGGGTGCGCTGGTCACAGAGTCTGCAATTAGCTTTGGTCCAGAGGGCACTGGGGTCCCTGTCTGTCCTGGGGCATGGGAACCAGCCCACCCCAGGGGGCATCCAACCCGCTCTGGGGTCGCAAGTTTGGAGGACGGCGAGCCTATCCCCACTACGTGTGGCTCTCGTTGTGATAGGGAGGCGCCGGGTTTCCCCTCCGGCGCGTGGTGCTTGTCTGCCGAGATGTGGTCCGGCGGCCCCGCGTATACGCAGTAGGTGCGGCCCTTGGGGATTGCGCAGCTGACAGGGGTCGAGCATAGGGGCCCAGACCGCGGTTTCATCTGCAGGGGCGACTGGAGGCTGCCCTTCGCGCAGGTCATCGTCCTCTTCGTCGTCTTCCTGGAGGGCGGAGTCGGGCACGGCGATGCCCTGGACGATGAGCCTGGCGGCTTCGTCGGCGCCAATAGGAGTGCAGTCCAGGTTCACACAGTACCTGAAGGAGATCTGGTGTAATAGGCGGCAAACTAGCCTCTGGTGTTGTCCCCTAGTGCACATCGCCGTAGCAAGGTCCCTGGGGTGGTCCGGGCCTCTAGCTTTTTCCCGGGCAAGGGCAGCCGCGGGGCACCAGCACCATACGTGCTCGGCGGTGGCTTCCCCAAGGCCACAGAGAGGGCAGGCTCCGTAAAGTCCTTGCCGCATAGGGACGCTAATGCTGGCGTGGTGCCTTCTTCGCTCTGCAGCGAGTGGGCGCAGATCTTCGGGGAGGGCGTCGTCGTTCAGGAGAGGCCAGAGGGCGGCCTCACCACTCCAGGGCCCGAAGCAGGAGTCACACCAGGCCTGTCCGTCATCTCGTTGGCCGGCCGTGAGCCAAACTCTCTTGGCCGGCCTGCCGCAGCTGCATTGGTGGGGGATCCTGTCTGCCACGCTTCGCCGGCGCGCAGACCCGGGTAGCCCGTTGGCCAGGAGTCGGAGGACGTGGTGTGCCTCGGTAAAGGATGCACAGTGTCCCAGGAGAGACCATTCCGCGCCGTCTGTGTGTGCCCACCTGCGCTCGTCGCTGGTTGTGGTGAACCACCTGTTGACGATGTGCCCGTGGAGCTGCGTCCAGGCCGCGACATAGACCACGCGACCAAAATATCGAGCCCGCAGTCGGGGGGGCTCTCTCACCGCACGATTGATTAAGTCAGCGGCCCTGGAGTCGGTCAGTACCTTGGAGCCGGGTCTGTGGGTTTCATGCCGCGGGGGAAATTCCCGAGCCCATTTCACGAGTTTGTTCCACCTTCTCCCAGCCTTGTGCCGCGCCTGTGGCGGGCCCCACAGGTCGTCCAGGGCGCGTGCCCTGGCCGCGATTGCACGCGAGGTGGCGACCGGGCACTAGGGGCAGCCGGGGACCTGGAAGCGGATGCCCAGGCCCGTGAGAATGTTGTCGGGAATCCAGGAAGCGGATGCAAGGCCGAGAGCGACCCTAAGGTGGGCCCGGAGCGTCCTTTCATGAACGGTGTCGGGAAGGAAGTAGTGCGAGGGGTAGGGGATGAGCGCAATGAGATAAGTGTTCCAGGCAAGAGCGGTCTTGGTGGGAGACATATTGGCGAGGTGCAGGGCCACGGCTCGGTCCCGGAGCTTGGGGAGAGATTTGCCCCAAGTGCTCGCGACGAGGGCGTCGAGCTGCCCTCGGGTCATTGCGCCCCGGGGCGGCAGGATCTCTCCTTCGGCGGCCCGAGATACGATGCAGGCGCCGAGGTAGGGCCACTGGGGGCGCACAGCGGAGGAGCCGAAAGGAGTATAGTCCATGGCGCGTCTCCACCAACCGTGGTCGCTGGCTGGAACCAGCGACGTTTTGAAGTTGCACCTGCAGGGGCAGCTCCAGGGAAAACGCAGCGCAGCGCTGTCAGGTCCACAGGTCCGCTTGATCATCTCCAGGATAAGTGCCGCCGGAAGGCCCGTGACCGTCGTCGTGGTGCCATTATCAGTGAAGTCCACAGGGGCAGTGGCAAGATGTTGCCTGACGTCGATTCCGGATGGCGCCTCGATTCCCTTGCACTTGTGGGCTTCAACCAAGAGCCCTGCCGTCCTTGCGAGCCAGGGCAGCGCAATGCCGGCACGGAGTGTTTGGGCAGTGGCGCCTAGAAGGGCGGCCAGGTCGTCCACGTATGTCGGGTCGTCCGCCCCAGTGATGTTGGCAAGGGCGCTGATGAGGGGGTCGTACCCCAAGCACCAGCGGAGCGGGGAGGCGGCGCCTCCCATTCCGATGGATCGGAGGAGTCTCCTTGTCCTGCTCATGCATTTCCCTTTGCAGGTGCGCACGCTCCTGCTGCTGACCAGGGCGTCCACAGAGTGTAGGAGCCAGCTGGGGAGTTGCCGACGCTTCGTCAGCTGCCCCATCCATTGCAGGGATATGCGCTCAAAGGCTGTGTTCTGGTCGCAGAAGAGGACGGCGGTGCTGGGAGCAGGGCCCAAGTATCTTGTGGCGCACTGTATGTATTGGTCCACGGCCTCTTGGTGCTCGCCAAGCAGGGCCGCCCACGATGGCCCGGGTTCGGCGTCGGCCACCGGATCCAGGGCGAGGTGGTTAGTGGCGGATGTGATATTGGGACCACACTGCCCCCCGCGCTTGGCCGCTTGATTAGGGCTGAGCCTGGGTTCGATCACGGGGCCGAGGTGGTCGGCTATGGTTGCGCCGTGCAGTCTCCGTAGGCAGATGGGGAGCTGTAAGGGTCGCAAATCGTTGGGCAGCTCCGCGGCTGCCTTTTTGCCGATCCAAACCAGAAGATCGATGGAGGGGCCTAGGACCAAGTCTATGAGTTCTGGATTCAGATCTGCGGCGCACCAGGCTTGGGCGAGCAGGCAGGCAACGAAGCGGGCCCCAGGATGGTACAGTTCGCACGGTTCTCCATCCACCCCAGGAGCGCTGCCGCTTGGACCCAGGACGAGGGAGGCAATCCTGCCCCACTGCGGGTTGGGGGAATCCAGGAACTGCCCAAGATCCTTGTGTCTGAAGTACTCGTCGAGGGTACGGTCCGCAGCTGGGGGAAGGGGGGGAGCGGTTTGCCAGATGTGACTCCGGCTCCGCCATAGGACGTCGTCGACCTCTTTCGTGCGTTCCTTCCACCTCCCATCAGGGTCACGCACACCCAGGATGGCGTGCGTTTTGACGAAGATGTCACGGCCCGTGCGGTAGTGGGAGGCGTGGGGGGGGCGTTCGACCCTGGGGCCCCTTTGTACGGGGGTGAGGCGGGCGGCCCGTCTCTGAGCAGTGTCGTTGCCCCACTTCCGCAGCCAAAAGGCGGCCTGTTGGGGGGTCAGATCGTTGCCGTCCCACTCGTACTCGGCAAGCCAGGCCGCGAGCGTCCCCACTGGGCGTGTGCTAGAATCGGATCTCGCCGCCGCAGCGAGCAGGGTACCTGGTGAGCGGTTGGTTTTGCTCCTGCGCCACTTCCTCCACCAGTCTTGTATGGCCGCGGACATGGCGTGGCGACCAAGAGTGAGAAGGGCGGGCGCAAGGGGAACGGCGTAATCGTCCACCAGGTGGGGCGCCGGGGGGGGGAGCTGAAGGCTCCTGTTCTCTCTCTATCCCTCACCGTCGTCGTTGTCACTATGTCTGGCTGGGAACTGCCCAGGGGCCGCCGGACGGACCCAGTCGGCGGGTTGTAGGAGGCCGGTCAGGTCAATGTCAGGCAGTCCGAAGGTGCGCTCGAGGAAGGCGTAGAGGGTTCTTAGCTCCGCATGCGCCTCGCTCGGGAGCAGGCGCAAGTCACCGGCGCGAATGGTGTTGTCTCTGCGAGTTCTGGCGGCGCCCTGTGGTTCCAGGTGCAGGATGGCGTGGTCAGAAACTGAAGGCCCCCATGCCTTCCTGACTCCGTAGGCCCCAAGCTGTCGGAGGGGGCGCGCGACAATGTCGATTTGCGACTCGTTGTCCACGTCCACCCTGGTGGGCCCGTCGCAGTGGCAGACGCTTGACCCGGTCTGCGCGAGTAGGTCGGAGAGAGCCGCAGCCTCGTCAGTTTCGCCATCTCTGGGGTTGTCAATCTGTATGTTCACGTCACCCCCCCAATACGTGGGGGTGTCATCCCATCTCTCGATGGCCTGGCGAATGGCATCGATGGTTTCGGCCTTCCTGGACGGAGGGAGGTACACTGATACCAAGCGGTAGGTGCTTTCACCTCGTCTGATCGTGGCTGCGACGGCACACCCAGGGACGAGGTCTTCGGCCCGGAGAAGCGCTGTGCCACGCGGAATGAGGATTGCCACTCCGCCAGCGCGGCCACCAGCTGGTCCGATGTAGGCCGGCGATGCGATAAGAGTGCGTGCGTGGAACATGGTGGACCAGACGGCCGCTTCGTGCTCCGTCCAGTGGGTCTCCTGTATGAGTCCGATCCTCCCGTTGGTGGTCATCTGCGTTAGGAAGGCGTGCTTGATCATGTTCTTGTGTGCAGTCGTGCTCTTGAGGCATCTGACGTTCCAGCAACCCAGTTTGAGCGTGCCGGGCTGAGTGGCATTGGAGATTGCGTCGACCAAGGTCCGTAAGGAACAGTCCCCGCACAGGTCCGCCCACGTGGGGTTGTCCCAGGCGGTTGCATGCAGGTAGGCCCAGAGGGAACGCGGCCGCCGGACGGTGTAATTACGTGTAGCGCCAAGGCGCGCCCCAGGGAGGAGCTGGCAGCTTGCCCAGCTCTAGTTCTCGCCCCCGGAACGAGATTCGCGAACGGGGGAGACCCGAGGGCGCGGCGCAGCGCCCCTGGGTCTTCAGGCGAGTCTAGGGGAGCGGCGGCCCGTGATCAGCATGCTGCTGCTGCAGCATGGTTCGCACTATGTCGTCTGGGAAAAGGTTTTCGGCAAGCGGTGCCCAAGGGCAGTTTCTGTCCGCGAAGCTGCGCGCCTGTCTCCATGCGGCCCACATGTGCCTCTCGGTCGGTGCCTCATGCTGCTGTCCGGGCATGGGTTCGTTCCTGCTCCACGCCAGGATGGAAGACGCGAGTCTGCGTTGGAGGCACCTCGGGTCGCAATGGATCCCTACGGCGTCGTAGAGCCTCCTCCCCCTAATGTCTAAGGACTGGTAGTAGGGCCCGAGGCCCACTGCTCGAGCCCGCTCTTCGGGGGACGGGATCCTGAGTCCTTGCTTTCTTCCGTGTGCGAGCAGCCATCCTGCCCAAGCCTTCACCTTTCCTTCGCTGGCTAAACTCTCCCGCTCTCTACCTTGACAGACGAGGGCCAGCCCTTCTGCGCAGCCTTGGAAGCTACGCTCGGCCCCAGTTTCCGCGAGGACGTTCTGAATGCCGTTCCTGGCGTCGGCGAGGGTGCGGAGGAGCCACCTGTAGCTGCTGTCTTCGCTGTACAGGAGGCACAGTGGGTGCGTCTGGTAGCTGCACGGGACTATGGCCTCGAGGGCATTGGCAGGAGCCCTGGATTGGGTCCAGGTGGGGATGCGTCCGTCTGATCTGTATGTCCACCGTCTTTCCCAGGGACTTGGGAGTCTGGGATACGTGACGAGATCTTCAGCGGGAGGGCAGCTGCTGAGCCAGAGGCGATCTCTCGGGCTGGCCACTGAGGGGGCGGCGTCTAGGCGGACCGCCCAGTCGGGCGGTAACTCTCCCAGGGCCGTGCACATTGCCTGCTTGTGTGCCGCTAGAATCGTGGCTGGGCCTTCACAGCGCACTAGGACGCGCACATCCGGCCGAAGCCTACGTGCGATGTTCCATAGGAGCGGCACGGCGAGGAAGTGCACTGACTGGGAGCCAGCAAGCCCGTCCAATCCTCCGTGCTGGCTGGCTGTGGACAGGTTTGCACATGGGAGTCTGGCCGTGATGACGAGGAGGCTTCCAGGATCCAGGGTTCTCAGGTGGTCGGACCAGGGATTCTGACCGTCGTCTCCTCGTAGTAGGTCGCAGACGTCGACTCCTAGTCTCACGTGTGGGGGGCCCCCGTCAAAGCGTGTAGCGTTGTCACGGTCCCAACGCCTCTCGACTCGAGATGCCGATTCTTCGTTTATTTTCGACAAAGGCGGAGGATCTGAAGCGTGGAACCGTGGCGACTTTAGCCATGAGGTCGCCGATCGCTAGTCTCGCCAGCCCCCATCCATCGAAGAGTGAGACGAGGTGTAGGCTTGGTCCCAAGGCGGCACTCGGGCTCGGTCTGGGGTCGACTACTCGGGCTCTTGCTTGCTGAGTGAAATCGAGCGTCCAGTCGTCCCCTAGCCTGGGGTCGGCGTTTGAGTGGGACCTGAGGTGCCCCGAGATGTCCCAGGTGCCGTCGGAGGGGCCGTGGGAAACAATGCCGTCCTGCTGAAGAGTCCTGAGCGTGCTGATGATCTGCGCGTTGTCCAGACCTGCGATTTGGTACGCAGCGAGCGTCGTGTCAGCAGGGGCGACTGGGGAGAGGCCGGTCCGATCGCCCCTGTGTCGCCCCCATACCTGCTGGAGCACATCGGCAGGCTGGGGAGCTGCAGTGGCCTCGTCTGGTGTGAACCCCGCTGGTCGGGGCCGCGCCCTGCGAGTCCGGCCGTCCTCTGCACTTGCTGGTCTGGATGCCTGCCTTGTGATGCCTCGGCCTGCGACGCCGGTGGGGGTGCCTTCGCCTGCCCTATGGCGGGAGCGCTCCCAGAGGTCGACCAGGGTCCTGGGATTGGGTGCCCTGGTGCCTGGTCTGGTGGACCTTTCCCTGCTGGTGTTGCCTGCTGTTCTGGCTCGAGCCGTGCCTCGCGGTAAGATCCTACGTGTGCCTTCCGCCCTGCCCCGGGGGGCTCGGCGGGACGGGCTTCTGTGCGCCCTGTCGGCGGCGGTGCTGCGCGGCTGGGCGCTGGCTCCGGGCAGTCGCGGTCCGGTCGCGCTTCTGGTTCGGCCACGCCTGGCAACAGCGGTCTCTGCTGTGTTCGCGACAGTCTCAGCCGGGGTGCGTGCACGTCTGGGCGCGCTGGCGCGTCGGGCGGTGTTTCCAGATCTGCGGAGGTTCCTTGCAGAGGCCTCTACTGTCTCGCTTAGGACCTGGTCTCTGTCGTCAGTGAATGGCGCTGGCTCCCGCGCGCAGAATGGTGCGGAGCATGGCTGGCGTCAGGCCCTGGAAGGGGGCCTCGGGTGCCGACGCGCAGTCCGAGCGAGCCGCAGGGCTGTCTGCGAGCTGCCTTAGTTGGGCACAGGCTGCGTCTGCCGTTAGCGCCGCATCGCGTGTGTGAATTCTCCTACCCATGGGGTTTCGCGCCCCAGGGGGTGGATGGGTGCTCCAATAGGCGCTGAAGGCGTCTGGAATTCGCATCGTTAGGCCAAGGTCTCCATGTAGGTCCCGTACGGTTTTGTCGAGTTGTGGTATTGCAGCAGTCCAGGCTATCGCGCTCAGCACTCGGTTCCACTCATCCGCGGTGGGAGGGCTACCTGTGCCGTCTGTGGCGCGCACCTGTGCTTGTCTGAGCGTGCACGCCATGGCTTCATACTCCCGTCTCCAATCCATCCCCGTGCACGGAGGGAGTTCAGGCCCGCTTCTCGGCGTATCTCCTCGTCCCAGGGGATCGCTACTGCAGCTTTGCACCGTGCCTGGAGGCGGTCTCCTGCCCTGGGCTGGTGCCGGGTCTGTTGGGGCCCGCGGAGGCGCGGTTGTCGGGGATCCTTCCTCTCCGTTGTTCGCTGCCCTGGTGGCCGCGGGTGTACACTGCATGTCTCTGGTGCTGGCCGGAGTCGCGCCCCCCCCCTTCCCAGTCGTGGGCTGCTCCGGGTTGGCATGCGTGTCTGTTGGAGAGGTCTGCTCGCCCCTGGGCGCGCCTGCGTTAGCGTGGTTCTCGGGACTGCCTGCGGTGCCCGCTCCACTTACTCCTGCTATCTCGGCAGAGGTGTCAGTTGGCGCGGGGTTGTCTGTGCTCCCAGGGCTCGGTCTCGTTTCGTCGACCGGGGCGCGGGTCCGCGCAGATCCACCGCTGGGTGTCGCGGGATTCACAGGGGTCATCAGCGGGGGCCCTTGCCTGATGTTAACCTCATGTTAACCTCGCGGCCTTCGCCGTTGTCCCCTCTCTGCCTCCCGGCGACCTGGCCAGGGATGGTGGTGCCGCACCCTGGTCCCCTGACATCGGCCGTCTTGAGAAACTCAAGACGCGCCCGCCCGTCTTGAGTTTTAGTCAAGACGCTTGAGAAAACTCAAGACACCCCGAAAAACTCCATACATCCGTCAAAACAGCGATGCACACTCCAAAACAATCAAGAACATCAAAAATAAGCAAGATAATCAAACATAATCAAAATATTCAATAACAATGTTGTGCGGCAGTTGGAACAGTTGGAGCAGTTGGAAGAGGGGGAAGAGGAGAGGGAGGCGGAGGAGGAGGAGGAGTAGGGCGTTCCAAACATTAATCGAGCAACTTCATGATCTGAGCCGTGCGTTCCCGCTACAGGCCCCCCGTTGCCCCTGGAGCACTGTTGGAGGAGTTGCGTTTATTCCTGTTGTGGCGGTCTTTTTGGGCCTGTTTTGGGGGGCCTTGGATCAGTCTTTTTGGGCCTGCTTTGGGGGGTCCTGGGAGTCCTTTGGCTTGCTTTCGTTTCGTTTGACTCTTTGGAGATATTGTTGGCTCTGCTTTGGGATTTAGTTTTTGTTTGGTTGTTCTTTCCTTTTTTTTGCTGGGTTGAGCCTCGAGGGGCCTTGTGGGTCCAGTGGCTGGGCCTTGGGGGTCTTTTTTTGTGGGCCTGTTTTTCTTGTATTTTTTAACGCGCAGAATTCGCGAGGCCTCGGCCATGCATGAACGCGTAAAACGTCATTTCTCACGTTCAAACGATGAACGTAGAAACGCGCTGTGCACGGGGCAGCACTTGGCGCGCGCCCTGCGCAGCGAAACAAATGGATGAAACGGATGGGCGAAACGGATGGGCGAAACATGCGTGGACAACGATTAGAAAAAAAATGGACGTCTGTCGATCCGGACACCTCACTCAGAATTTCTGGACCGATCTTCCTCCAATCCTTTCAATCCCACCCCATTCAATCTCTTCAACCCTTGTGCCGAATCATTTCTCACGTTGAAGAGAAGAAGGTTCGGGCAAGGTTCGGGCGCGTCGCTTCTGGCGGCGAGGCGGCATCCTGAGATCTGGAGTCCGCAGGGGAACCGTGTAAAACGTCATGAATCACGTTGAAAGGAAGAACGCATGGATAGCGGCGGCGGTGACAGGTGCAAAAAAAACGCGCTCTCAGCACGCCGCGCAGGCGCGCGACCGAGCCGCGGGTCTCGAAAGTACCCGTGTTCATCCCATGCTTCCCTCTTTCATCCTATGTTCCCCCCTCTCACTCCTCCACTCCTCCGTCCGCCATCATTTCTGGCGTTCAAACGAAGAACATAAACAACCGGAAGCATGCGAAGGGCGGCGTGTCCCTGCAGTGCTGCAGCGAGGGCATCCCCTTCGTCCTCCTCCTCCTCCTCCGCCTCCCCCCCTGTAAACGTCATTTCTCCCGTTAAAGAGAAGAACTGCGCGCGCGCCGCTCTCAGCGGCAACGGCCGCGCCGCTCTCGGCGCCGAGCGCTAACAAATTGGGCGGACGTCATTTCTCACGTTGAAACAATCACATCCCCATTTCCCCTCATTCCTTTTTTCTCCTCATCCCCCTCCTCGGTCCCGGTTTTACTCCCCCTCCTCCTCCTGGGAGGGGGGGGGCGCCCCATGCCTCCACCGCGCGCCCCCCTGTGGCGAAACAAAAAAAAACAAGCTACACGCAGCGCGGGGCCCTCTGCGCGTTCGTCCCAACACCCCCACGCGTTGATTATGGTGGTAATGGTTTGATGGTGGATGGTCGAGGTGAGGGATGACTTGTCAAGGGGGATGGGGGAGGAGGGACACTCAACAGTTCTCAGGGGGAACCTTTTGCAAAAACGTGGAATAGAATGTTGCACCTGCGCGCGACGATTTTGCAACAGTGCCCATGAGGCGGTTCTCGCCCTCGTCGGCGCATGTCCAGTAGAACCGCGGGTTGCCATGGGCGGCCGCGAACTCGGCTACGCGAAACAGCACGTGGTGCTTAAAAACTTCATGGCCGCCAAAGCTTTGCCAGAAATGCAAGAAGCGAAGCAGCGATCTTTGCAGTTTCTGGCGCGCAGCGGGCGCCGTGCGCCGCGGCTCCGACTGCGCGACGGCGTGCGCAACACTGAGGGCCTCGACCGCCACAACTAAACGGGCACTGTTCGGGCCGAGAGAAGAACCGCGTTCCCTGCGCAACTGTGAAATAAAAGGGACTAAGTCTTGTTTCGGCGGCTTTCGCCTTTAATCGAGGGTATTCGTTTTTGGTGGGCCAGAACATTTTGAACGCGAGCCTGCGGATCATCGTTCGTTTGCCCCTGGCCGCGGGCGAACCTATATAAGAGGCGCGCGGCCTCCTGGGGTGGGAGCGTTCATCATGGGCGACCTTCAGAAAACCACCGCTCGAAATAGCGGCGCCCCTTCGCCCTCGCCCCCCCTTCCCTTCGAGGGGGGCGGACGAAGACGATGAGATACCGATGCCCACCATGTTGTAAAACATGGTGCCCGTGGTGGTGTTCCGTAGGTGGCGCATAATGAAACGTCCCCATGTCCTGCGCAAGTGCATCAGGTTGGCGTGGGCCCTGAGGGTGACCGTGGTGCGCTGTGACCCGCTAAAGTTGTGTTTGCACAGTACGTAAAATATTCTATGCTTTGGCGGGTTCGCGGGCGCCAGCCCTCTTATATTTCTTGTTCTCCAGAGGCAGACCATAATACATGTCTGTGTGATCTTGGCCCGGAGCCAACTGCAGAGAGGCCTCCTATCCGACTTCGGGGGTGAAGGCCTCCAACCGATCACAAGACCGTGCAATTGTACAAACTGCTCCAGCTTAAAGGGTTGGGGCGACTGAACAGGAGCGACGGGCGGGAAGCTCGAGCACAGGTGGCAGTTTTTTTTGATCTCCACGGACCCACCGCATAGTGCAGACAACTGGCAGGGCGGGACCTGCCAGCACTGAAAGACCTCGCCTCGGCGAGAGCCGCTTTGGGGAGGGGGCTTCGCGAGTTCCTTTCGGAGCGCCCACTATGGCCCCCTCCCCGCACGGATCGACCCTCGGCTCGGGCTCCCACTGTCTGGCAGACATGCCAGAGACCGTGCACAAAAAGAAATAAACTCGCCAAACAGAGCCAAGCCTGTCACAGGAGGCGAAAGACAGGCGAGGACAGGCACCAGCTGACCCTCAGCTGGAAAAAATTTCGCGGGGCAGGGGAGCAACGGTGCGAGGGTCACTAACGGCGCAACGCCGGGCAGCCCCCACTCGCACCGCGCCCCCCGCCCGAATAAATTCGCCAAACAAGAACCAAGCCTGTCACAAAGGCGACGGACAGGCGAGGACAGGCACCAGCTGACCCTCAGCTGGAAAAATCGGCAACGCGGAGAGCGTCCTAAGAGGACAGGCGGTCGCCGCTTAGGTCGCGGGAAGCAACCTATGCCACAACAGCCTGAAAGCCCAGGAAGCAAAGCACGGCCGAGGATAAGATTGAGAACAGAAGCTCAAAGAAGGAGTGGCTCCGAAGGCCAACGCACGAACAAAAGGTTCAAACCCGCCAAAAGAGAAAGGCAGGCGAGAACACTGAATTCAATCCGAATCTCCCGACCCCACCTCCACAGTCCCACCCGTTCCCAAATCTTCCGCTTCGCAGCGGAGAGACGCAGCAATGCGATCCAAGCACTCCCTGGTGGCTGGGGCCGAGGCGACCACATCACTCAGGGAAGAGCTGGGCGCATCGCTGCTGGCATGAGCGCAGGCAGAGGCTGCAATAGCTGGAACTGTGAAGCTGGGACGCTCTTGCCCTTCAGCGCTGGCCGCATTGCCAGACGCGCCAGAGGGCACAGGGCTAGAAACATCTACCTCCGAAAATTGAGGATTCGAAACCAAAAACGAGTTGAAGCAACGAACGAGCGAGGTGTCGTCAACTGTGACACCTTCGCTGGACTTGGAGTACTGCGGGTGAATACCCTTGCACAATGCGGCCCAACCTTGGCGGCCCGCACGGGTGGGCTTCTTGCAAACTTCTCCTAGGCCTCTAATCCTGCCACCAGTGGAGTGGCATTTACACTTAAGGCATATGAAAAGCACTGTCTTGTCAGAACAGTCGAATGCAACAGTCCTATGCCCAAGGGCATCTTGCCTAGCCGCATGCAGCTTGGAATCCTGGGGGCACCTTCCAGGGGGGGGCCGAGACGAGCCCCTGTTCCCGCGGAGGCACACCGCACACCTCCAGACGTCAGCCCAGACTTCCCAACGATGGCCAACCTTACTGCGGGAGCTTAAATGCTCAGCAGGAGGAGGAGGGAGGTAGGGAACGTCGAGAGAGAGCTTAGGCCAAAGAGGAAGCAAGTTAGCAGCAAGGATGCAATAACCCCTGGCCGCTTCCACAAGCTTGTCCACATTGGCAAGTTCGGTCGGGTCGGATGGGTGAAGCTGAAGGGCATGTTTCGCCCCCACATCCGCATCAGCGCTTCCACGCCTGAGGAAACGTTCTCTCTCGGAGATGCCCTCCTGGTGCACATCTAAATGAGCTTTGACCTTAACAATTCCTTCCAAAAAGCGGCCCTCGAAGTTGTTGGCACACATGATCATTCCAGAATAAGACCTCTTGCCCGAGTACCTCTCGGGCAAGGGCAAAGTGCTGTGAGACACAACGTTCGCACAGTCCGAATAAATAGTGGTCGGCAACACCAAGAACTGTGCGGCTACACACCTGGCTGCAAATTCAGCCGCCTGAGGCGTCTGAGGAAGGTGAGCCCAGACAGGGCCTCTCGCCTCTCCAAGGCACGTGCCATCATCAGCATGCATAGTAATCGCATAGGCAGCTCTAGACAATTCCTTGATCGGGTGGCGCTGACAGGACCCATCTATAAAAACGTGCCCCCACATCTCCCCGTTCACTGGGACCCTGGGACCTTCAGGGCTAGGGAGCTCGACACAATGCCAAACGAACTGAAGGGCATTCGTTCCCTCCTCAACAGGACGCGGCAACACGTCAGCGGGATGAGCGAAAGCTCCTCTGGTATAAAGAGCTCGCACATGAGGGTCGGGTTCCGCCTGAGCTGTCCACACGGCGATGGCATCTTGCACAACTGGGGCCGGGACCAGCTGAGTCCGCGACTCTAGGACTTCCGTCGCCGTGCACTGCCAAAGCCTGTGAAACACTGAGTCGGACGAAGCAGAGCAAAGAGGACAAAGCGGATCAACCTGATACCCGCATGCCAAGGCCTTGTCCGCAGACCAAATGGCATCACAAGAGCAAGCCCGAATCCAGCCCCTCTGCGCGGGGGAGAATTTCTTACTGACACAAGCACCTCTTGGAATATCCAGACACGCCCTGCAATCCAGCCCCCATTTTCCCCCAAGATCACGCTCGAGCCCACGCATGTAGGCCTCTTTGCACATAGTTTCCAACATGCACAGGTGGCAGCAGAACGGACGTGCTGCATCGGCGCCCTTCCACCCGACCCCTCGCAGAGAACACCAGGCACGCCAGAGCAATCTATGCTTTGGCGGGTTCGCGGGCGCCAGCCCTCATATATTTCTTGTTCTCCAGAGGCAGACCAGAATGCATGTCTGTGTGATCTTGGCCCGGAGCCAACTGCAGAGAGGCCTCCTATCCGACTTTGGGGGTGAAGGCCTCCAACCGATCGCAAGACCGAAACAGCGAGCAACAATTTAAACCTTGCGAAACACTCAACTGGCCGTCAGGCCACATATCTTGATAACGTTTGAAATGTCTGGTTTCGAAGAGCTTGCTTATATGCTTGCACGATCTGCCTACACATGTCTACTGGGTAGGGCTCCGCTATACGAGTCCAGAAACGTCCTGAGCCACGACCCAAGCAGCGGGCTTCCTCAAGCCTGGAGAGATCGAGGTGACAGCGTCGAAGCCTGGTCCGTTTACGCCAGGGCTTTCCAAAAGCGCAGGAGTCTACGACCACGCCCCGGACATTCCCGGAGCGAGCCAGAGAAAGGGCCCCGGGCAGAGACCACAACCAAGAGGTCGCGGGGTTTTCCAAAACCACGGGGACCCGAAGGGTTCGGCACAAAGAAAACAGGCCAAAGCTGAAACGAGAGAGGGCATTACCTCTGCTCATTTTCAGGGCAGCAGCCGGGGATCGATCAGGGAGGCCCAAGGGGTACTCAGCATCACGAAGTGGTGGCGGTCCTCCAGGCCTGTTTCGCGCTCGTGATAGCGACTGGCAAGGCGTAGCAATCCACGCGGCGGATATCTGCCTCCCTCGGATCCAGCCTCGAATAAGACGCTGAACACGGCGACTGAGAGCATCTGCGTTGGCATCGTGAATTATGTCGAACTCGAATGCTGCACATGACCCTTTGAACGACAACCTCCATGCATGGGAAAGCCTCCCACTCCCAGAGAAGACCCCCAGCATCACGGGCCTGCCTTGGGCCGAGACGAAGGCGGACAGGTCGCGCAGAGGACGTCGCCAACTGTGGCCAGCGCGCGCCGCGCCAGCGCCTGCACCGCGTCCGGGAGGGCGTTCAGCTGCTCCTGGATGCGGCCTCCCTTGGCGTACCTCCTAACGGCCTGATCGGTGGCCCAACGGCCTCGCTTCTTCACCTCGTCCTGCGTGTGGGCCTTTACCAGCAGCTCGTGGCTCGCGCCGCCGTGTCTCAGCTGGTGGAGAGTCACCGGCCCCAGCGACTGCAGCCCTGCAGCCCGGGTCGCCGCCTGGAACTTCGCATTCCACTCGTTGTAGCTCACGCCGAACAAGGGGTGCCCCGACGGTCGGGTCACCAGCAGCCGCTGCAGCAGCCCGGGCAGCCAAGGGGAGGCGGGGCTGTCGATCAGTAGGGAGTCGTCGTAAACGCCCGTCTTGCTCGAGATCCCCCTCTCGCGAGGGTGCAGGGTCACGCTCCGCGCGCCCTGAGGCCCACCGTGCAGCGCGGACGGCTTGACCAGGTTGTCGGTGGTCAGCAGCAACGCCTCCGACGGCCTCAAGTACAGGGCGAACGCCACCGCAGTCAGGGCTGCGACCGTCGGCTCGCCGGTGCTCACCAGCGCGCGGATGACGAGACAGCACGCCGCCCAGGGGAGCGGCAGCCTCGACCTGGGCGGCGCCAGGCGCCTCCACCCCTTCGCCGCCCGAACGGCCCTCGGCAGGCCCGAGTACTTCAGGCCCGGGTCGAAACCCTGGAACGACAACGCCGCGAACAGCTTCCACGCGTCGGTGCTCTCGCCGCCCTCCAGGAACTGCTCGTGGAAGTACGCGACCAGGGCAGCGTCCAGCGACACAGCAGTGGAGACCGTCAGCGCCATCATCTGAGCCCAGCGCGTGAACGCCTGAACCCGGCGCTGGTAGTCCCTCCGGGTCGGCGCGGACACCGACTCTGTCTCCAGGAAGGTCTCGGTCTCCCCGACGATCGGGATAATCTCGCGGCCCACCCGCTGTCGCCTCTGAAGGCGGCGCACAGCTCGACGGTCGCTCTCCTTCGCCGCCGAGGCCCGCGCCGAGCCCGGGCGGCCCGTGGCCAAGCCCTGGCGGGGGCTCGAGGCCGGGCGGCGGCGCACAGCCGAGGCGGCCCGCTGGGCCCGGGGGAGCCCTCCCGCTGCCAGGCGCAGCTGAGCGGCTCCGGCCATCAGGAGCCGCGCCCCGATCCGCCTCTGCGATCAGCCCGGGCCGATTCCGAGAGGCGGGGTCCGCGCCGTTGTGCTCCGACGGCAGCCAGCGCCAGGCAACGCCGCAGCCACTGCAAACGGCGAGGGCCGCGACCTGCCGGCAGATGCGCTGCAGGGGAGCCGAAGATGGCCGTCCTTTGAGCAAAGCGAACAGCGGGGCCATCGAGTCGTTCAGAATAACGTGTGTCTTTCGGAAGTTGCTCACCGCTCGAAGACGGTGACGGAGACAACAAACGAGAGCTCGGCCTTCGAGAATCACCTGAACTTCCTCACGGCCCCAGGGTCTGGACAGGACCCGCTTCCAGGCCCCGCCCCACACACTCCTCGGGGCGCTCTTGAACTCAGCCTCCGGGGGCCTGGGGAACACCTTGATGGTACTTGGTAGGGCGCCAGGGGCTCCAGGGTGACCTTCGGGGGCTCCACGATCCTCGACCTCATCCGTCCATCTGCCGATGTCGAACTCCCGAGGCGCGACCGATCTCTCCGAGTCCTTCCCGAACCTCCACCGCTCGTTATACGACGACAGCTCGACGGCGACACTCTGCTCCGCATCCTTCTCGGTGATGCCGACCCCCCACCACGAGGCGTCCACGCGCGATATAGTACTGCTAACCGGGCGTCCAGCGTTTCTGTAACATAGTACCACCAGGGCTTTGCACCATCGAAGCTCACGGCGAACAGTTGCCCAAAGGGGAACCACACGAGGCCCTACAAGTGTCTATGAAGGTGTACGCGGCCCCGAGCACACTAAGCAATTCCCGGCGGATAAGCCCACGAGAGGTAAAGTGCGACACAACCTTTCTTAGGGTATCTCCAGAACACTTGCCTTGGTCTAGAAGCTGCTGTATACCTAGACGGAGCCTCCAACGAAGCCGAGGGTTCAAGCCGATGATCGCGTCCGCGCCCCCGAACTCCCAGCCCAGAGTCTGACCGCCCATCCCCTCCTCTACCGGGTGCGTGGGCAGACCAACCTGCTGGAGTTCTACATTGACTGCTCTAGCCGCGTTGCCTGCTTCCAGACATGTGCGTGCGAGGGAGACAAAGTTGTCAACGTACTCTGTGTGAATGTACCCCTCACTGAGGTCGGGAGCTGGCCTACGGTCTACCAAGAGGTTATGTGAACTGACTCCAGGAACTCGGGAACTGATCGTTTCGTTGATGGTCTGGCAGATCCACAAACTCACGCTCCATCCCATCGGCGGGCAGCGGAAACAAGGAACAACTTTCTGATGAGGCTTGACGGGGGTCCCACAAGCTAAACGATCGAGGTTGAAATCTCCTGCTCGAACGGGTGGGAGACCGAAATACTTTTGCAACCAGGCTGGGAGCAGGATGTTGTAAAAAACATCTGCAATATCCACGCCTGCCACAGCGATGGGAGCGTCCCCATCAACAGCAATCTGACTACGCGCCGCGCCCGAGGCCAGCTCAACTTTGTCAGCAGTACCAAAACGAAGGGGAGCGAAGCGCCCGTCCAGAATCATCCGAAGGTCGCCCGATTTCTTGTGCACGAAGAAAAGCCCGACGGAGCACTCGCACGACGAGTGGAAGCTGATCAAGTTGGCGTCCACCAGCCGCTGCAGCACCCGCTTATAAAGCTTTGGGTTACGAAGGTTAGGATCCACATACAACCGTCGTGGGCCGTCGGTTCTCACACGCTCCAACCCCAGCTCTCGGGGAAGTTCCAATTCATGAAGACGGTCGGCAATATTCCGGCCCACATCGCCCGCCAAGCTCTCAAGCGACTTCGGAGACGTCGAGGCGGCGGGCAAGGAGATGCGGTCGACGTTGTCGAAACCGACCGGAGCAAGCGCCAAGGCCTCCCCCTGGCACGCCTGCGACACCCGGAGCTCCGCAAGGGCTCCCGGGCCGTCGAGGTCCTCAGGAGGCTCACCGAACCGCTTCACGGCGGCCTCGAGCTCCTGGCAGACCTCGGCGTGGACTGCAAGCGGCGGCTGGCCAGAACTCCGCCGTGGTAGGCCAGCCGAGCCCTCCGACCCGAGGTACATCTCATTGAGGACGCCGATAGCTCGTCCACAGTGTTCTCCCGGTGTCGGCGACGATGAAGCCGCCGCTCAGCAGTCCGAGCATGGGTCGAAGTGCTCTGGCGAGTGGTCGGAGAAGGGCGTGAAAAGGGACGAAGAGGAATCGGGAATATGTCGCGCTGGCGACCATCTCAAGGGACGGGACGGAGATCCCCATGTACACTGTCGGCGCCGCCGGGGAGACACGGCACCGCCCCCTGCTGGATCCCGGGCAGGTCGGGGGACGTCCTGCCGGGCGGCGCACTCATGCCCCGGAGAGGGCGCGGCGCTCCTCCTTCGCCTTCCGTAAGGCCTTGAGGATGCCCGCGCCCCTCTCCACCATTGCTGTCACATGATGTAGCAAAGACGGGCAGACCATCATCCGCCCGTCCTCCTTCGACGCGCCCGTGAAGACCGAGGCCTCGCCCAGGAAGGCGAATCGCGACAGGCCGCGGCCACGGCCGCCACCCCTGCCCTTGCTCTTCTTGCCGTCCTTCTCGCCTTCACCGGGGCCAGCTGCGCCGGCCACCGAGCCCTCGGACTCCATCGCGTATATGTACTCGTACAGCTGCGCCTGCCTCATCGCCACCTCCACCCCGACCAAGTCGGGGAGGTTCACGTGATCCCAGCAAGCCAAGAACTCGATCATCCGCACGATGCTCTGGTAGTGGGTGATCCCGTAGTCGTCGTTCGTCAGGTGATAGTAGCTCTTGAACTGGTGGAAGTGCTCCAGCGGCCCGCCACGACGGCGGTCGATGAACACGCAGCACCAGCCGACCGTCCGAGGGCCCTCGAGCGGCCACCCAACCAGCCCAGACTCGGTGAAGCGAGCTACTGCATCACGAAACTGCAAGCGCTCACGGTGCCCGTCGACCTGAAGAGGGAGCCCGAGGAGACGACAGTCGTGGCCGGATTCAGCACTGGCGTACAGCGCCAGGTTGATCGACACTTGCCGGATGCAGATCCAGCCCTCAGCCACCCTCATGACGCCCACGTCGCCGCCGAGCCTCTCCGAGCCGTTCAGCTGCACGACCGTGCCGCGCGCGCCCGCCGAGGTGGTCTCCACCATGACCCACTCGGGCGCAGGCGGCGGCGCGAACAGGGCGGCCACGCCGTCCGCCCCCTGCTGACCGGCAGCGGGAGCAGCTCCAGCCGGCGGCGCCGCCGCGGCTGCGGCCGCCGCCCCTGCGCCGAGGCCGCCGCCGAGGCCCGGCCCTCGGGCCGGCGCTGCGCCAGCAAGGCCAGCCGCCGCAGGGGAACCGCCCCCCGCGCCGTGGCCGCCGGCCGCAGCCGCAGCCCTCGGCCCAGGCGCCACGGCCAACGTGAAGTCGAAGGCCTCCCACGAGCCTGAGGCGGGCAGCACGCCGGGCCGACCTGCCACCCTTTCCCGGGCCAGGTAAGTCTCGTCCCCGACCTGGTCCAGGGCGACGCGGATGGCGGCCGTCTGGGCGGGCGTGAGCGCCCGGCGGAACCTGTGCACCTGGTTGGCGTCCAGCCCCGCCAGATCGCGTCGGCCGTCAGTGAAGCGGATGGCCAGCACGTCCTGGCTGTCACGACCGTAGTACTCCTCGTACACGTCATGATCAGGCGTACTGATCAAGTAGAAGTCGGCGTCACTCTGACCCGCCTGTGGAGGCGCTAGATGGCCCCAGATCCTCCGCTGGTGCCGGCGCGGCCCGCCGGCGCATAGCACCAAAGCGCACTCCTTGACGCGCGCCGGGGGCGCGGCCATTCTCCAGAGCCGGAGCCTTCGGCTTAGTCAGCCCCCCGACGACTCGGCGAGCCCCACGGCTGATGGCGAACCACAGCGCCTGCAGCGCCACGAAGAAGAAGTGGGGCCTGAGCGTCACGAGGTCGAAGAGCCCCTCGCCCCAGCCCGATCGCGCCGAGCCCGCCTCGGCCGTTGGCGCGCCCCGCGCCGGCTCCGGCGCAGGCGCTCCGTCTGCTGCAGGAGGCGGGGTCGCCACCGGAGGCGGCGGAGGAGGAGGGCCCGCTGATGCCCCAAACGGGGGCGGCGGATCCTCTCCGCCGGCGCCAGCGCCGGCCTGCAAGGGGCACGTCGGGCAGTGCAAGGTCGGGCACTGCGGGCAGGCGAGGCTTGCCGGGCACGCCGGGCAGCTCAACCCAGGGCAGCTGGGGCAAGCCGGCGCCGCGGGGCACGGGCGGGATCGCCACCAATATGCCGCGAGAACCTGAGGGGCAGTGCTGAAAAGCAGGGCAACTCGGGCGAGAAGCCTGCGAAGCCCGGGCATATCGAACACCCTTCAAGCTTGAGCACAGGTGGCAGCAGAACGGACGTGCTACATCGGCGCCCTTCCACCCGACCCCCCGCAGAGAACACCAGGCACGCCAGAGCAATACTCCCACCACGTACTGCGACACGCCTTGGTCTAAGATGCGCATCACGTCCAAGTGGAGCAAATTCACTGAAAACCCTTTCACTTGGAAAAGTGGACATATAAGAGTGAGGCCAACGCCATTCATATTGTTAAAGAATGTGAGTTCCAAGCCTCCTGTCGGGATGGCCAGTTGAGAAATTGCGTGGATGTCGGTGACATGCCGGGACTCTATCAAGCGGAGACCGCCATCGAGGCCAGGGCTCGGCATTCTACGAAATGTGGCAAAGCCCCCCAACTCATCGTCGAATCTCATTGCTGACGCCAACAAGTTCAGATCAGCTGCGTTAGTGATAGTCACTGTTTTAATCGACCTTGCGATCATGCGGTCGCATGCGACGGCGTCGCGCGTCGTCCACAACGACGAGTCAATCGTGGCAGGGAAGCGAAACATGTTTGCTTTGCTGCAGGAACATTTGAAACACGGGTTGCGAACGTTGCCCCATCGAGCAAACCCTAGGGCTGCAATCATCTCGAGAAGATCGGCACGATGCTCCGCGAGCGCCCCGACCCATCCGCAAGCGAAAGGCTTGCCTCTCATCGCCAACCTGTCAGCATCGGCGAAAGCCTTGCCCAGATGCTCCTACAAAAGATGAACGCCAGACGCCATGACATTAAACGACCATACGAGAACACGTAAAAACTGTCCAAACGTGCAGGGCCCTTTGCACCCACATGTGCAAGTGTCGGATTTTCTGATGCTTGCTATCAGCCATGGCTGGAGGGACGCACGTGCATTATAACCGACACCCGCTGCTGGCCCACCAGGGCCATCCCCGAGATTCCCCAGGATATTCACCACCAGGGCCATCCCCAAACATCATCTTTCCCTGCGTTCCCCCCCGACCGTGCGCGCCCCCTGCTCCACGGGGCGCGGTTTCTCATGCGCGCCCCTCCAAGATCGCTTGCCTGTAAGACAATTCGAAAGATAATGCGCAAAGAACGAATCTTCCCTTGTGCGAGGCACCGCGTCTGAGAAGTACCCCATCGGAACGCACTTGCCAGGATGTTCAAGCGATACAGGGTGGTCCGCGAATGTCAGCGGCAGCGCAGCGTCAACAACATTGACACAGGGGGGTGACATGCGAAACCCCCTTCCCCCCCCTCTCAGCCCAGCCCCGCCCCCCTGAGCGCGCTGCGGGAGCACGCCGGCCCGCCAAAGCTCCCTGGGTCGGACGCTGGCAAGACCAGCGCCCAACTCCAGGCGCAGCCAGGGCCGATCGGCTTCCCGATCTGCGCGCAGTCCTCAGGGTGCCTGGGTGGGGCAAGAAAGTCCCGAACGAGACAGTCATCCCCGTCTCTTTGCCTCTCCTCCTCCTCCTCCTCCTCCTCCTCCTCCTCCTCCTCCCGTGGCAGCCACTCATTGTATCGACGTGGGATTCCCTTTCTCCTCGCTCCCCCTCTCCTCCCCTCTCGTTCCTCCTCCCGACGGCCTGCCCTGGTCCCCTACGCAGCGAGGGTGCGGCAAGGCCGCCGAACTTAACCCTGTCCTTCACATGGTCCTCCTCCTCATCCTCATCCACCCTCCTCCCCGATGCTGTTGAGACGTCTTCCCGGAAACGCCTGAACCACGTCACCCCCCACATGGGGTCGAAGTCAGCGGGCTTCTCCTTATATGCCCTACAAAACTGCTCATGTGGAAGGTTCAGCGGGAAACGTGCAATCATCCGCGAATCATCCGTAGAATTCCACATCGGAAGATCGATCCAATAAAAGCTTTTCTGTGAACGAGCAGAAACAGCTGCTCGCAGATGCTCGGCAGCATGCGTCGATGCTGGGTGCAGCGCGAGGTCCCCCACTCCCCTCGCCCCAGCATTGCAGGCGTGGTAACGCAGCGCACAGACGGCGGCCGCCGACATCTCACCGCGTTTATACAGGCCCAACACGTGCGATCGGAGCCCCGCCCCAGCGTCGAACAGCACGCGTTCCTCCGCCTCCGTGGCGGCCTGCGACTTCTCCAAAACCAGACGCGCAGCAGCGGCCCTGAACGCCACGCGCGGCGAATGAGCGGGCCGAAACGTCGAGCACTTGAAATGGGAAATCTCGGGCCTGACGGGCGACAGTGTGTTGCTGCTACTGTTGTTGTTGCTGCTGCTGTTGGTTGTTGCTGGCGTGCCTGTTGCTGTTGGTGGCGTTGATGTGGCTCCCGCGTTTGTTGCCGCGGTTGTTGTTCTTGTTGTTGCCGTTGTCTTTGTCGCTGATGTTGCCGATGTGGTCGTTGTTGGTGCGCTGGTGTTGCTGCAACTGTTTCGGTTATGGTGTTGTTGCTGTTGATGTCTCTGCTGTCGTTGTAGTTGTTGTGGTCGGTGTTGTTGTTGCTGTTGTGTTGCAGGTGGTGGTACTGGCGGGGCTGTCGCTGCAGTAGTTTGCGGTCTTGCAGTTGCTGCCGTTGCTGATGTTGCTGACGCTGCTTCTACTGAATGGGGGATCTCAGCAGGGATGCCTCGAAGGGGCCGCCCACATTCCTCCCGGGGGTAGTCGAGCAGCCACTCGCTCTTGCGAGAGCTGCCGGGCCTGCCACCCCCAAGCTCGGAAGGGGCGCCCCTCCAAGGCAATTCGTTGCGGGATGAGGGCGAGGCGGTGAGTGGGAGCTGGCAGCAGACCTCGGGCGAGCGCGGCCCTATGGCCCCATGGCGCGGTCACGTCTTCTAGGAGGTTGGGGGAGGCAGTGCGAATCAAGCGTGACGTGGTCACACCGTCGGAGGTTCGGAGAAGGGGAGGGCTGGGCGGCGGTGGCGGGGCGGGGTAAGTTTGAAGCGTTGGGGGCGTTGGGCCGCCGGCGTCGACGATCAGAGCGCGTTATCTTCCTTTCCGAAGCAAACGGCTGACGCCTCGATCTCGAAATGATCCGCGCGCTGGTCTCTGCGCGCTAATTCGAGCTGGAGCGCGCCGTGAGAATCCATCTTCCTCCACCTCACCGAACCTCCTACTCATCCCTCCTTCTCTTCCTACTCCTCCTCATTCTCATCCATCCCCTCTCTATCACTCCTTCACGTTCCGCCCCCTAGTCGACAGAGGGGCCTCACTTCTCACGGGCCTGCTTGGCCTGCGGCGCGGAGCTCCCGAACGCAGCCTCTGCTGCCTTGAACGCGGTGCGCATGGGCTCGACCACGTGCCGCAAGCCCCAGGCCTCGGCGACGTTCGCCTTTGCCTTCTCCACGTCGGAGGACCGAAGGGGAGGAGAGCCGATGAGGAATGCTGAAACGGATGGGGAGGGGAGGGGCGATCAGGGGTGAGACGGAGGAGGATGAGAAGGATGATGGAGAGGGGGGCCTTGGGTGCCACCACGCGACACTTCGTCGGGTCACCATTCCCTCCTCCTCCCCCCCCCTCCTCCTCCTCCTCCTCCTCCTCCTCCTCCTGCTCCTCCTGCTCCTCCTCCTCCTGCTCCTCCTCAGTCTATCATCCTCCTGATCCTCCTCCTTGCCCCGCTGACTTCCCTGCAATGCGGTCCGTGATCAGCCCGAAAGACGCGTCGAGCACAGCAACAGTCTGCTTGATCTGGCGCGCGAAGGGCTTCAACCACTCCTCGTCATCCACCTTGTACCGAAGCTAACTTACATCTGGGCCATCAGCGATCAACGAAACCACGAAACCCAACGAACAAAACAACAACAAACACATGATTTCGGTGTGTGTTATGTGTGTTTGTGGGGGGGGGGGGGGGGGGGGGGGGGGGGGTGGGGGGGGGGGGGGGGCGGGGGGGGTAACTACCTTGTCGGCCCCACGGGCCCTCGTCACCCGATCTGCGGCAGCTGCCCGTGCCGCCTTGAGCCCGCCGAAGTGTGCTTTCAGGGCGGAGGCGTCGCCGAGCAACTTTGCGATCTCTGGGTCGAGGTGCGACGCGCTGCCGCTGGCCCCCTCGCTCGGACGCTCCTTCCAGGCTCCGAATTCGGGCGGGAAGGGCCCGAGATGGCAGGAGGACGAGGGGCGAGGTAGAGGAGGAGGAGGGAGGAGGAGCTCCTGCAGGGAGGAGGAGGAGGAGGAGGAGAAGAAGGGGAAGGAGGAGGAAGAGGAGGAGGAGGAGGACGGATCCGAGAGAGAACGATAAGACAAGGGTGATCGCGCGCACCCTCCTCGTCAACGATCGGGGGGCGAGAGGCTTAAGGGTGAAGCTAGGATCAAGCTGTCCTTGCAGGGCCTGAGCCCCCTGCCCCATCGATCCTGAACTTCCGAAGAGCACTTTTGAATGCGGAAAAGGAGGTGGAGGGGGAGGAGGAGGGGGAGGAGGAGGGGGAGGAGGAGGAGGAGGAGGAGCTCAAGGAGGAGGCTGAGGAGGAGAGAGGCGCCAAATCACGATCGAGCAGATCGAGAGAAGCAGCTCAAATCGGCGCCAGCGGCGGTCCTCCTCGGACATGTCGCTGTCGCTGTAGTAGCTGCTGTAGCTGTCGTCGTCCTTCTCCTTCTTCGCCTGCCCCCCATAATTCCCAAACATCCTGTGGTGTTGGGTCCTCGTTTTGAAGAGACGGTGACCCGCGTCCCTCTCCTCTCCTCTCCTCTCCTCTACTCTCCTCTCCTCTCCTCTCCTCTCCTCCTCTCCTCCCATCCTCTCCTCCTCTCCTCTTCGCCCACCCAGAGCACCGTTTCGTGGCTCCATAGGGGGCTCCACCGAGGCGCCCAGTGCCCGCGCGCCGCATGCGTCACCCTCACTCCTTCGGCCACCCCTCCCGCGCTTCGTGGCTCCATAGGGAGCTCCACCGAAGGCCCCAGTGCCCGCGCCCGCATGCGTCACCCACACCCTTTTCGGCACACCCCTCACACGTTTCGTGGCTCCATAGGGAGCTCCACCGAAGGCCCCAGTGCCCGCCCGCATGCGTCACCCACACCCATTTCGGCACACCCCTCACACGTTTCGTGGCTCCATAGGGAGCTCCACCGAAGGCCCCAGTGCCCGCGCCCGCATGCGTCACCCACACCCATTTCGGCACACCCCTCACACGTTTCGTGGCTCCATAGGGAGCTCCACCGAAGGCCCCAGTGGCCGCGGCCGCATGCGTCACCCACACCCATTTCGGCACACCCCTCACACGTTTCGAGGCTCCATAGGGGGCTCCACCGAAGGCCCCAGTGCCCGCGGCCGCATGCGTCACCCACACCCATTTCGGCACACCCCTCACACGTTTCGTGGCTCCATAGGGAGCTCCACCGAAGGCCCCAGTGCCCGCGCCCGCATGCGTCACCCACATCCAATTCGGCACACCCCTCACACGTTTCGTGGCTCCATAGGAACTCCGCCGAAGGCCCCAGTGCTGCCGCCTGCATGCGTCACCCACACACAATTCGGCACACCCCTCACACGTTTCGTGGCCCCATAGGGAGCTCCACCGAAGGCCCCAGTGGCTGCGCCCGCATGCGGTTCCACCCCCCATTCTGGCACACCCCTCACACGTTTCGTGGCCCCATAGGGAGCTCCACCGAAGGCCCCAGTGGCTGCGCCCGCATGCGGTTCCACCCCCCATTCTGGCACACCCCTCACACGTTTCGTGGCCCCATAGGGAGCTCCACCGAAGGCCCCAGTGGCTGCGCCAGCATGCGGTTCCACCCCCCATTCTGGCACACCCCTCACACGTTTCGTGGCCCCATAGGGAGCTCCACCGAAGGCCCCAGTGGCTGCGCCCGCATGCGGTTCCACCCCCCATTCTGGCACACCCCTCACACGTTTCGTGGCCCCATAGGGAGCTCCACCGAAGGCCCCAGTGGCTGCGCCCGCATGCGGTTCCACCCTCCATTCTGGCACACCCCTCACACGTTTCGTGGCCCCATAGGGAGCTCCACCGAAGGCCCCAGTGGCTGCGCCCGCATGCGGTTCCACCCCCCATTCTGGCACACCCCTCACACGTTTCGTGGCCCCATAGGGAGCTCCACCGAAGGCCCCAGTGGCTGCGCCCGCATGCGGTTCCACCCCCCATTCTGGCACACCCCTCACACGTTTCGTGGCCCCATAGGGAGCTCCACCGAAGGCCCCAGTGGCTGCGCCCGCATGCGCTTCCACCCCCCATTCTGGCACACCCCTCACACGTTTCGTGGCCCCATAGGGAGCTCCACCGAAGGCCCAAGTGGCTGCGCTCGCATGCGGTTCCACACCCGTTTTCGGCACGCCCTTCACATGTCTCGTGGCCCCATAGGGAGCTCCACCGAACGCCGCAGTGGCTGCGCTCGCATGCGGTTCCACCCCCCATTTCGGCACACCCCTCACACGCTTCGTGGCTCCATAGGGAGCTCCACCGAAGGCCCCAGTGGCTGCGCTGGCATGCGGTTCCACACCCCATTCTGGCACACCCCTCGCACGTTTCGTGGCCCCATAGGGGGCTCCACCAAAGGTCCCAGTGGCACTGCCCGCTTGCGTCCGCCACCACCCAGCACAGCCCTTGTTCCCTGCGCTTCACCCACCCAGAACAGCGCTTCGCAGCCCTATAGGGAGCTCCACCAAAGGTCCCAGCGGCACCGCCCGCATGCGTCCGCCACCACCCTGCACAGCCCTTGCTCCCTGCCTGCGTTTCGCCCACCCAGTACAGCGTTTCGTGGCCCCATGGGGGGCCCCACCGAAGGTCCCAGTGGCACCGCTCGCATGCGTCCGCCACCACGCAGTGCAGCCCTTGCTGACCGCGTCTCACCCACCCAGTACAACGTTTCGTGGCCCCATAGGGAGCTCCACCGAAGGCCCCGGTGGCACCGCCCGCATGCGTCCGCCACCGCCAAGCACAATTGCGGCATTCACAACTGCATCTGGTCGGGTCCTTCGCCAGGCTAATGTTTAATGGTTCGGGGCGAAGGGGGGGCAGGAGGGGCAGGAAGCGGGGGCAGGGGATATCTTCCTCCTCATCTCCCTGAACCTCCTCTCCTGTTCCTCCTCGCCCTCATCCTCCTCATGCTCCTCATTTGCTTCCTCCTGATTCCCCGTGTCACTCCTACTTCTCATCAATCATCCTCCTATCCCCACTTCCCTC
The DNA here is from genome assembly GCA_963575745.1 of Prorocentrum cordatum. NCBI lineage: Eukaryota > Dinophyceae > Prorocentrales > Prorocentraceae > Prorocentrum > Prorocentrum cordatum. The sequence continues at coordinate 3,819 of CAUYUJ010017193.1, read as the reverse complement.
AACCGTCGCTTACTCATCCAATCCCCCTCCAACTATCAACCCTCCCCTCCTTGGTCTCGCAGGGCGCTGGCAACTTCTGCATCTGGCTCTTGATGTCGGTAGTCTCCCGCTTCAGATGGTCCTGCGCTCAATCGGGGCGACCGTCATTGTCATCGCCGTCGTCGCCATCGCCAACTCGATTCATCGCTAACAGCGCCACCACTTGCCGTCATCGTCATCGCCGCCCTCAGTCGTCGGAGGGAGGAGGAGGAGGAGGAGGAGAAGGAGGAGGATGAGGACGATGAGGAGGAGGAGGAGAGGGAGGAGGGGGAGGAGGAGGAGGAAGAGGAGGAGGGAGGGGGAGGAGGCGGCAGCAAACCGGAACGATGTCCGTGCGCTCGAGGTCGCTCAAGCTCAGCTTCTTGAACATCTTCTCCTTGTGTTGTGGGTGCTCCTCCCCTGCCGTATACCATGGCTGCTCTTCTATTCCCCAATGCCACACCTCGCTCCTGATCATCCTGGAACTCTCATTCGGGAGGTCGGAACTCCAGACTCGCATCGATCGATCGCTCGATATCGACGTCAAATCGAGATGCACAGCTCGCCTCTTGTCATACACCCCTCCCCACCATGGTGTATCCAGTAAACTTGTTGCAGAACGCCACGATGGAGTCGACCCGCGCTTTGATCCTGCGCGGGTGGATGGGGGGCGGTGCCCATGCTCACCTCCTCCGTTCTCCTCCTGAAGGTGGTCATCATATCATGCTCGTATCGCTGCCTCGTCGCCCTCGTTTTAGTCCTCCTCGTCTTTCGCCCCCGTACTCGTCCTCATCAGATCATCCTTCGATCCTCCCCGTCCTCGTCCTTTTCGTTATCCCCCCCGTTCCCCCATCGCATCCCTCCTCCCCGTCAGCTTCGCGAGTGGGGCAGAGGGCGCCTGGCCCCGTACTCGGACTTCGAATTCTCGATCGTCCAGCCGCCATCGCGCAGGAGGTCGTCGCATGTAAACCTGGGGTAGCCCACGCTGGCCCGCAAGAAACCCAGGCGGGAGGAGGAGGGGGGGGAATTGAACTCTCAAGCGTTTGCGAACCCCTAAGAACCAATTGCCAGTAGTGTCCTGGCGGGTGGCGCGGCCCTTGCTCTCAGATTTCGCGCGCCCGATCTGAAGGTCGCCCAGGCATCCAGTCCCCCTCCAGATCTTCTCCCATTCGTGCTTCTGCTTGCGCGTGCTGTGCTTGAAGTCGTGGTACATCTCTGGTTTGTCTCTCTTGATGGCCGCCCTCGCGCGGGATCCCGCCCCCTCGTTGCATCCTGTTCCCCCCCTGGCCTCCTCCGTCCTCCTCCCGTGGGGTGGTGTGCCCATCAAGCCTGAGGCGCGCCAGTGCGTTCTCGTGTTCCGCGGCAGCCTGGCGGTCCGCCTTCTGTTCCTCTGTGCGCTCGGTCTTCTTTGGCCCCGGAGCGACGTTCTTCTCTCTGGCAGCAGCCCGCTTTCCTTTGGGAGGCATCGCCTCCCCTTCCCGATCTGGTCACCATATATATATATATAAATATATGTATATCTATATGTATATGTGTATATATATATATAAAAAGGACGCGGACGTCGAACGGTGAACCCACGGGCCGCACGGCCGATCATTCCATCGGTGAGACCATATATACGTGCAGCAAGTGATCAACGCAAGAAAGTTCGACTGCTCCTCGGTCCTCGCCTCATGCACCCCCCCTTCCGTCCTCCTCCATTTTTCTTTTTGTGGTGAACCCATATATATATAAAGAAAGATCGAAAACCCTATTCGCCTGCTGCGAGCGGAGCCGCGTGCGGCACAACACAAGCACACGCAGGCCGCCCCCCCCCCATGAGTCGGCCCCACGATTCATTGTGAAAACTGAAAACGTCAAACTATGATCCAAGATTCCACGATTCCACGATTCCATTGCGAAAACCATGGTGCATTCCACGATTCACAGATTCCACGATTCCATTGCGAAAGCCATGGTGCATTCCACGATTCCACGATTCCATTGCGAAATCAAATTCCACGAGTCCACGATTCCACGCTTCCATTGCGAAAACCATTGCGACTCCCATGATTCCACGATTCCATGATTCCATTGCGAAAACTATTGCGAATTCCAGGATTCCACGATTCCACGATTCCATTGCGGAAACCATCGTGAATTCCACGATTCCACGATTCCATTGCGAAAACCAAAGTGAATTCCACGATTCCACGATTCAAACCATTGCGAATTCCACGATTCCACGATTCCACGATTCCATTGTGAAAACCATTGTGAATTCCACGATTCCATTGCAAAAACCATTGACGATTCCATGGTTCCATTGCGAAAACCATTGTGGATTCCACGATTCCATTGCGAAAACCAGTGTGAATTCCACGATTCCACGAATCCATTGCGAAAACCATGGTGAATTCCACGATTCCACGACTCCACGCTTCCATTGCGAAAACCATTGTGAATTCCACGATTCCACGATTCCATTGCGAAACCTATAGTGAATTCCACGATTCCACGACTCTGCTGCGAAAACCATGGTGGATTCCACGATTCCACGATTCCACGATTCCATTACGAAGACCATGGTGAATCCCACGATTCCACGATCCCACGATTCCACTATTCCATTGCGAAAACAGTTGTGACTTCCACGGTTCCACGATTCCACGATTCCATTGTGAAAACCATAGTGGATTCCACGATTCCACGATTCCATTTTGAAAACCATGGTGGATTCTACGATTCCACGATTCCACGATCGAGCGCCATTCTGTGGTCATGATTCCACGATTCCACTGTGGGCCCCCACGGCTCATGGAACCATGGGGGCCCCGAGCCGCACCCCCCCCGATCGGGCGGTGAGTGCGGCCCTTAAGTTGTGCTTGCAAGTCGAAGTCGTGTATATGGAAAAAACCGCTTGCTGCCCGCGTCCGTGTTTGCCAAGATGCTCCTGACGGGCGGGGGAGGGGGGGGGGGCGGCCTGCTCTCCCACCGTTTGCGTTATCGTCGTCGATCGTCGTCGTGGTCGTAGTCGTTGTTGTCGTCGTCGTCTTCGTCGTCTTGTTGCTCGTATCTGCGCTGCCCCCGTCGCCGCCATCGATCCGCCGCCGCCGATCGCCGACGTCGTCGGCCCGCTCGTATCACCTGCCCCGTCGCAGTCGGTCGTCGTTATCCTCATGGGCTGGGCCCTCATCATCCTCAGCATCCTCGCCTCGTGCTCCTCAGTTGTATCATCATCATCATCATCATCGCCCTTGCTACCATCCTGAAGAAATTCTGACTTCCGAACTTATTAAGGAGGAGCAAATTAATATCACCATCTTCGCTCCGAGCCTTAACGCTCATGCTATTCCTGCTGCTCCTAGCTTTTCATCAGTCGCATCATATTTCCTGGCTGTCATGTTCTCGCCCCCGCTCCTGACGCCTTATCCTCCTCTCCTCGCCCCCTGCAGCGGTGCCCTATGCCACAATCTAGTTACTACTGCGCCACCATCCCTATTCGCCTGCCGTCGACATCATGCCTGCAACGTTCCCCCATTCGCCTGCTGCGCTGTCGCCGATCGCCCCCCCGCGCAGCTATAGCAGGCTCGACCCTGAAAGTGGCTGAAGCGGCGATTGCCTCAACTGCCCATCTTGAGGAGGAGCACGGGGAGGAGGGGGAGGATGAGGAGGAGGAGGAAGAGGGGAAGGAACAAGAGGGAGGAGGAGGAGGAGGAGGGGGAGGAGGAGGAGGAGGAGGCCGAGGATGGGGAGGAAGCGCGATCCGAGGATCCTCCCGAGGAGGGCCCCCCCCCTAGGAGGAGGAGCCTCGAGGAT
>CAUYUJ010017192.1:224864-244933 GCA_963575745.1 Prorocentrum cordatum | reverse complement strand
GCGCTCTCGGCCAATGACCCTTGGCCAGGGCCCGGGCCCAAGCTGTGCGGCTGCCTGCCGCGAGGCTGCTCGGCCAACGCGGGCGGCGGCAGTGGCTCCTACCTCGCGCGGACCGAGGGAGGGGCGGCGCGGATGGAGGTCTCGCGGGGAGGCGTGCTGCGCGGAGGGCCAGCACGCTGGCTGGGCGAGGGCCAGAGCTCGTGCCGGCTGGCGAGGGGGGAAGGAGGCGGAGAGGGGGTGAAGGTGGGCGGTAGGAATGGACGAGGGTTGAGGACATGATAGTATTTTTGTTAGCCTCCCTGGCCCTTGTCATCGTCATCGTCGTCGAGGAGGACGAGGAGGACATGATAGTATTTTTGTTAGCCTCCCTGGCCCTTGTCATCGTCATCGTCGTCGTCCTCGTCGTGACAGAATGCTTGTCTCGGACGCCGCGGCGCTGCCACGTGACGCGTTGCGTTGCATTGCATTGCGTTGTGTGGCATTGCATTGCATTGCATTGCATCCTGTGGCGTTGCATTACGTTGCGCTGCGTTGCATCTGCGTTGCATGTGCAGAACATTGCATTACAGTAAATTGTGGGCGGTTGGGATGAGGAGGACAGGGAGGGAGGAGAAGGGAGGAAAGTACAGAGAGGAGGGGGGGAAGGAGGAGTTGTGAGGAGGGAGGAAGGGGGAGGGAGGGGAGAGGGAGTGGAGGGGAGAAGCGGCCAACCACCCGGGCAAGCGGGCAACCGGCCACCCGGCCACCCAACAAAGCAACCAACCGACCGACCAACCAGCCAGCCAACCAGCCTGCCAACCAACTAACCAACCGCCCAACCAACCAACCTTCCAGCCAGCCAGCCAACCAACCAACCAACCAACCAAACAGTATATCATTCAACGTCCACCCCATCGCCTCGGAAATAATGTTTTTGACCCGGAAGCTGGTGAGCCAACCAGCCAGCGCCCAACCAACTAACCAGTCCCTCACTGGCACTTTTCGGACGATATCCCACGCGGTGGGGCCAGGTTTCCACCCTGCAAGAAAGACAGTTTTTCTGGATCCTGTAAGAGATGGTTCCTTGTTCCTGCATCAGACAACCCACCCACGAACCAACACGTCCTCCAGTGGGATGTCTTGAGGACGTCCCACACGGCGGGTCCCAGAACAAAAACACTTGACCCGGGAAGAGCGCTTGGCCCCGAAAGACAGTTACCTACACTCTAGGCGATGCTTAAGAAAACCCAAGTTTTCGGCCAGAGTTTCGATTATTCTTAATGTTTCAATGTAGATCCTAAGATTTGAATAGACATTCTGGATTTTTATTCAAATTCTGAGACTATGAATTTCTTAACCCATGATGTCTAGAGCATTTCGCAGGGTGTATACCCCGAAGTTGACACAACGAATGGGCCCTCTTCCCCCCGCTCGGGGCGCGGAGCGGGCCGCAGCCGCCCGCCGGCGCCCTCTGGCCCGCCGAGGTCCGGCCGCCCCCCGAGGACAAGTACCTCCGCATCCCCGGAGGAGGGCCGGCGGAGAGCTGCTCCGGCGGCCCCCCCTCGGCGACTGCCAGAGGGTGCTGTCACGCCGGGGTGTGGTTTGCGAGCGGCGCCGTGGGCTGTCCTCGTCGGGCCTCCTCGGAGCGCGGCGGAGAGCTCCAGCGAAGTCCCCGCCCGCCCCCCAGAGGGTGCCCCCCCCCAGGGTGCCGGTTGCAACCCACACCCTCTGCAATCCACACCCTCCGGAGTCGCCGTTTCCCGCGCGGCCAAAGCTCAGCTGCACGTGAGGGTGACCTCTCGCTGGAGTGCCCTGTGGTGCGGGCCCAGTGGGGCCCCCGTCGGTCGCGGAATGCGATGCGATAGCAGCGGCTTGCGCGCCTGGTGGTGTCCCCGAATGGCCCCTCTCGGGCCCCGCACCAACCCTTGAGAATCGACGTCGCAAGAAAACATCTAACATCGCAACAAATCGTGACCAGACCTCAAGGCCCCATTCTTCTGCGTCATTTTTCGAGCCGGATCGATATGTGAGGGTCCAGGGTCCCGAGGCTGAGCGAAAACGCCCGGCTCGAAAAAATGGACTCGCCAGGAGCTCAGGCAAGGTCACTCTGGCCCAGGGTCACATCTGCGTGTAGCCGACAAGCGCGCTCGAGACCCGCCCGCGGACCCCTCGCAGGGCAGGGCCCGTCCTGGCTTTTGTGTCTGGCATGGATCTGGGCGTGGCGACGAGCCGCCAGGAGGCCCCAAACAGGACGGGGAGCCCCAGGTGATCGTTTTCTGATCCATTGTTTTGCCGATCGGCGTGGGCCCTCGCCCCCCCCCTCGCCCCCCCCCATGGGGTGGATCTTGGCTGTTTTTGGCGCCTGTTGCGAGCAGGTGGAGTCTCTCCCCCATAGGGCGCGCTGTTACAAACAGTCGCGCTAAGCAGAGGTCCAGAGCCAGACCCTCCCCCTCCCCCCGCTCTTCGCTCAATGTCGAAACTCCGAAGAAGAAAACGCTCACCAGGGAGTCCGGCGGGCCCAGGACAGGAGTGACTCGCTCCAGTGTGGCTCGGAACGCTCTCCGAGCGTCCCGGAGCGCTCTGCAACTGCCGCGGCGCGGAACGATTTGCAACATCGCGAAGCACCAGGACCAGATCCCGACACCCCAGCAAGCCGGGTCGATCCGTGGCGGTCGCGGGGCCCAGACCTGGGCGAAAACACGTAGTGTCACAAGTCTGCAGTGCCCGGACCTCAGGCCTCGTCTTACAGGGGGGGGTTGGCGGTGCCCCGCCCGAGCCCTCCTCCGAGCATCCTGCAGAGCCTGCAGGCCAAGGGCGCTGGCGGCGGCCTGGCCGCGCAGCTGCTGCAGGGCGCCGGCGCGGCCGCGAAGGCCGCAGATGCGCCCTCTTAGCCTTACGCCGAGGACGACGGCGGCGGCGAGGACCTAGGCACGGAAACCTAGCGTCTCGAAAGAATCGTGGCAGATGTTTTCGTAGTTTTCGGCCTCCCCTGGCCCTTCAGGCCTCAGGGCCATGGAGAAACCACCTATCGCAGATGACAGGCCGGTCCTGGGTGGTCGAGAAGTCGGGGCCCTGTGTCTCGGACAAATCGAGGCGCCAGATGTCTGGGGACATGCTCGCGCCTTGGGAAAGGCATGGAGAAGGAAAGCCGCCGTGTGCCTAGCAGGCATGTGGGTAATGCACCCTGCGCAGGCCAAGCGCCCGCACGCGTGCGTGGGGCAGCACGAAGTGACGCATCAGCGGGATTGGCTGACTGTAGTTCCGCGCTGCTCGCCTCCACGCGGTCGCCGAGGTGGCGGCAATATCAGGATGGAAGGGTTTTCCCCGCTTTCGACCTTGGGGGGCCCTCGCAGGGCCCTGTGGTCGTCAATAAACGGCCCGGGATGAAAAGCTGGTCCCGGGGAATGCGTTGGGACTTTCGGGGACCCGTGCTGCACAAATCAAGACGTCGGATGTCTGGGGACGGCGGCGGCGCGCCCGCGGCGGCGACGGCGGCGTCAACGACCCTGAGATCCTGGCGACGCATTTTTTCTTACCACGGGCGACTGTTCCGGGCCCCTGCAGCACCACAGGTCGGTCTCGCTTGAAATATGCTGTAGACAGATGCGGTCTATGATCAAGTCGGGCATGTCCCTCTGCAGGAGAAATATTCTAAGACACGTAACAAATAGTCTGGTGACGAATTCTCGTGCTCTCTTTCTTTTGCATGGGTTTCTTCGAGCATCTGCCTGCGGGAGGACAGGCCCGACCTGAGTCTGTGGCTCCGGTCGTGCGTTTTTCGCGACGCTCGAAACGGCAGACTGCGGGGCCCACACCGCCTCGGCTGCTCCTGGCTCTCCCACGGGTCCGAGGTGCCCTCGAAGTCGCCGGGGGTGGGTCGGCCCAGACCCTGAGAGCGCTTGTGCGTTCGAGAGACGGCGGCGGGAACGTCCTCGACGGCGTCGGCGACGGCGGCGGCGACGGCGGCGTCGGCGGCGGAGGCGAGCGCGGTTGTGACGGCGGCAGCGGCGGTGACGACGACGGCGTGGGCGTGGGCGGGGAGGATGGCGGCGACGGCGGCGGCGATGACTGCGGCGACAGCGAAGACGAGGACGACGACGACGAGGACAAGGACGGCGTCGAAGAGGACAACGACGGCCACGGCGGCGGCGGCGACGACGAGTGCGCCCACGAGCGCGGCAGGACGTAAGTTGTGCCTGAAGTTTCGGCGCACGCTGCAGTGCCACTTACAATCGAAAAACATATAATTATATAAACGTAAGCTTCCGGAGCTCCGCGCGGATTTCTTGCTCCTGAACCGGCGCTGGGCCCCCCTGGTGCCGCCACCAGCGCCGCCCCTGGCCCGCTCCGCGCGCCAGGGAAGGGGCTCGAAGCTTCCTGGTGGAGGCCAGTCGAGAGCGGCTGGTCAGGCTGCACGCCTCGGGGGCCATTGCTGAATAGCAATGCGCTGTCGACGGTGGGGCGGGTTCGGAACGCCAAGTCTTGTTAGAGTGAAAGGGCCGAGTTCCTGCTGTCGGCCCAGGCCCGCGACGCAGCGTCCCACCCGCGACCCACTCCAGGAAGCACAAGCAACGTTCTGACTGTCTGCGGCGGGTTTCGGTACTTAACTTACTCCTGCCCTCGGGCCTCGCAAAACGCCGACGACAGCCCCCCCCTCACTCTTATCCGCATCTGCGTGGGCTATGGTGCACACTCGCTGTTATCATGCAGATGTGCTTACGTGCCCTCGCCTGGAGTCCGGCCGATGCCCTCGACCCCTGCAGACCGCTCAAGGCCCCCAGCACCTCGCGGCACGACGTCTGAGGCCCCCACCACCTCGCACTCGTGGGCAGTCGCAGGCTCTCTTCTGGATTTGGCCCTTGTGGTGGGAGTGCGCCGATCGGTTGGGGTTGGCGCGTATTGCAAGGCCCCTCCCAGGCCGCCCGTGGTCGCAACTCCGACGCCCCCCACCTGCTCTGACTCGGCGGCGAGGCCAGGGAGGGAGTGAGAGGGGGGGGTAGGCCTCCTCAGAGGGCGGCGGGGCTGTCAGAAGTCCTCGTGCCTTCTTAGAAGCCCCGTGCCTTCTTAGAAGCTTCGTGCCTTCTTAAACGCCTTCTTAGAAGCCTCGTGCCTTCTTAAGAAGCCTCGTGAGCCTTCTCCGAAGCCATAGACGGCTTCCCCGCCCCGCCTTCCGAGAGGGCTTGCCCCCTCTCACCTTCCCCCCTGGGCTCGTCGCCGACGGACCTTCGCTCCCTCACCAGTCTGCCTCGGGTCCATCCGCCAACTGGAGCAGCGGCGCGGTCCTCGCCCGAGTCCAGGTCCAGGTCGTGACGCTTCGCGTGTCCCCACCAGCCCAGCCAAAACCAGTCAACAGGCTAGCTGCCCCGCTCAGGGATTGGCGACGTGTAGCAGCTTGCAGTCATGCCCTGGGAGCCTCTTAGAGACATCTTGAGGGCTTCTTGGGGCCATCGGGGGCCCTCTTGGGGCCATTGCGGGGAGGCCTTTTCGTGGCGCTGTTGAGGCCCTCTTGGGGTACCCCTGGGCTCTCTTTGGGCCCTCGTGGGGACCTTGAAGGGCCTCTTGGGGCCATCTTGCGGGCCATCTGCCTCCACCTTCCTCCTCTCTCCGCCGCCTCCTTCATGTGTTCCTCGTCTTCGCAATGCCGTTCCTAGCGCTTAGCGCCGTCCGCTGCCCTCTCGTTTCTGTGCGCTGGGCCGCCTGGGGCTCAGGGCTTGGCTCCCCTTCGCTGGGCAGGGTGGCGGTAGCTGCTAGTGTACAGCCGGGGCCCTGAAGAAGGAACCCTTTGCGTTGGGGAGGGGCTCGGTGTTCCTTGATTGTTCTGCAGTTTGCCTCCGGTGTTCCTGAGGTTTTCCATGGGACATCGAAGTTCAACTTGTGGGAGAAAGGGGCCTCGTTCCTTATTTAGACTTCCTTAGGTCAACGCCCCGACGGTACCCCCCCCTTGGTTCCGGGGGCGAGAGCCTCCAGCAAGTTGGCGCGCAGACTGGTGCAGTGCCGAGTCCGGGCCCGCCCCCCCCCCTCCCCAGGGTGCGCGAGCGGTCAAGCCCCCCGGCTCGCGGACTAGCAGTGAGTGCGGGAGAGGGGGGCGGGAAGAAGGGATGACGTCTCGGGCGTGAAGCGGGATTGGGGCGACCACGGTCTTGACGCGAAGGAGTCGGCTACACACAATGAGTGACCTTTTGCCGGAGTGACTTCTGGTGCGGGCACACTGGGGTCCTCAGATGGCGGATTGCGATGCATGCGATGGCAGCGCCTGGAGCGCTCGGGTTTGGCCCCCCCGCGCCCCCGCAAGCTTCGCACCAAAGGTCTCCCTCATCTAGGATTACTCTTGCGTGTACGGTGGACACCCATGCCAAGAAACACACTGCTTGCCTCCGGGGTGCCCTTGGTTTCTTGGCTTTTGATGGTTTTTGCGGTGGAGAGCGTGGCGTTCCCACTCACGACGTCAGTGGACGTCCTGGGGTGTCAGGGTTGGGTCTCTCGTGGAAGGTTTCTTTTGGTCGCGCTCCTGCTGTGGACGAAGGAGGTCGTGGGAGAAGGGGCGGAGACCAGCGTCGTTCTACACCCGTCCCTGCCGGGAAAGCCTCGGCCCCGCTCCACTGTCGAGCCCCCCCCCGGGGTGGGGACAGCTGCCCTCTCCGTCGGCTTCATGGGTAGCCTCGTGCCGCTAGGGAACCCTGGTCCACTGGGAATGGGAAGAGGTCTGATGAAATGATGATGATAATGCTGCTGATGATGACGATGCTGCTGATGATGATGGGGATGATGATGATGATGATGATGATGATGATGATGATGATGACGATGATGCTTCGACGAGGTTGATGCTGCTGATGGAGATGATGGTGATGATGATGCTTACGACGACGACGATGATACTGATGCTGATGATGCTGATGATGCTGCTGATGATGACGATGCTGATGATGATGAGTCTGCTGCTGATGATGCTGATGCTGCTGCTGGTTAAGCTGGTGATGATGTTGATGCTGCTGATTCTGCTGCTGCTGATGGTGGTGATGCGTTTGCTGATGATGATGGTGATGCTGTCGATGATGACGATGATGCTGATGCTGATGATGCTGATGATCATGTTGATGATGCTGATGATGTTGAAGATGATGATGGGGATGCTGCTGAGGTTGCTGCTGATGGTGATGCTGATGCTGCTGCTGCTGCTGATGATGATGATGCTGATGATGATGATGATGATGGTGATGATGATGCTGATGATTGAACCGATACTTATGATGCTGCTGATGGTGATGCTTGTGATGCTGATGGTGATGGGGGTGATTCTGACGATGCTGATGCTGACGATGCTGCTGCTGCTGATGATGATGATGCTGATGCTGATGATGAAGATGATGACGATGATGATGCCGATGATGATTATGCTGCTGCTGCTGATGCTGACGATGCTGCTGATGATGGTGATGATGATGCTGCTGATGCTGATGATGCTGTTCGTGATTATGATGATGCTGCTGTCCCTGCTGATGCTGATGCTGATGAAGATGCTGATGATGATGATGTTGATGCTGTTGATGACGATGCTGCTGCTGCTGATGCGGATGATGCTGATGGTGTTGATGATGGTGACGATGCTGATGATGCTGATGATGGTGATGATGATGATGTTGATGATGATGATGCTGATGATGGTGAGGATGCTGATGATGATGCGGATGATGGCAATGATGATGATGATGATGATGATGGTGATGCTGATGATGATGATGTTGGTGATGCTGCTTATGCTGCTGCTGCTGCTGATGATGATGATGATGATGATAAGGATGATGATGATGATGATGCTGATGATGATGATGATGATGATGATGATGATGATGATGATGATGATGATGATGATGATGCTGATGATGATGATATGATGATGATGATGATGATGATGATGATGATGATGATGATGATGATGATGATGTGCTGATGATGATGATGATGCTGATGATGATGATTGATGATGATGATGTGATGATGATGATGATGATGATGATGATGATGATGATGATGCGGATGCTGATGCTGATGCTGATGCTGATGATGCTGATGTGATGATGCTGATGGGGGCGATGAGGAGGAGGACGAGGAGGAGGAGGAGGAGAGGTGTAGGAGACGCACAACAGGAACAAGAGGCGGAGGAGGAGGAGCGGAGGAGGAGCAGAGAGGAGGAGGAGGAGGAGGAGGAGAGGAGGAGAGGAGGAGGAGAGCGGAGGAGGAGGAGGAGGAGGAGGTGGTGGGTGGTGGTGGTGGTGGTGGTGGTGGTGGTGTGGTGGTGGTGGTGTGGTGGTGGTGGAGGAGGGGGAGAGGAGGAGGACCAGGAGCAGGAGCAGTTGCAGGAGCACATGCAGGAGCAGGAGCAGGAGCAGGAGCATGATCAGGGATCAGCAGGGGGAGCAGCAGCCGCAGCTGGGGAGGGGTCCCCTTCCCCTCCCGCCCCTCCGCATGCCCGCCAGGCGCCCAGGGCCCGCCCCGAGCGGAGGCGAAGGACGGAATCCACCAGGCCGCGGCCCTGCCCCAGCCGCCCGCTGCGCCCAAGAGCAGTGTCCTGGCCCTGGGAGCCTGGAGGTTGAGGCAGGGAGGGAGGGCTGGAGGAGGCAGGGAGGGAGGGAGGAGTGGGGGAGAGGGTGGGAGGGAGGGAGGGAGGGAGGAGGAGGAGGAGGAGGGATGAGGAGGAAATGAGGAGGGGGATGAGGAGAGGAGATGGATGGATGGAGGGAGGGAGGGAGGAGGATGGAGGAAGGAAGGGAGGGAGTGAGGAGGGATGGAAGGATGGAGGCCGAGGCTGCAGGAGGAGGCATGCGGGAGGGGAGGGAGGGAGGGAGGAGGAGAGAGGAGGGAGGGAGGGAGGAGGAGGAGGGAGGAAGGCTGGAGGAGAGGGTAGAGAGGAGGGGGGAGGAGAAGGAGAGGAGGAGGTGGAGGAGAAGGAGGAGGAGGAGGATGATGATGATGAGGAGGAGGAGGAGCAGGGAGGAGGAGAAGGAGAAGGAAGAGGAGGAGGAGGAGGAGGGAAGGAGGCCGAGGCCTGCAGGCGGAGGAATAAGGGATGAGGGAGGGAGGAGGGAGGACGGAGGGGAAGAGGGAGGGCGGGAGGAGGGAGGGAGGGAGGGAGGGAGGGAGGAAGGGAGGGAGTGAGGGAGGGAGAGAGTGAGGAGGAGGGAGGAGGGAGGGAGGGAGGAGGGAGGGAGGAGGAGGAGGGAGGAGGGAGGGAGGGAGGAGGGATGAGGGAGGGATGGAGGCAGGGCGGTAGGGAGGTATGCAGGGGCCTGCAGGAGGAGGCCGGACGGAGTCAGGAGGAGGGTCGGGGTCGCGGCCCAGGGGGGTTTAGCGGGGGCGGGCTTTCTCGGAAGGCTCAGGAGGCCTGCGGCCTGCTGAGGAGCTTCCTGGGCCCCCTCGGGAGCCACATGGGGGTGCTTCCCAACAGAGCGGAGGCTGAGGGTTCCTGGGAAGCCCCGCCGCCTTCTGAGAGGACCAGCCCCCTCTATCACCCCGCGGCGCGCCGCCGAGATGGAGGAGGCTCGGCCCGTCTGGCGCCGAGGGGAGGCCGCTCGATGACCGCCGCGAGCCGCGCTCGCCCTGGCTGCCGCTGGCGTCCCGATCCCCCCCCGTATCCCCCCCCCTCTTGGGCTGCCTCTTGCAAGTTGCCCCCTCCTCCAGGTGCCCCCCCCCTCTCCGCTCCTGGTCCCTCTCTCTCTCTCTCTCTCCTTTCACCCGTTCCCCCTTCCTGGGCCTTTTCCATTGTTCTGCAGCTGCTCGGCCACGTCAGCCGGTCGTGGTTGAAATCCTGACGCTGTGATTCGCCATCTCACCGCGACGTTTCGGCTGAGACGTAGCAGCTGCGTGTGGGGTTGTTTGCCGGTGACGAGACAATGCGCCCCCCCTCCCGCTTCCCCCCAGGACCTCCTGGAGCGTGCCCCCCCCTCCCAGCCGTCCAGCGCTTGACACATCTCGGGGCGGTCAATCAAATCTCAAGGCGGAGGGTTTTCGCTGCGCGCTGCCTCTGCGGGCTCCCTCTCTCTCTCTCGCTAGGCCCCAGGGGCTGTCCAACAACGGCTCAGGATGGACAGCTGGCCCTAGGGAGAGCCATCGAGAATAGACTCGCCGCTAGCTTTTATAGCACCATGCAGACGTCGCCAACCTCAGGTCCCCGCCTTTGTATGCGGGATTGATGCATCTGCTGAGCAGACCCCCTGCCCCTGATGCGTTGCGCCTCTTTACCGAGGCCCGCTCCCAACGGAGTAGGGGTTCCATGTTTGCTGATCAGAAAGGAGACAGGGCTACTGCAGGGCCCGTGCTGAAGCAATCAAAGCGTCTGATCTCTGTGGGGGGGAGAAGGAGGAGGAGGAGGAGGAGGAGGAGGAGGAGGAGGAGGAGGAGGAGGAGGTGGAGGAGGAGGAGGAGGAGGAGGAGGAGGAGGAGGAGCAGCAGCAGCAGCAGCAGCAAGAGCAGGAGCAGGAGCAAGAGCAGGAACAGGAGAAGGAGAGGGGATAGGAGCGCCCTGGTCGAGGTCCAGGGGAGGAGGCGGAGGAGGGGGGCCGGGATGAGGGAGGACGTCCCTCGATCCCCCCTGGGGCGACAACGACAGCGGCGGCTGCGGCACGGCCGACGGCTACCGCGCCCGACGACGACGGCGCCGACGACGACCCCCCGCCACGCCCTGACGACGGCGGCGAAGATGGCGGCGGCGGCGGGCGATGACGGCGGCGGCGGTGGACGGCGGCGTCGGCGACGACACGGCGGCCGATGCCGCTGCCGTCGCCGCGCTCCCCCCGCCCCCCGCAGCGCCAGCGGGAGCTCCTCCGACGAGGGGCCGCACCCCGCGCGCCGCGGGGCCCCCCGGGGGCGCCCAGGCGCGTGAGGCAGGCGGCAGGGAGGGGGCACGGCGACGACGGCGACGACGACGACGATACGCCGCCGACGGCGCGAACCCCATGCGGAATACCGGGTCGACAGCTCCAGAATCTCACGTGCTGGTCGAAGTATGACGTCGGGGTGTGAATGGTTTTTCGGGAGGAGGAGGGGGGGGAGAATATGCGCGCCTCCCCAACACACTGAAGCGCAATATTTGCCGAGACGCGCGTGGCCAGACCCACTAAGCGCTTGCCGTGCATAGGGGAGGATGATGAGGAAATGGAGTTTAAGGAGGAGGAGGAGGAGGCCATGAGGCGGCATGCTTACGAAAGAAAGAAGAAGGGAAAACGATGCCTCTTGCGGCCCTCCTGGGGCCTCCAGACGGCATCGTGTGGGCTTCATGGGGGCCTCTGAGGGGCCTCTTGGGCGCCTCGTCGGGGCCACTGCGGGTCTCTTGAGGGCCTTTTAGTCCGTGATCGGGTTCTCATAGCCCGTCTGACGCCTTCAGAGGCCGTCTTAGGGGGTCTGTCTGCGTCATATTGGGGCCCTCTGGCGGCGCAGTAGGGCCGTTTTGAAGGTCTCTTGAGCCGTCTTGTGACCCTCTTGGGGCTGTCTTGGGGGCCTCTTGGGCATTATTGGGGGCCTCTTGGTCCGTCTTGAGGCCCTCTTGGGGGCCTCTTGGGCTCAGTGATCTTTGGGTTCTCTTGAGCTGTCGGATGCCAGAACAACAACAATCATGCACGCAATTGAATAGCATTTGTAAGCTGTATAAGGTTGCTTCCTAGGGCCTTCTGGAGGTCCTCTTGTAGCCTTCTTGGGCTGTCTTCGGAGCATCATGGGCCGTCTTGAGGCGATCTTCGGCAGTCATTTGGGGCCTCCTGGGGCTGTCTTCAGCCATCTTAGAGCCATATGGGACCTGCTTGGAGCCATCTTGGCCGCCTTGGAGGTGTCTTGCGACGGTTTTGTGGAGGCCATCTTGGAGCCATCTTGGGCGGGAAAGCCAGACTTTACCTCTTGCGCGGCCTTCGGGGTGGCAGCCTGGATGAGCCAGGACCCCATGGTGAACGGTCTGAGCGAGCCAAGAGAGCTCGAACACGCGGCATGCCAATCACGCCCTTGCAAGCAGAGGGAGTCGGCAAAGTTGGTGGCCGTGGGCTCACCCACCCCGCCACAATACCTGGGTCGTGGACCATCGGGATACGGTGGGGGCGTTGGTTAAGGAATGCGCCCAGGAGGCTGCAGACTCTGGAGGATTCCTTATCCGATGAGGGCGGCGGTGATATCCATGGCCAAGCCTCGATGGGAGTTCCACCTGCCTCCAGACCTTGTATTCCTTATCTCATGGTTCCTTATTCAATGCCCCCCACCGTATGAGAGGCATCTCTGGTCTTTGGAAAGCCGCTTTCGGGGCTTGTGGAAGCCTCTTGGTAACCTCTTGGGGCCTTCTGGACGTCTGTTGGGACCTCTTTGTGGCCTGCGGGGGCTTCTGGGGGACCTCTTTGTGCCATGCTGGAGGTCATCGGGGCCATCTTGTCGGAAAAGGCTCCGAAGGCCTCTTCGACTTCATCCTCTTGGTTTTCTCTTGGGGCCATCTTGGCGGCCTCTTGGGCAATCTTCGGGCACTCTTGGGCCGTTTCGTGGCTCTCTTAGGGGATAACTTGGGTTTTCTCGAGGCCATCTTGGGGGCGTCTTAGGCCCGAAACGGCGAGAGCCTTGAAATCTGCCCAAACCTTAGAAGCGTGTTGTTTTGGGCCCCCCTTGAGGTCTTCTTGGAGAGGCCTCTTAGAGCGACTTGGGCGCCTCCACAGCCGCGTCCTGATGCCATCTTGGGCCGTCTTGTAGCGCTCCTGAGTTACTCGGGACCTTTAGGACCATCTTGGGGTCCTCTTGGGACTCTTTTGGGCCGTCTCGGTGCTCCCTGGCCTCCGTCAGCGTCGTGCGAGAAGCCCCAGACGTCACGCTGGAGGGCCCACGAGATCCGGCTCTGGGCACTCAACCGAGCATTCAACATACAGTCAAGGCGCTGAAATAAAGAACAGCTTGGGTACGAAAGGGGCTCGATGCCCCTCAGATCATCATGTGGTTGTTCCTCTGGCTCTCCTCGTGCACGCAGGCGCTCTCGGGTCCAAAAAGGGGCCGTCGAGTCCAGGAAGGGGCTTTCTTCCTTCTTTACCGTTCCTGGCCTCAGCGGCCCGACTGTATTCAATACAGAGGTTGCAGAGGACTGTCAGAGACCCCAGGACAGTCCACCCAGTGCCGATGGCACGGTGGTGCAATAACTTGCGGCAAGCCCCCGGACAGGACATCGAAGTGTTGAGCTTCTTCGTCTCACAGCCTCTGGGCCCATGGGGGCGGCAGGGGTCGAGGGGGAATTGCAGCATCTCCGCGTGGGGGAGGGATGCGCACAACAGGAGGACGAGGAGGAGAGCGGGAGACGGGGAATGATGATGAGGATGAGACAGAGAGGGGAGGAGCGGGCGGAGAGGCGCTTCTGGGCACGACGGAACAGCAGGAGTAGGAGTATGGTGGATGTGTTTCCATGTGAGAGGGGTGCAGCATCCCACGGTCGAGCGGTCGGGCAAACCAGGAATGGTGACGAGGAGGGGGAGGAGGAAGCTGGAACTGGAGCCTGATGTTGACGAAGTGGACGGCTGAGCTAGGATAGGGACGAAAGTGAGGGACGATGATTAGGATGATGATGATGAGGATAGTGATGGTGGTTGTGATGATGATGATGATGATGAGCACTATGATGATGTTGCTGATGATGATAATGTTGATGATGATGAGGATGGTGGTGGCGTTGGTGATAATGATACTGGTGGGTGATGGTGTCGTTGATGATGTTGGTGATGATGCTGATGATGACGATTATGATGACGACGAAGGCAACGACGAAAGAGAGGAGGATGATAATCATGGTGGTGGCGGCGATGCTGATTAGGAGGATGATGATGAGGATGGTGATGGTGGTGGCGATGCTGATGCTGCTGAAGATGATGTCTGGATGCTACGGATGAGGCTGACGGCGATGATGATGAGGAGGATCATGAGGAGGATGAGGGTGGGTATGAAGATGATGAAGATGATGATGCTGATGATGAAGATGATGATGCTGATGATGGTAATGGCGATGGCGATGCTGATGATGTTGATGATGATGCTGACGATGCTGATGATGATGTTGTTGATGCTGTTGTTGCTGCTGATGTCGATGATACTGGCGGGTCTACGTATGACGATGATAATGTTGCTGACGCTGGTGATCATGATGCTGGTGAGTATGATGATGCTGATGATTGATGGTGACTATGCTGCTGATGCTGACGATTATGATGATGGTGACGAGGGTGATGATGCCGATGCTGTTGCTGATGATGATGCTGATGACGATGCTGTTGTTGGTGATGATCATGACGGGAGGTCTGATGATGATGATGACGTTGTTTGTGATGGCGCTGATGATGTTGCTGGTGGTGATGATGATGACGATAGGGATGATGATGATGATGATGGTGATGCTGATGATTATGATGATGATGATGGTGGTTATGATCAGGATGGTGATGCCGATGATGCTGTTGTTGATGAGGACGATTGTGTTGTTGATGATGATGGGGATGCTGCTGATGATGCTGACGATGATGATGATGCTGCTGATGCTGCTGACGATCATGATAATGATTATGCTGATGATGATGCTGATGATGATGATGTTGATGCTGGTGATGCTGATGATACTGGTGTTGATGGTGATTCTGGTGCATCTGATGATGGTGTTGATGATGTTGTTGACCATGATGACCATATTGATGATGCTGATGATGTTGGTGATGATGATGGCGTTGATGACTATGATGATGCTGTTGAGGATGATGCTGCTGCTGTTGTTGGTGATGGGGATGATGGTGCTGCTGCTGCTGCTGATGATGATGATGATGATGATGATGCTGATGCTGATTAGGCTGATGCTGATGCTGATGTTGCTGATGATGGTGATGATGATGATAATGATGATGAGGATGATGCTGATGATGTTGATGATGCTGCTGATGGTGATGGTGATGTTCACTGTGATGCTGCTGCTGACGGTGATGTGTGATGTGTGATGGTTCTCGAATGATAATGCTGCTGCTCATGCCTACGACGAGGCTGATCGTGCTGATGATGATCGTTGGTGATGATGCGGAGCAGGAGGGGAGGGAAGGAGGAGGAGGAGGAGGAGGAGGAGAAGGAGGAGGAAGATGATGATTAGGAGAAGGAGGAGGAGGAGGAGGAAAAGGGTGAGAACGCGGAGAGAGGAAGAGGAGGACGCGGGGCTCGCGCAAGGCGTAATTCGACGGGCGGGGGCGGAAGGCGCCGCCTTTGGCAGTGCGCTGACGGCGGTCGCGCGCGGGCTGTTGCTGCCTGCAGAAGCAGCCAGGCAGCACAGCATCGGTGGCGCTGCGAGAGAAGGGTCGCAGGCATGCCTCTCCTGCACCTTCTGCTGCTGGTCATCCTGCTGCTCCTCTTCGATCGGCAAGCTTCGATCGACTGGGCTCGGAGCGCCGGGATGGTAAAACGGCGACAGGGCACAAAGGGTACCGACTCAGGCGCTGTTCCCGACAAACGAGACGCAGGCGAGCATAGCTGGACATCAGGGGGACACGGATCCAGAGGAAAATAAGTAGGGCCCGCAAGGACATAATCTCGTATGCGCTCACATGGTCTTTCTGGAGGTGGTGGAGGTGATTATGACGTGCATGAGACAGTACCCATGCTCCTCTTCTCCTCCTCTGCTCCTACTCTGCTCCTTTTATCCTCATGGTTACCATTACCATCCTACTCACTGCCCTCTTCGTGCTCCTCCTCTTCTCCTCCTCCGCCTCCTCCACCTCCTCCTCCTCCGCCTCCTTCTCCTCCGCCTCCTCCTGCACCTCCTCCTCAACCTCCTCCTCCTCCTCCTCCTCCTCCTCCTCCTCCTCCTCTTCCTCCTCCTCCGCCCCCCCCCCTCCTCCCCGTGCGCATCGTTTTCTACGTCCTCCTCTTCCCCTTCCTTCCCATTATCCTCCCCCTCTTCCCCTACCCCGCGCCCCTCGTGCATCCCTCCCTCGTCGCGCCCCCCTCCTGCCTATTCGGCCTCCCTGACCCCGCCCTCCATCTGGTGGCAGGCCAGCCTCCCCGCAGGCCAAGAGGTCGGGGCAGGGAGGGGCGGCCCCTCCCTGGACGGCCCAGCCGTCGTCGTCGTCGTCGTCGTCGTGGTGGAGGTGGTCGTCGTCGTCGTGGTCGTCGTCGTCGTCGTCGCCGTGGTGGTCGTCGCCGTCGTCGTCGTCGTCGTCCTCGTCGTCGTCGTCGTCGTCGTCGTCGTCGTGGTCGCCCTCGTCCTTGTCCTCGTCCTCGTCCTCGTCGCTGTCCTCGCGAGAGGCGGCCTCCCCTCCTCGGTGGCCCGGTCGGCGCGCTCGGGGGGGGGGCGGGGGTCGGACGACGCGAAGATCGGGACAGAATCGGATCGGGATAACTCGAAATCTCTGAGAATCGGCGGGTTTGGAGGATGTATTGGGCGCCGCGGCCGCTCCAGAGCGTTCCGGAACGCTCTGAGAGCGCTCCGGAACGCTCTGGAGCGATGGAGCGATTTATCCCGATCCCAGCCCTGTTTTGGGGGCGGGCCGGGAGCCTCGAGGGTGCAGGACGGGTCCCGACAGTGCTGCCCTGGGAGGGACCCCGCCCTCGGCAGCGGCAGCGGTGCTCAGTTCGCGATGCGGCGGTTCGCTACGGCTTGCATCAGCAGCATCATCAGCATCCTCATCATCATCGTCATCGTCATCGTCATCGTCATCATCATCGTCATCATCATCGTCATCGTCATCATCATCGTCATCGTCATCGTCATCGTCATCGTCATCGTCATCATCATCATCATCATCATCATCATCATCATCATCATCATCGTCATCATCATCATCATCATCACCATCACCATCAGCATCAGCATCATCATCATCATCATCATCATCATCAGCTCAGTTCGCGATGCGGCGGATCGCCACGGCCTGCAGCGCCGGTGCCTCGCTGTGCTCTCCTGCCCGTCTATCGCGCGTGCGAGGCAGCCCCTGTGAGCGGCAGCGGATTTCTCGATCTGGTTTTCCTGGTTGCTTTCGTTCGGGGGGGAAAGCTGCACCAGTGCTCAAGACACCACGTGGCGTAGCAACTGGACGGCACGCCTGTGCGCCTGGCTCGATCAGAAGCGAGGCGGGGGATATCCAGTGCTGACGTAAGGCGCAGACGTAGAGGCACGGGCCTGCATGGTGAACGCCGCCTCGGGTTTTTCCACGGTGGGCGCCGTCTAGCAGCTTCATGTGACGATGGTGGCTGACCTCTCTATGGGCGTCCCGTGTGAGGGATGCGCCGGCATGGGATGGGGATACGTATGCAATTTTCCAACATGGGCCGTATGCGGAGCTCCCTATGGGGGCGCGACGCGCGTAAGGGGTGCGCCGAAAGATGCAGGGAGGCCATTCACGCTTTCTCGCTGGGGCGGTAGGCGAGGCTCGCGTGAGGGGTGCGCCGAAGCACGCGAAAGTGCGCGTGCTAGCTTTCGCGCTGAGAGCGTATGTGGAGCTCCCTATGGGGACGCGGTCCTCGTGCGAGATGTGCCGAAACGGGTGGCGCCGCCATGCGGGCCCTGTCACTGGGGCCGCAGGTGGTGCGAAGGGTGCGCCCAACGATTCGGGCCGCCATGTGGACCCTCCCGCTCGGGCCGCAGGTGGAGCTCCCCACGGGGCTTTGGTGGAGCTTCCTGTGGCGCCACGAAGGGTGTGAGTGGTGTGCCGGCGCAGAGGCACGGGGGCAGAAGGGGGCAGCTGGAAGGAAGGAAGGACGCGGGGCGCTGCGCATCTAAGAACAGGAAACGACAGCACAGACTGGTTGGGGAAGCGGCAGCGTATCGTGGGCATCCCGCCGGGGAGCCGCAGACCCGACCCCACCTCGGGGCCGCTCCGTGCAGGGCTCCAGGGGGGGCCCGGGCATCAGGCGAATCGGGCGTTGCGTAATGAAGGGGCGATCGCCAGGGAGGTGGGAAAAGGGTGCACCTTTTGTGCCCTAAAGGGGCCCTGAAGGGCCTCCTGAGGCCAAAAAGGGGCAGGAACACGTGCACGTCCCACCCCCGCGCCCCCCATGTCTCGCCCCCCGCATGGAGCAACGCCCAAGCGAAAGCCTGGTGTGAGAGAAACTGGTGGTGGATCTCGGGGTCAGCGCCTCCTTCCCCCCCCCCCCCGGGCCCGCCCGTGTTGGGTTGGACGAAACCGGGGTGATCTGTCCTGCTGACTTCGGCCCCGCCGCTGGGCAGCATTTTCAATACACACACACACGCATATATATATATATATAGATACATATACGCGTACAACTTTGTATACGAATGTATAGATGTATAGGAGATGGTTTCATACATGGGCACAACTGTACGTACATACATACAAGCATACAAACAACATTACATCCATACACACATACCAACATCCATCCATCCATCCGTCCATACATACATGCATACATCCATACATCCATGCATGCATACATACACGCATACATGCATACATGCACACATCCATGCATCCATCTATCCATCCATCCATCCATTCATATATACATGCGCACATGCATACATGCATGCATACATGTATGCATACACCCATGCATACATACATGCATCCATACATACATACACGCATACACACATATACACATTCCGACACACATACATGTATACACACATATATGTACACCTGCCTACATACATACATACATACATACATACATACATACATCCATACATACCTACATACATCCATACATACAAACATACATACATACACACATACATACATACACACATACATACATACATGCATGCATACATACATACATACATACATACATTCATACACATACATACATGCATGCATACACTTATACATACATGCATACTCATATCTGCACACACGTATACATACAATCATCCGTACTCGCATACGCACCCGCATGTATACATCCATACATGCATACATGCATGTATGCATGCATGCATGCATGCATACATACACACATCCATGCATACATACATACATCCATGCATACATACATAAGCGCACACATACACACATGCATGCATGCATACATTCATACACATACATATACATAAATACATATGTACACACGTACTTACATGTGCACATACGTACGTACACACATGTATACATACACACCATGCATACTCACATGCATATTTACACATGCATACGGAACCACGCGACTGTACACATGCACACAAACACACGCACACATTCACACATACATCCATGCATCGGATGCGTATATGCGTATATGCATACATGCATGCATGTATGCGTGCATGTACGCATACATGCATGCATGCATGCATACACACAAACAAACCAACAAGCATATATACATATGGATGGGGCGCCTGGCGCTGGGAGGCGCCGGGGGAACCAACCACACGTGAACTGGTTCGTTGACCCCCCAGACAATTCCTCGACCTCGACACGGGGCGTTCGCGCTGCGAGGGGCCCGTCTTTGGGGGGATCGTCGTCTTCCTTCCCCTTCCCCCTCCTCTTTCCTCTCGTCGTCCTTTCTCTCTCCTCTTCCTCCTCCCCTCCGTCCTTCCTCCTCCCCCTCGCTCTTGGCCGTCCCCGACATCCGCCGATTTTTTTTTTGTTGTTTCAATCCGCGGCCCCAGAGGTCCTGGGGGTATCGATTTTTGATGGCCCCGGGGCCCGAGATCGGCCCCCAGGTGCCGGAATCGAGGAAACACCGCGTGCAGAAAACATCCGATCGTCGAAGATCTGGGTCCGTCTCCCTCTTCCTCCCCCTGTCTCCCAGCCTCCTCGCTCGCCCCCTCCGTTTCGGGGGTCCAATCTGCGTGGTGACGGGCCGCGCGGCGACCTCGAAATCGCCAGAGACCTCACCGCGCGGCCCCTCACTCCGCGGTCTTGGGACCTCGGAGGCCCCAGTCGCCCTAGACGTCCTCGGATAACGATCCGAGTGCCCAAACCGAAACCGTGCGGTGACCCCGAATCCCCACCGCTCGTCGTCCTCCCTCTTCCTCCTCGCCCGTCCTACTCCTCCTCCCTCTCCTCCTCCTCCTCCTCCTCCTCCTCCTCCTCCTCCTCCTCCTCCTCCTCCTGTCCCTCGCCCTCGTCCCTCGTCTCTCGTCCCTC
>CAUYUJ010017192.1:205000-224764 GCA_963575745.1 Prorocentrum cordatum | reverse complement strand
GCAGTTGCGGATAAGAGTGAGTGGGCGGGCGCGGGGTGGGTCGCGGGGTGGGTCGCAGGTGGGTTGTGAGTGGGTCGCAGGTGGGTCCCTGGTGAGTCGCGGGTGGGTCGCGGGTGGGTCGTGGGTGGATTGCGGGCGGGTCGTGGGTGGGCCACGGGCGGGTCGCGGGTGGGTCGCGGGTGGGTCGCGGGTGGGTCGCGGGGGTGTGGCGGGTGGGTGGTGGGTGGGTCGCGGGGCGAGTCGCGGGTGGGACGACGACAACAATCAACAAACAGCAAACAACAAACAACAACCAACACACACACACAACACATAGCAAACACCATACAACAACCATTACACACCAAACAACAAGTACAGCAACAATAACAACAACACAACCACCACCAACAACAGTCATCACAGCAACAGCAACACCAACAACAATAACAACAGCAGCAACACCACATACAACAGCAACGGCAACGACACCAACACCAACACCACCACCATCACCACCACCACCACCAATAACGACAACAATAGCAACATCACAACCAACATCATCGCCAATAACAGCATCACTAACACGCATTTTAAGATCGGCCGCTCTTATCTGCACGCGGGCCATCCAATATGTATATCCCAAACCCTCGATACCCGCCCTCTTCATCCTCGATCGTATCGGGCGTATACGTGTTTCTTACCTGCCACGTGCATTTCGTGCAGCCCCTGAGTTGGGCGAAGGGAGGACGGATGGAAGGAAGGGACAAAGGGGAGGGAGGAGGATGGAGCACGAGAGAAAGCCGCAGGAGGGGGGCCAGGAGCAGAACACACGCGGCAGAACCAGACGGGCAGATCTGGCGGGTATAGACCGTCACGGGCGGGTCGGGAAGGCAGGGCCCAGGCAGCCACGCCGAGCGGGCGGGCTGCTGCAGCGTGCGTCGTGCATGCATCGCGAGGAAGGCTCGAGCGATGGCGTGATTCCCAGATGACTCGTGAGGAAATCCGCAGCGAGAGCGTGATTCCTGAGTGTCGAGGGCGCGGCGTCCGAATAAAGTGCGAGGAAGTCCCACGCGAGGGAGCGCGAATCGGATAAACGCTGTGAGGACGTCCCGCGCGAGAGCGCTATCTGGGAAAAGCTTGTGGGTGGGGCTCCTCCTCGGGCCACGGGGCTTGTCAGGTGTGTGCCGAATTGGGTGCGGGTGCGCCATGCGGACGTTGCCGCTGGGGCTTCGGTGGAGCTCCCTGCGAGGCCACGAAACGTGTGAGGGGTCGGCCGACGTGGCTGCGGGTGCGCCGTGCGGAAGCTGCCGCCGGGGCCTTCGGTGGAGCTCCCTCTGGGGCCACCCGCCGCGTGAGGGATGTACCGAAGTGGGCGGCACGCGGAGGGCAGAGGCAGGGATGGGGGGAGGAGGGATAGGGGGAGGGGGAGGAGGAGGAGGAGGAGGAGGAGGAGGAGGAGGAGGAGGAGGAGGATGGAGGAGTTGGAGGAGGAGGGGAGGAGGAGGAAAGAGGCGGGGAGGAGGAGGAGGAGGAGGGTGAGGAGGGGAAGAGGAGGAGGAGGAGGAAGAAGAGGAGGAAAGAGGAAGAGGAAAGAGGAGGAGGAAGAGGAAGAGAAGAGGAAGAGGATGAGGAGGAGGAGGAGAGGAGGAGGAGGGAGATGAGGAGGAGGAGGAGGAGGAGGAGGAGGCGGCGGCGAAGAGCGGAGGATGCGGAGGGGAGGGTCGGGCGGAGGCGGAGGCGGA
The DNA here is from genome assembly GCA_963575745.1 of Prorocentrum cordatum. Classification (NCBI taxonomy): domain Eukaryota; class Dinophyceae; order Prorocentrales; family Prorocentraceae; genus Prorocentrum; species Prorocentrum cordatum. Next base: position 223,037 of record CAUYUJ010017192.1, on the reverse strand, counting down.
GGCGGAGGAGGAGGAGAGGAGAAGGGAGGAGGAGGAGGAGGTGGAGGAGGAGGAGGAGGAGGAGGTGGAGGAGGAGGAGGAGGAGGAGGAGGAGGGAAGGTGGAGGAGAGGCGGAAGGAGGAGGAGGAGGAGCGGATGATGATGATGATGATGATGAGGCGGAGGAGAAATAAGAAAATTTACTATAAGGAAACATGAAATAAGAGACTGCTAACACGAAGAATAAGGGACTATTGAGACTAATTTTTTTTTTTTTCCCAAAGTTTAAAAAAAAAATAAGAATAAGAAGGCGAACACTACTAATATTAATGATAAGAAGAAAAATAATACTAATCATAAGCATGGGCATAAACAGAAGCATAAGCAGACGCATAAGCATAAGCAGACACATACTCAGAAGCAGAAGCAGAAGCAGACGACCGATAAGACAAATAACAATAATAATAATCATAAGAAGACGAATAAGAATAATACTACGAATGAGAAGAATGTCACGAAGAAGAAGAAGAAGAGGAGGAGGAGAGGAGGAGGAGGAGGAGGGAAGGAGGAGGAGGGAGGCGGAGGAGGAGGAGGAGGAGGAGGAGGAGGAGGAGGAAGAGGAGGAGGAAGGAAGGAGGAGGAGAAGGAGGAGGAGGAGGAGGAGGAGGAGGGGGAGGAGGAGGAGGAGGAGGGAGGAGGGAGGAGGAGGAGGAGGAGGAGGAGAGGGGATGAGTGGGAGGAGGAGAGGAGGACACGGGGGCGTTGTTCTTCTCGAAGCGAGAGCGCAAACACTTTGGAGGAGCAACGGCGTGACGGTGCAGGTCACCACGTGGTCGGTCGCGTTTTCTGCCTTGCTCCCCCTCCTGCTTGGATGAGCCACGAGATTTGACGATGAAGCCCGGCCAGCCGCTGACCGCCGCGCGGTGGGCCCCTCCGCGTCGCGGTTTCCACTCCGCGCGCGGCTGGCGCCGGGCGAAGCGCTCTGGAAACCGCCTGATGCCTTCAGACTGCGCACGGCGGATGCCAGAACTCCAGCCGTGTGTGTCTTGAGCTGGGAGGAGGACGAGGAGGAGGAGGAGGAGGAGGAGGAGGAGGAGGAGGAGGAGGAGGAGGAGGAGGAGGGCCTTGCCTCCGAGGGGGCAGGTCCAAACCATACAAGCAAGAGGAGGGGGCGGCTGCCCTTCGCGCGAGGCGCTCTCCCCGGGCAGGCCCCAGTAGGCAATCTCTGGAGTCCCGACAGCCGACGTCGCTGAAAACCCTTGAGAGGTTGGCGTCGCATTTTTTCGCGCAGCGGGCGGCTTTGGCCCGTCTCGGGCCCCGAGCCCCTCACGGATTGATGCGGCTTGACGAAGAGTGCAGCAGGAAGGCGGGAGCTCCATGGTTCCAGCCGTTTGTTGTTCGCCCGTGCGATTTTTTCATGACCTCGGACCTCAGGGACATTGCAGCATCGTGGGGGAGTCATCGCCCTTTGGAAGCTTACAGACTCGTGGGAGTCGACCAATGGAGAGGAAGCATGTTGCCTAATAGTTTCCAGATGCCTAACACGTGTTTCAGACACGTCTTAAACATGATTCGAATTTTTATTTTCAACATTGAAGCACATGTTTAATTCAATGATAGGACTCTTAGAGTGTCCAGTGCCATGGCATCCACATTTAAAAACTCCATCGTCCTGCGGCTGTTCTCGAAGCAGACCCACTGACGAAGGCCCCGGGCCCCGAAGCGGCGCGAGAAGCCGCCCTTGGTGCGAGCCGAAGGGCGACGCCAGGATCTCAGGGGCCGCGAGGCCTGTGGAGACCCTCGGAGGCTCTCTCCGACGCCCTCCTCGGAGGCGTGGTTGCGGGCAGTGCTTCTGTCCATATCCATTGCAGGATGGGGTTTGGGCTCCCTTCCTCGGGGGCAACGGTAGGGGGGGAGAGGACTCTCAGAGTGTATTTCTTGCCCGAAGTGAGCCGGCGCCGGCGGACAAGCCGTCTCGCGGGCGCCCGAAGTTCATGCCGTGTGCGCCTTCCCCACCCCCCGCCCCCCGGCGGGCGCCACGAGGCCGCCTCGCCCGCTATGAGGGCGCCATCCGATCCAGCTCGAACAGTCCGACAGGACGACTTAAGTTCGACGTCTTGCCTGGCTGCTTCAACTCGATGTCGGGGACTATTCAGTTGCGGAGGTCCTTCTGGCCGAGCGACCTCACGGTGTTGGCGTTGCGACCGCATGTGTACCCCACGTGCAGAGCCAAACGGTTGCTGCAACTATGCGCGAAGACCTTGTTCCAAACTTCGAGATTCAGTGGTCCGATTATCTGCCACTTCGGCAATGTACTGGTGATTTGGTGATTGCCCCCCCCCAGCATGTATGTAATCCCACACAGCGGCAACACGTATCGTGTCATCGATGACGATATCGCATGTTTTAAAGAAACTTCTGCGTTGCAGGGACCGCATTCTCCCAACACGCAACTACTGCAGACAACGCGAAGACATAAAGAAGTTTCGTTCGCGCAGCAATGGCATAGACTTCCGGAGTTCTTCTTGCCGCGACGCAGCAGTCATAGCCCAAACTAATGCTTCCATTCCTGTCCGCGGAGGTCATTCTGCCATCAATGGGATCCTGAAGTCAACCATATGGGCCAACATCTCAAGCCAAAAGCGTCCCCACGGTGATCATGAGTCAGCCATGCGTCAGCAAGTCCGTGACGCACGACCGCGTGGTTGAACATCCCTTTTGGAACACGCTGATGCCTTTCATCCATGGCCAACTCTAGGACGACGCATGGACATCTTTGCTGCGCGCATGAGACTCCTCATCATCATCATCGTCATCACCATCATCATCATCATCATCAGCATCATCATCGTCATCAGCATCTTCATTGTCACCAGCATCATCAGCAGCATCATTATCATCATCAGCATCACCATCATCACCGTCACCACCACCATCATCATCATCATCACCATCATCAGCACCACCATCATCATCATCATCATCATCGTCGTCATCGTCATCATCTTCATCTTCATCGTGATCATCATCATCAGCAGCAGCATCACCATCAGCATCATAATATTTAGCATCATCAACATCAACGTCATCATCATCATCATCATCATCATCATCATCATCATCATCATCATCATCTTCATCATCATCATCATCATCATCATCATCGCCATCACCAACAGCAGTCACCGATGGCGATGCTGCCAGGATGCAAGGACACCTGGATGCGACCTGTGGAGCCTGTGAGATCTGCCGTGCGAGCCGTGCGACCTGCGGGGCGTGATGGACCTGTGGGAACTGTGGGACATGTGAGACTTGTGGGGCTTGCAGGCCATGTGGGGCCCGTGGGACCGAAGGGCCGTGTGGGGCCATCGTGTGGGGCATGCGGGATATTGTGGTACCTCTATTTGCGGCCTGTGGGATTTGCGGGATTTGTGGGGCACGTGGGACTTGTGGGACCTGTCGGCCCTGCGGGCCCCAGTGGGACCCGTGGGACGTGTGGGAGCTTGGAACTTGTGGGACCTGTTGGACCTGTGCGGCCTCTGGGGCCTGTGAGACCTGTGGGGCCCGCTGGACCTGTGCGACTTGTGGGGCTTGTGGGGCCTGTGGGACCCGTGGGGCCTGCGGGGACTGCGGGCCTTGAGGGGCGTGTGAGACGTGTGGGGGCCCTGAACCGCGGTGGACCTGTGTGACCTGTAGGCCCTATGGGGCCAGTGGGCTTATGGGACGTGTGCGGCCTGCGGGGCCTGTGCGACCTGTGGGGCCCGTGGGGCTTGTTAGGCCTGTGGATCCTGTGGAAGCAGTGCGACCTGTGGGGCCTGTCGGACCTGTGCGACCTGTGAGGCCAGTGGACCCGTGGGGCCCGTGCGACTTGTGCCGCCGTTGGGGCCGCAGGAGCTCTGTGGGGCCAGTGGGGCTTGTTCGGCCCGCGGGGCCTGTGAGCTCAGTGTTGCCTGTGCGCCTGGAGTGGCTCATGGGGCTTGCGCCCCGCCCTCCCAGGGGCGGCGCGTGCGCTCAGAGATCTTGCAATTTGTGCTCGGTGGCGGGCGCTGCCTGGCCATGCAGCCTCGGCAGCGGTACGCCACGCTGCGCCTGTCCTGTGTTGGCTATAGGTTCGGTTCGGACGTGCGCCTCCCAAGAGGGCGCACAGTGCCAGCGTGTCCTGCTGCGTCCCGCGACGGGTACGCCTTTTCTGCGTCGCCCCCCCCGCGGGTGCCCACCCGCCAAGCCGCCCATGGGGTCGTCGGGGGGCCCGCGTCCGCCCCGCCAGCGGGGTGGTCTGCCGACGCCTCTCTCGGATTCGCGGCCGAAGCGGCCCTTTGCCGAGATCGCGCAGGGAGCTCGAGTGACGTACTGCTTGTGTGCGCTCATCTTCCCGCTTTCCTCCGTGTCCCTAGGGGGAGGAGGACGGGGAGGTCTCTTCCGCCTTTGCTTGGTCCTGCGAGTCGGCAGCCATCACGCGCTTCCCTTCGCAAGGACCTGGCGGGCTTCGTCGAGATGCGCAGGCACGTCAAGAGGCTGCAGGTGCTCCCTGCTGCTCACACGCATGCGACCAATGCCGAGGAAAGGCATAAGCAGGGGGAGGAGGAGCAGAGGGAGGAGGAGGAGGAGGAGGAGGAGGTGGAGGAGGAGGGGGGAGGAGGCGAAAGATGAGGAGGATTAGGAAGTAGGAGTAGGAGGAGGGGGAGGAGGGGAGGTGGAGGAGGAGGAGGATGAGGAGGTGGAGGAGGAGGTGGAGGGGTAATGAGGATAAGGAGGAGAAGGATGAGGAGGAGTAGGAGTGGAGGAGGGGGAGGGGGAGGATGGTGGAGGGGAGGATGAGGATGAGGAGGTGGAGGATGAGGTGGAGGGGAGGAGGAGAAGGAGGAGGAGGATGAGGAGGAGGAGGAGGAAGAAGAAGAAGAAGACGAATCCAAATACTAATATTGTTTTAAATCATATGACCCATATCAATACTAATAAGAATCAGAAAACGAAACATACTAACACAAAAAACGAAGAGGAGGAGTAAGAGGAGGAGGGGGAGGCGGAGGAGGCGGAGGAGGAGGAGGAGGAGGCGGACGAGGGGGAGGAGGGGGAGGATGAGGAGGAGAAGGAGGAGCAGGAAGGAGGAAGAAGGCAGGAACGATGACGGAGGAAGGAGGAAGGAGGAAGGAGACCGGAGGAAGGAGGGACGAGGTAGGAGGACTGAGGAATGCGGAATGAGGAAGGAGGTATGAGGAAGGAGGAAGAGGACGGAGGAAGGAGGAATGATGCATGAGGAAGGAGGGAGGAGGAAGGAGGAAGGAGGAAGGAGGAAAAAGGATGCGGATGAGGATGAGGATGATAATGATGAGGACGAGGAGGAGGAGGAGGCGGAGGATGAGGAGGAGGAGGAGGAGGACGAGGAGGAGGAGAATGAGGAGGAGGAGGAGCAGGGGACAGAGGAGGAGGAGAAGGAGGAGAAATAGTCTAACGTCCTCGGAGCTTCTAGCCAATGTTATCGATGCGTGGGAGCATATAGTTATGCATGTTTGGACATGTATACGTATATATACACACGTCCAAACAAACACCTGCGTATTGACAGCTAGTCACATATGCACCTATGTTTGCACGCACATGTATATATGTGTAGGCACATGTCTACACATGCATGCTTGCCATCCTCAGCGACCCCCGAGCTTTGATGTTGCACATCGCTATTTTCCTCCCCATTCCTCTTCGTCTGCCTCCTCGTCCTCACCCTTCTCATCCTGCTCCCCCCTGCTTCCCTTCCAATCACCATTCATCCTCCTCCTTCTCCTCAGCCCCTCATCCTCCTCGTCTCCCGTATCCTCATCCCCTTCGATTGGTGCGTCTTCCGCGCTTTCCTCATCCTCATCCTCCTCATCCGCATACCCCCCATCTTCCCATCCTCCTCATCTTCGCCTCTCCCCATCTTCACCTCCTCATCCTCCTCAATCGCCCTTTTCTTCCTCATCCTCCTCATGATCCAGCGCCTGCGGCGGGGACCGAGCACATGTTATGATTATTTCTCTTCCTCCTCCGCCTCCCCCTCCCCCTCGACGTCCTCCTCGCTCCCCCCGTCCTACAGTGAGTTTCAAAGTTTGCTTCAGACGGTTTGCCATGACCTGCCTGACCCGCCTTCTTCTCACACCATTCTCTCTAATAGCGAGCGAGGACGAGGAGGAGGAGGAGGAGGAGGAGGAGGAACGGCAGGGGAGATGGGCACATGTTTCAGGCGCGAGCCCTCGGTGCCACGGAACGGTGCGTATGCTAGTGTGTGTGTGTGTGTTTGTTGTTCTTTTTTCAGGTTCTTTGGTAAGCAACGTGAATGTTTTTTTGTTTGTTTTGTTTGTTTTGCTTGGTTTCGGAGGATGGGGAGAGAGTTGTTGGGGGGAGGCCGCGTCGAGCACTTGAGCCTTCCATAACCTAGCATAACAAGGGTTCCATTGCTTCCCAGTCAGTAGGACCAAAAAGACCTAGCATCCACAGCGTTTCGTGGCACCAGCCGAAACCGGAATGCTCGCGGTGCCCGTGACGGATGGGCCGAGCGGATGTGTTCGCCAGCCTGGATTGCAGGTTCATGGGTGAGAGGTAGAGAAAAGCGATCGTGCGCCTTCAGTGAAGGGATTCTGCGGATTCGTGCTTTGAGCGCTTTGGGGGGGCGTTTGCGGGGGGGGGGGGGACCGACCACATACGTATGGATATTTGTATACATCTATGTATGTGTATATATCTAGATGTGTATACCTAGACATATAGTTGTTTCGTTTATATGTAGATCTATCAACGTATGCATATACCAATACACATGTAATTATGTAGATATATATGTACACATGTTTAATATGTCTATCTATCTATCCATCTATCTATCGATCGATTCATCGATCCAGGGTCGGGGGCCTTGTCCCAGCTGCCTCGACTCGCCACGGGGGCGCCTGGCTCGCCAGGTACTTTCTCCAGCGGCCCGAGAGCCGCCAAGACAGCCTTCAGAGGCGTCGCAGAGACCCCAGGAGGCTTCGAGATGTCCGAAAGAGCGCGTTCTGTGGGCGCTTACAGGGGGGTGGGGGGGCTTGGAACCGGACCCCCCCCCTGGATTGAAGGGGGGAGGGGAGGTTCGAACCCCTACCGCCCCTTCTCCCGTGACGGAAGGGGGGGGGGGTTCAACCCCACCCCCCTTCCTTTCTTCTTCCCCTCCTCCCCTACTTCTCCTCTCTCCCTCTCCTCGGGCCAGCGCTGGCGTCGGCGGCGGCTGGCGGCGGCGGCGGGGACCCTCGATGAAGACGACGACTTCTTTTTCTGGGCCGGCGCAGGCGCCTGCGGCGGCTGGCGGCGGCGGCGGGGAACGTCGACGAGGAAGACGGCGACGACGATGGCGACGACGACGACGCTCCGCCACCGTGCCTTGGTTTTGGGTCAGAGGCCTTATGGATGCCTATTGGGGTCTCGTCGGAGGGCTCTCGGGGGCCTCTGAAGGTCATCTGTGAAGCCTCCTGGGAGCCTCTTGGGCGTCTCTTGGGGCCTCTCTGAGTTGTTGTTGTTGTTGTTGTTGTTGTTGTTGGTGGTGGTGGTGGTGGTGGTGGTGGTGGTGGTGTATGTGGCGGTGGTGGTGGTGGTAGAGGTGGTGGTGTAGTGGTCAGTGGTGGTGGTGGTGGTGGGTTGTTGTGGTGGTCGTGGTGGCAGGTTGTGGTGGTGGTTGGTGTGGTGGCGGTGGTGGTGGTTCGGGTGGTGGTGTGCTGGTTTCTGGTGGTGGTGGTCGTAGTTGTGGTGGTGATGGTGGGTCGTGGTGGTGGTGGTGGTGGTGGCGGTGGTGGTGTGATGGTTTGTCGTGGTGGTTGTGGGGGTGGTAGTGGTTTTGGTGGTGGTGGTGGTTGTGGTGGTGTTGGTGGTGGTGGGTCGTGGTGGCGGTGGTGGTGGTTCTGGTGGTGGGTGTGGTGTGGTGGTTTGTTGTGGTGGTGGTGGTGGTGGTGGTGGTTGTGGGTGGTGGTAGTGGTGGTGATGGTGGTGTGGTGGTTTGTGCTGGTGGTGTGGTGTGGTGGTTTGTTGTGGTGGTGATGGTGGTGGTGTGCTGGTGATGGTAGTGGTGGTGGGTTGTGGTGGGGGTGCTGGAGGTTGCGGTGGTGGTGGTCCTGGTGTGGTGGTTTTTGGTGGTGGTGGTGGCGGTGGTGGTGGTGGTGGGTCGTGGAGGTGGTTCTGGTGGTGGTGGTTGCGATGGTGGTGGTGGTGTGGTGGTTTGTGGTGGTGGTGGTGGTGGTGGTAGGTTGTTGTGGTGGTGAGGTGGTGTTTTTGGCGGTGGTGGTGGTAGTGGTGGTGCTGGTGTTGTGGTTTGCGGTGGTGGTGGTGGTTGTGTGGTGGTTTGTGGTGGTGATGTGGTGGTGGTGTGGTGGTTTGTGGTGGTGGTTTGCGGTGGTCGTGGTGGTGGTGGTGGTGGGTTGTGTTGCTGGTCGTGGTGGTGGTGGGTTGTGGTGGGTTGTGGTGGTGGTGGTGGTGTGGCGGTTTATGGTGGTGGTGGTGGTGGTGGTGGTGGTGGTGGTGGGTTGTTGTGGTGGTGGTGGTGGGTTGTTGTGGTGGTGGTGGTGGTGGTGGGCTGTGGTGTTGGTGTTGGTGGTTCTGCTGGTGTTGGTGGTGCTGGTGGTGGTTGTGGGTGGTGGTGGTGGTGGTGGTGGCGGTTGTGGTGGTGGTGTTGTAGTTTGTGGTGGTGGTGGTGGGTTGTGGTGGTGATGGTGGTGGTGGTGGTGTGGCGGTTCGTGGTGGTGGTGGTTGTTGTGGTGGGTTGTTGTGGGTGGTGGCGTTTTTGGTGGTTGTGGTGTAGCGGTTTGATGTGATGGTGGTGGTTGTGGTTGTGGTGGTGGTGGGTTGTGGTGGTTGTGGTGGTAGTAGTGGTGGTGGCGGTGGTGGTGGTGGTTTGTGGTAGTGGTGGCGGTGGTGGTGTGGCCTTCGGATCTTCTGGCCACCCTGTTCTGGCTTTGGGTCAGAGCTCTAATGGATGTTTCTTGAGGTCTCGTCAGAAGGGTCTCGGGGGCGTCTGAGGAGCATTTGTGAAGCCTCCAGGATCTTCCTAAGGGCCTCTCGCTGGCTTTTGTGGGGCGAGGGCTCGATCTGGCGATTTGTGTTTCCCCTCTGCGGCCTCTGGGCCCTCTCTGGTCACCGTCGCTGCGTCCCCGCCGTCGGCGCTGCTGGCCGCTGCCAGCGCCGGCGCCGGCGCCAGGTGTGGAGAGGGGGGGGGTTTGGAACCCCGCCCCCTCCTGGGCCCTCTCTAGTCATCGTCGCTGCGTGCCCGCCGTCAGCGCTGCTGGCCACCGCCGACGCCGCCAGCACCGGCGCTGGCGCCTGAGGAGGGGGGCTTGGGAAAGGGGGGGGGGAGGGATGATGGGAGACCCCTTGGTTCTGATCGATCGATGGTGCCGAATGTTTGGGGTTCCCCCCCCCGGTTCGAAGCGCGCCGCCGAATGTTCCCAAGGCAAGAGCCCGTGAAACGCGCTCTCTCAGATTTCCCGCGGTGCTGCCGGGCAGCCCCAGATAGCTTCAAGACGGCCCAAGAGCACTCGACGAGCGCTCCTTGGAGGGCCCAAAGAGGCAATAACCATTGAATTTCAATAGGTTTTTCAACAGTTCTGGATTCTCGTCTTTCGAGCTTCCGACGCTCCACGACGTCCCAAGAAGCCCCCAAGACCGCCCCAAGACGGTCCAAAAGGCTTCCAAGAGGGCTCCAAGACAGGCCAAGAGGGTCCCATGACGGCCCCAAGAGGTGCCCAAGACGGCTTGAGAGGGCTCCAAGATGGCACTAAGATGGCCGCAAGAGGGGCCCAAGAGCAGGAGCCCGAAAGGACAATCCCAGCCTTTCCAACCCAGGATGCGCCCAGACGGCCCAAAAGGACTCGGAGCGGGGGTGGAGGATCTGGAGAACAGCAAACAATCACATTGTGCAGACGGCTGTTCATGTGTATGTATGTCTGTATATACACATATATCGCAGTCATATGTGTGTACACTTGTTTGCATATGTGTATATATATGTGTCTTGTTATGCATGTACACATGTGTTCAGACTACACATATACAGGCACCCATAAAATCATACAGGGAGACATGCATACATACAAACATACACATGCACATGCACATATACATGTACATACCATACATGAATGGATGCGTGTTTGCAAACGTACACCCATACAAACATCCATACATACAGACACACTAGCACACATACATACATCCGTACATACATACACACAGTATTACCTACATGCGCACATGTAAACATACATGCACCTACATACATACGTACATACACACATCCCCCTTCCATCCTTCCATCTGTACACTCATTCATTCATTCATTCATACATGCCTACCCACCTACACGCAATCATACATACACTCATATGTGCACGCATGCATGCATGCATGCATGTATACGTGCATGCGTATTCGCATGTCTGCATATGCACATATACACATGTGCAAACATTTGCATTCACACATCCACACACACATACATGCATACACGCATACATGCACCCATCCATACGTACGCACATACATACACATATTCACATACATACACGCATACACATACGTACATACATACATACATACATTCGCGCACCTATACATACATACAGACATACTTACCGACAGACAGACAAAACGACAGACAAGCAGGCAGGCAGGCATACATACATACACATCTACGTACAGACATACGTGCATTCCGTCGTGCATACCAGCGTACACACATACACACATACATGCATGCCTGCATGCATGTATGCATGTCTGCACGTAACTGTACGGGCGCACATACACATACATACAGACATACACACATACACACATACATACATACACCTACATATACATACATACATACGTACGTACGTACGTACAAACATACATACATGCATGCATGCATACATACATTCATTTATGTATATATCGGTGCCCGAGGGCCCGCTGTGGATCTCCTGAGACCTGAAATCGACCCAGGATGAAAAGCTGGCCGTGACAGACCCCAGGACGTGCCGATGGAATCCTACAGGGTTAGGCCACCCCCCCCGCGGTCGTCCCGCAGACAGGCGGAGTGGTAACGTTCGGCGGCCGGCGAGGGGGGGAATTGAGAAGGAGAAGGCCTTCTCAGAAGCTGGCGGGACTTCTCAAAAGCCCTCGCGCCTTCCAAGAAGGCCCGCCCTTAGTGGGCCCCGGATACGGCAGAGCCGTTTTTTTCACCGCTTTCGAAAATACCAACTGAGAATAGAGACTGTATAAAAACGACAACCAGAAACGACACAACTTGGCTCCGTGATTGGAACCGGAACCAGAGCCGGAAAAACAACGGCGACGGAACCGGCACAACAACGGCAAAATGGAATTGGCAAACAAAAATGGCAAAACGGAACCGGTAAACAAAACGGCTCTGTCGTTTCTAGGGCCTATTGAGGGCTTGCCCCTTCTTCTCCTCCTCCTCCTCCTCCTCCTTATCCTCCTCCACCTCCTCCGCCTCCTCCTCACTCCTCCTCTGTCTTCTCATCCTCCCCCCTATGCGGATGTCCTTGTCCTTGTCCTTGTCCTTCTCCCCCTCCTCCTCCGTCTCCTCCTCCTCCTCCTCCTCCTCCGTCTCCTCCTCCTCCTCCTCCTTCTCCTCCTCCTTTTCTTCCTCCTCCTCCTCTTCCTCCTCCTCCTCCTCCTCCTCCTCCTCCTCCTCCTCCTCCTCTTTCCCCTCCTCCCCTCCAGCCCCCGCACCTCTGTGCTCGGTGCCCTCGCCGTCCGCGCGACCCGCCCCCCGAGCCTTACTCGAGAGGCCGGCTCCCCGCTGCTCCTGCGCGTCGCCCCGGGGCCAGGCGGGCCCGTCGGGCGCCGGCGCCTCCGTCCCTCTCTGCTCGATCGCTCACCTCCTCCTCCTCCTCCTCCTCCTCCTCGTCCTCTCTCCCCTCCTCCTCCTCTTCCTCCTCCTCTCCTCCTCTTCCCCCTCCTCCTCTTCCTCCTTCTCCTCCTTCTCCTCGTCCTCTTCCTCTTAACCAAGCTGGGGAGGGGCAACGCCTGCGGCGTGTCGTCTCCTCTCCCTCCTCCTCCTCCTCCTCCTTTCTCTTCTCCTCCTTTCTTCTCCTCCTCCTCCTCCTCTCCTCCTCCTCACCCATCTTCTTCTCCTCCTCCTCCTCCTCCTCCTCTTCTCCTCCTCTCCTCCCCCATCTCCTCCTCCTCCTCCTCCTCCTTCTCATGCTCCTCCTCCTGCTTCTCCTCCTCCTCCTCCTCCTCCAAAACATCATGACACAATGACGGCGCAGCCTGACTTAGGTCCCCGTGCTTGCATTAGGGATAATAAGTCTGGGTGGCCTGGTCTGATACACCTGGAAAGAAAACGCCCGCTGTCCCTGGTGCCTTCGGCCTCTCAACTTGGGTCCGCCCCCAAACGGCTAGGGGCCCTTCAATTGCTAACCATCCCCTCTCTGCTCGGTCGCCCGAGCCGGAACCTGCCGCCTCGCGCGCTCGAGCCACTCGACGTTACCGCGGGGGGGGGGGGCGGCCCGCGAGCCATCGCCGCCGTCGCCGACGGCGGGTAGAGGATGGGGGATCCAGATCCTCGCCAGAATCGATGTTCGAAGGTCCAGGGCCGAGGATCGAGGAAAGGCCGCGGCTTTCCCTCCCTGCCCGACCCTTCCCCCCTGCTGAGGGGATGTCGACAACACTCGGAGAGCTTTGCGTGACAAGTTTAAATGTGTCAGTTTTCGGCCAAACAGAACGGACCAGAAAAAGTGCAGCCAAAAAGGGAAACACAAAACGGCTGGACAAAATGGAATCAAATTGGAAACAGGGCGAACGAGAATCCCCAAACGGGAAAACTGACCCCGAAACGGAAAACACGCCGATCTTGAAAACAAGGAAATGACGCTACCCAGCTTTGTAAACATCATCTAATCCCTGTCTCTTTCAGGGGTATCGAAAGGGAGTGCGATAATTAGGCTGAGGGCGGAATGCATCGGCCCCAAATCGTGGTTCGAGGTTGGAGGTGTTCTGGCGTTGTCGTCGGTTCTCTTCGGCTTCCCAGCCTCGGGGTGCCTTTTAGCGGCTGCGCCTCCCCGAGGACGTTCTCTTGGGGTGCCCAGATCGTCCCGAGCGTCTGCCGGAAAGCCGACTTATGACCCGAAAACCTCAGGGGCAGTGTTAGGGCAGGACAGGCTCATGGGGGAATGCACCCACCCTCAATATCACATCTATCGTCGATAGGGGGCTCGATAGCCCCACCCCGCCCAGGAGCGTTCGGATTCCCTCTTAGGGGCCTGTCGCCGATCTATCGGCGATGCATCCGATTCCAGGGCTTCCCTCCCCGAGCTGGTCCCCTCCTGTAGTGACAGCGCGTCGTAAGGATGAGCGACTTTCCAAGTTTAACCTTGGATCCTACCCCTTCGGCCTATCCTTGGCCACGTTCGCTGGCCGCGTCCCGCTCGACAGGTTATTCTGCGTTTTGACTGCTGCTCCTGATTCGGCCCCCCCCCACTTTCGCGCCAGAGACTCTCCCCAGGCTGCATTTTCCACCCGACTTTCCCGCATCACATGCTGCCCCGTGTGGAGATTGCCCAGCACGCTTCCGAAACAGGAGCTGCCCCAGACCAACTGGTTCCCGGGCTTTTCCGGATCGCATGCGGTGACCCCGAATCGACTACACGTAGGAGTTACCTTTCGCCAGAGTGACCTTTGGTGCGGGCACAATGGGGTCCCCCGATCACCGATTGCGATGCGAGAGTAGCGTCTTGCGCGCCTAAGTTTGGTGCCCCCGCGGCCCCCCAAAAGCCGCGTACCAAAGGTCACTCTTACCCAGGGTCACTCTTGCGTGTAGCCGACCGAAGCGGGCCCCGCACCGGGCCTGTCCCCGAGAAGTCGGGTGCCCGATGCAGAGCGCCAGCAGCGTGCCTCCCTGGGCGCCACGTGTCGGCTCCAGGGGTCCATCGGCTATAGAAGACACAGCGGCACGAGCATTCGGGGGCGGAGAAGAGGGGGGTGATGACTAGGGGGGGTGGATATCATGGCGTGGACCATGATATCTCCCCAGATTTCGCGGCGCCTCTTCTTGTTTCAATACGTCCCTGGCCCCCCCGCTGGGCCGCGCACATGCCGCCGGTCATGATTTGCACCCCCCCCTCTTGGACACCCCCCTCTTTGCCGCTCCCGAAGCATGAGCAGTCGGAGCTCCACGCGGACGTCTTGGATCGGCGCTGGAGCCCCCGGCGCGCTCGGTCCAGTGCCATGCCAAGAAATCCGCGAGGGGCTCCGAGAGTTTGTGAGCATGCCGGTCCGGTGTCGATCCTCATGCGCTCCTATGAAAGTTGACGACTGTGGCCAGCTTCTGGGATCCAGGACCGTCAGGACAAAACCCCCTGGGAAAAAGGTCAAAGGCTGTGGAATAAATCATTACTGGGGGTCGTGAAATAGGCATCCCATGGCGCCCAAACGTTGTAGTAGTCCTGAGCGGGTCCCCTCCCCAGACATCTGCTGGCTTTTTTGCTGTCAATCTGCGGCCCCGGAAGGTACGACCGCTTCCCCAGGGATAACCGCATGCCGACGATAATAACTACTCCCCCCCTTCAACCCCTTAGATCTAATGATCCCTGGGCTGTATATGTTTACAAATTGCCACAACAGGCGGGAGGTGCAAACTCTGTTACCACCCCTAAAGTTCGCATCGTAGCTCTGATCTTCACATGAGTAATCATTCGTATCATTCTGTGAGGATGTCACAAGAGAAACGCCTATGTTCGAACATTTGCCGAGTTCGCGACCATCAGCTGTTCCGAGGATGTCTCAAGCAAAACGCTTGTTTGGGTTAAAAAACACTAGTGGAAAAGAACTGTCTGTCCCTCCTCCATCTCCTCCACCTCCTCCTCCTCCTCCTTCTGCTCTTCCTGATCCTGCTCCCCTCCTTCTCTCTTCCTTTTTCTCCTTCTCTTCTTCTCCTCCTTCTCTTCTCGCCCCTGCCTCCCGTTCCTCCTTCCTTCTTCCGTCCCCGCCCCGAACTTTTCTCCCAGGCGTTTGTTATCTCCGAAAACAACGTCGAGTTGAAAATCACAACGGATCGTTGCGTTGTACAATAGAGTTCGATATATCAGAAATGTTGAATGTCATTTTCCTCTCTCCTCCAGGGAGGCCCACTGAAAGGATCCAATGTACCACTTCATCATCGTGTGTCACCGAATTTGTGCTCATCCGGCATCTCCAAGGAGGCGCCCCGAAAGGGACCAATGTACCACTTCACCATCTCACATAAAAGTTGTGCTCTGCCCACATATCCTGGGAGGCCCTCAAGAAGGATCATGGAGCATGGAGCCTCCATCCTGGAGGCTCTTGAAGACCGATCCATACATCGTAACATTAATATCTCCGGGGAAAATATCATCCTTCCTGGGCCCCGAGCTGTATTACCCCTGCGGGATTCTTCTCGCCAGCATCAGGTTAGTTCTTCGTCCCCGATCTATGTTCGATGTCCCTGGGCACGAATGCGGGCCTTGAGGCCGACATGAACACGCCTCAAACAAATTTTATCGTCGGGGATCTGGTGATCGTTTTTTTTATTCACTGTTTTGCCGATCGGCGCGGGCCCTCGCACCCCCTCCCCCTCCATGAGTGGATCTTGGCTGTTTTTGGGCGCCTGTCTCGAGCTGGTGGAGTCCCCCACAGGACGCACTCGCACTGCTGCAAACAGTCGCACTAACCAGAGTTCCGGAGCCAGACCCCCCCATCCCACCCCCCACCCTCTTCCGCCCAATGCCGGAACGCCGAATGATAAAACGATCACATTTGGAAACGTTGTAGTCCTGGTCAGGCCCTCTTCGGCTCATCGCTTGTCCCCCAAATTGGTGTCTTTTTTTCGTGCCCGACGCGGGCTCGATGCGGACTCGTCGCAGATGTGGCGTGGAGTCGACGCGGACTCGGCACTGATTCGACGCGGATCCGACGAGTCCGACATGGATTCGGCACGGATTCGATGCCGACGGTGCCGCGGCGGGACCGACAAGGTCCCCCGAGCATGCAACACAAGGTAACGGTGCAGTCCTGGTCAGGCCCTCGTCGGCTCGAGGCGTCCGCGCTTGAGGCGCGTCCCCGTGCCGGAGAGCGGCGAGGGGCTCGCGACCTCCGTGTTGGCGGGCTTTCGCATGCTTCAGCATCGCTTGACCGATCCCCATCCACGTCCCCCCATCCCCGCTCCGACCCCCCCCCCCATCCCACCACCGCAAGCTGGGGATAGGCCCCTCGAAACTCGAAGGGAACAGCCCACATCCCCATCTGGGGGGATAGATCGGCCAGTGTGGCCCAGGCGACGCCCCGCGGGGATGGGCATCGGTGAAGCGATGCTCAACGCTTTCTGCGCGCACGGCAGGCGCGTGCCGCCGCCGCGGGGGGGCCGCCCGCGAAGGCGGTGGCGCCGCGGCAACGCGGTCAGAGCGGCCCCTCTCGGGGAAGCTCCAGGCTCGCTCTCGCCAGGATGTTTCGAGACTTCTTTTTCGTCGGCGGCGGGGCAGGGGCAATCCGCACCAGCGAGAGAGCAAAGCAGGGGCACTACTGAGCCAGTTGTCCGGCGTGCAAGAGCGGAAGGACGACAAAGGGGCCGCGGGCGGAAGGGGAGGATGAGGCGCTCAGAGGCGGATGAATTCCATGAGCGGGCGGAATGGATGTTTGAAGGCACGTGACGTTGCATGTCCGAGGGACCTCGCTTGTCCCCCACATGGTGGTGCATCTTCTTGTGCCCGACGCGGGCTCGATGCGGACTCGACGCGGATCTGGCGTGGAGTCGACGCGGACTCGGCACGGATTCGACGCGGATCCGATGAGGCCGACATGATTCGGCACGGATCCGACGTGGATAGGGCCGCGAGGGGACACACAGGGCCCCCCGAGGATGCAACACAGGACACACGACACACGTATAGGTACCGATACGGCTACCCTTCCCTCGTTTTTGCCCGTCGGGGGGTTCCTGGGAGGCCCTCGTCGCCACGGCCAGATTCGCCTCGAAGTTCTGGCCAGAACGCGCCCCGGGAGAGGGCCGTGGAGCGGCGGTATCGATACGTGTTGGCCTCCTCCTTGGCGGCCCAGCTTTGCGTGAGGTGCCTGCAGCATAGGGGCTCTCGCCACGGTTCAGGCTGGCCCCCTGCCATTTTTCTGGCGGCCTCGTCGGGCGAGGTCGAGCCTTGACGGTTTAAGATAGCCGCTCCGCGACAGGAGGCGCGTGTCCCAGGGCGGCTGGTTAGTTGATGCACCCACTTGCTCCCGTATCATGGATACCAACTTTCCGGCCGCCCTGGGACAGGCGCCCCCGATTGCGGAGGAGCTTATCTCATACCGTTCTTCGCCCGTTGAGAGTCTCCAAACTTCGCCTCTCGGCGATAGTAAGAGTGACCTGTCGCCGGAGTGACCGTTGGTGCGGGGACACTGGGGTCACCAGGTCGCTGAATGCGATGCGATAGCAGCGTCTTTCGCGCTCCAGCTCGGCCTCCCCGCGGCCCCCGAAAGTCGCGCACCAAAGGCCACCCTTGCCTTGGGTCACTCTTACGTCGGCGGCGAGCGAGCGGGCGATATGAGAGGGAGAAGGCCTGCTCAGAAGGCGGCGGGACTTCTCAGAAGCCCTCGCGCCTTCTGAGACGTTTCCTGTGTTTTCGGGGAAGGCTCAGAAGACTTCTCAGAAGGCCCGAGACCTTACGAACCTGCCGCTTCCTCACTTCCCCCCAGGCTTGCCGCCGATTGCGTGCATCCGAGACTCGTGCGTCTCCCCGGTCCCCGTCTGGCTCCATGCGCGCAGCGGCCGGGCGGCCCTCTTTCCCATCGTCGTCGTCGTCGTCGGCTTTGCCATCGTCGGCGTCGTCGTCGAAGTCGTCGTCGTCGTCGTCGACGGGCGGGCCAAGTGCCACTCGTCGCCGCCGCGCTCCTCCCGCGACCCCCGCCTCCCTCGGCCATCGCCCTCCTCCCTCCTCTTCCTCCTCTCCAGCCCCCGTCCCTCTCCTGCTCCTTCCCCTCCGTCCTCCTTCGCCCGCCCCTCTTCCCCTCCTTCTCCTCCTCCTCCTCCTCCTCCTCCTCCTCC
>CAUYUJ010017192.1:50000-202500 GCA_963575745.1 Prorocentrum cordatum | reverse complement strand
ACGTTGATCGATTAGATGTAGTAGCGACCCTTCGCCAGAGTGACCTTTGGTGCGGGCCCAATGGGGCCCCCCGATCGCTGATCTCGAGGCGGCAGAGGCGTTTTGTGCGCTTGTGTTTGGCCACACCGCGGCCCCTCAAAGCCGCGCGCCAAATGTTACTCGTACCCAGGGTCACTCTTGCGTGTAGCCGAGTTGAACGCCGCTGGCGACCCAGAATGGGGTGATATTGAACGGTCTGACGTTTCGGAGACGGCCGATGGTTCAAGGTTGAGCGATCCCCGCGGTGTTTGGAACCAACGTCGAAGTCGTCACAACACGAGCCTGCCGTACAGACCTATCTGGACTGCTTAAGACCTCGACTGGAATTCGGGTATCTAGGTCAAGGTGCTACTTCTTGGCCATGCCGGAAGATCAGGGTGGCTGCTGGATCTTGGCTCCGCCGCGGCTCAGAGACGCAGACTGTGGGCGGCGAAGCCGCTGGAGCTTCAAAACACGGCCCCCAGGGATCGTGCCCGCCTCCCGCCTGGGCGCCCGAACACATGGCAGTGCGGATGGGCCGGGGAGGGATGAGCACGGAGGGAAAGGAGGGACGAGCACGGAGGAGGAGGGATGAGCACGGAGGATGAGCACGGAGGAGGAGGAGAGGAGGAGGAGGAGGAGGAGGAGGAGCATGGCTGGAGGGAGGAATGGATGCGGCCTGGAGGCGCGGCACCCGGGCCATCCAGGCGCTGGGCCATGCAGGCGCTGGGCCACAGCTCGCCTGCCCGACGGCTGCGAGCGGCTCGGCCCGAGAGCGCCGGCGAGGCGTGCGCAGCCTGCGATGGAGGTCCTGGGCGCGGCGGCTGGCTCTGCACGTGCCTGCCGCGCGGGGCCGCCCTCCGCCGGGAGTGTGCGGTTGACGCCGCCGCCCCCGCTGCCGCCAGCACCGGGCCGGAGTCCGCTGGCCCGCAGGCGCGGGGATGCGGCCCCCCGCCCTCGACGGCTTCGCGCCGGCGACTGGGCGCCTATCCAGGGTCGGCCGGCCCTGCCGCCGAGGGCCCCGGGCCGAGTTCCGCCGCGCCTGCCGCGCTGGCAGCGCCCGCCGCCGCGGCCCTGCTGCCAGCGCCGCCCCCGCAGCCGCTGCAGGACGTGGAGAGGCAGAGTGTTTTGGACGGGCCTGGGCGCCATCGTCCTCGCGGATGTGCCCCCTGGCTCTGGTAATTACGTCGACTACACGTAAGAGTTACCTTTCGCAGGAGTGACCTTTGGTGCGGGCACAATGGGGTCCCCCGATCACCGATTGCGATGCGACAGTAGCGCGCCCGAGTTTGGTCACCCCGCGGCCCCCCAAAAGCCGCGTACCAAAGGTCACTCTTACCCAGGGTCACTCTTGCGTGTAGCCGATTACGTCCCTGGAGGAGCCTGGGCGGCAGCCGCGCAGGCCACCGAAGCAATCTGCAGAGCGGTGTTGCGCGCCGCCCACGGCACGGTCACGGAAGAGAGGGCGTGGGTAATCCTCCTGCTCAGAGAGCGGCTGCTGTACGCGGCGCCGATCCGCCGCAAAACGGGCCGACGACGCCAACCGGACAGCGAGCCTCCCGAGAGGGCGCGCCTGGTCCGACAGCGGTGTTCCTTGCTACTGCTCGGCGCGTGGGGGGACCTCCTTGAGGAGGCCCGGCAGGCCTGTCGTAAGCTGGCCCTGGCCCTCCGGGAAGTGGAAAGAGACGGGGCCAACGACAGGGACCGTCTCGCCGACCAGGTGGTGCGCCAGGTCCTCGCTGAAGAGTGCTCCCGAGCAGCCGCCCTCCTGGCGAACCCTGGCCTGGCGCCGCCGACGGAGGAGACGGCGGAGAAACTGCAGGAGCTCCCGGCGCCCCGGGGCGCGCCAACGCTGGCCCGCGACCCCCGCCCAGGGACGCCCGCTGCTCCTGCTTCGCCGCTCGCGCAGGCGGAGCTGAAACGGGCCCCCCGGCAAGGCCCCGAGGGAAGTGGCGCCGCGGTCGGCGGCGGCCGCTTCGAGCACTGGCTGGTGGTGCTCGCCGAGCCCGCCGCGCTCGACGCTCTCTGCGAGGTTTGTGACCGCCTCGTTACCGCCGGCTTGCCAGTAAGCGAATTGCCGAAGCTGTCGCCCTCTCCAGACGAAGCCCGCCTCGCAAGCCAGGCCACGGGGTGCGCCCCAGCGCGGCCCCCAGCATCCTTCGCCGGCCGGTGCGGGAGAGCACGCGCGACGCCGCTGAAGCGGGACCTCGCGGACGGCCTGGGCAGGCGGCAGTTCGCGATCGGGACGAAGGCAGGGATTGAAGTGTTCGCCCACGCTTTCCGGGTGGTGAGCGAGAGCAACCCCGACTTGGCGTGGCCCTGGACGCCTGGAGCGCCTTCTGCTCAGCAAGCATGGAGGCTTGCTTCGCGGAGCATGAGGGGGCGGCGCCGAAGCTTCTCCCTTTCGATGAGCTCTTCTTCCAGCGGCGCTCCGAGGTCTACTTCTGGGACGGCAGCGGGGCCTGTCACAGGCTGCGCTCCGCGGGCGGGGTTGGCCAGGAGGGCCCCTTGGCGTCATTCCTTTTTCGCTTGCGGGATACGCCCATGCCCTGCAGGCGCTGGAGGACACGCTGCGCGCGGAGGCTGGATGGCGTCGTCGTCCTGGCGCCGCCCGCATTGGCCGCCGCGGCCACGCCCACCGCGCTGGAAGCTTTGGGGGACTCCGGCCTGGAGCTGCGGCCGGACAAGAGGAGCAGTGGCGCCCGCGGGGTTTGACGCTGGTGGGCGCCCCCTTCGGCGAGCCGCTGCCGCCGGGGAGCTTGTCAGACGAGGCGAACGGGCGGCGGCTGGACTTCGGGGCGTCCGCCTTCGCCGCCGGACGCTGCGCCGAGACGGCCCGGCGTGGCGACGCTGCCGGCAAAGCTCGCGGACCTGCCCGGCCTGGCCTCGCCGCGCCTTCCTCGGCGCAGGCGGCGGGCCTCCTCCCGCGACGCTGCGGCGCGGGGAAGCTGGCGCAGCTCCTGCCCTCTGGCCCGCCGGCGAGCGCGCGGGCCGCCGCCGCCGCTTGCGACGACGCGACCCTGGAGGTTCACCAGGGGCTAGCATGCCTGGACAGTTTGACGACGGCACATCGCGCCCACTGCCGCCTGCCCCTTGGGCTCGGAGGGCGCGGCCTCCGCTGCCAGGAGGAGCCCGCGACCGCGGCCTGGGCGGGCTCCTGTTCGCAGGGCCTGGCGGGGACACCGGAGAGAAGCGGCCTGAGCGGCCTGTCGACCTGGGCGCTTGCGACCTGCCGCTGGCCGCCGCTGGCCGCCGCTGGCCGGGTTGTCCTGGCCGTGTTTCCAGGGGCGCCCCCTGCGGGCGACGAAGACGCGCCGCTGCCGCCCTGGCGGGAGTTCGCTGAGGCGCCTCGGCGCAGAGTCCACGAGCTGCTCACGCGTAGGCTAGACGAAAGGAGTTACAACGTCCTCCTGAGCACCCTGCCCCGCGGACTGGGCGCGCTTCCGCTTTTGCAGCGGCCCCCATTCGGCTGGCTGGCAGCTGGCCAGCGGCGGGCCCTGGCAGCGCTTCGACGACGAGGACTACTTGAGCGCGGCGCGGACGCTGCTGGGCCAAGACCTCGCGCCGCTGGGCAGCCGCTGCGGGAGCGGGGTGCGGGAGCGGGGTGCGGGCTGTCGCACGCGCCTGGTAGCCTTGCGGCCAGCCCCTCTGCGAGAAGGCGCGCCGTGCCTTCTGGAGCGCCTGTGGCGGCGGCGTCAAGGTGCGCAGCTGGGGCGTCGAGGTTGTCTGGGAGCGCATTCATGCTGAGCGCGGCTTGCGGGCCGCGCGCCAAGTGCACGTCCCAGCTTGGGACCGCTGGCGCTGGGCGCGCCCGACCCCGGGCTGCGCCCCGCGGCGCCGCGGACGCCCCGCCGCGCGAGTTTTGCTGGGCGTGCGGGGCCGCGTTCCAGACTCGCCGAGAGGAGGCGCTCCTCGACTTGGAGTGCCAGCGGGCTGGCTGCCCGCGCCCCCTCGCGGAACCCCTTCGCGGACGTCGCTATCCGTTACGGGGTGGCAGGCAAGCCGCGCGCCCTCGCTGCAGCGGCAGAAACCGACGGGGCAGTGGCTTGGGAATGCGAGTGCGACAAACGGCGTCGCTACCCCGCGGGCCGCGCGCCCTGGCGGGCGCTGCCGCTCGCCCTGGATACGAGCGGGCGCCGCGGGCCAGCCGCGTTCCAGCACCTCCTACGACCGCGCCCAGCTGCTCGGTGACGGCGCAGAGGCCGCGGCAGCTGCCAGCGCGCTCGCAGCGCGGTGGGGCGCCGAGCTGAGCACAGCCCTGCACCACGCGACGGCGCGCTAGTACCAGACGGCGCCGGGGGCTGCGGAGGCCCGGCCGCACGAGCGCTGGCGGCCTGAGCTTGCGCTGGGATGGTGGCACTCGCTGGATCTGGGCTACTCTGTCGCGTGCTGCGCGGAGGCCGACAGAGGGTGAGGTGGGCGGAGAGCGAGCCACCCCGCCTGAGGAGAAGAAACAGGAACAGACATTGGAGCAACATCAGGAGTTCCAGGGAGGGAGGGAGGGATAATGAGGATCAGGAGGAGGATGATGAGGATGAGGAGGATAATGACTGGCTAGAAGGAGTACCATTGGGAGGGGAGGAGAAGGAAGAGGAGGAGGAGGAGGAGGACGAGGAGGAGGACGAGGCGGAGGTGGAGGAGGAGGAGGAGGACAAAGCTGTCTCCGGTTCGGTCGGTTTCGGCTGCGTCGCAGTCAGTCGGTCCGTTCAGTTCGGTCAGCTGTGGAATTATTCTTGCATCGTTGCGTCGGATCGGTTCGGTCAGGTGTATTTGGTAGATTCAGACGACGTCGGTGACGACGACTCTTGGATCGTCCGTCCGACAACGCTGCTCCCAGAGCTCCTTACAGTCAGCGGCCCCTCCCCCTCCCCCCCCCCTTTCGGCAGTGCCAAGGGTGGTCACCACCAGAGGGGGTTGACAGCTCCTCCTGGGCATCGTGGTTCGAGGATCGAGCGATCAGATCTTGGACGATCTGGCACGTCCTCGGGTGATTCTCGAGGGTCAGGAGGGGAAAAACCACACAGACACAATTAATCGTCGATCCCCAGGGAAATATGGGAAATGTGCGTATTCATTTGTGTGTCCCAGGGCCCCTCCAGAGGGTCTGGGCGGTTCCCTTGGGGGGCCTCCTGCTCGAGGTGGCAGCGCCCCCCCCTTCAATGATGATCCCCCAAGGGCTGCCCGACCCCTTCGGGGCGGCCGCGCAGACGGAACGGCATGCGGCAAGCCAGTGGCTTCATAGAATGTCGACGTCGTCGGACACGAGGGGCCTGTCGACCTGTCGGGCTCAGCACCCACCGTAGGAAAAAGGAAGGCTCAGCCCATCCCCTCCCGCAGGACCTGCTGAGCCTGAAGTGGCAGGAGCAGGAGGGCACTGGCAAGGTCTCTCTTTCATGCACCGTCGTCTGCCGTCGTCCGTCGTCGCCGACACCGTCATCGGCGGTCGCTGTCGTCCGTAGTCGTCGTCGTCGTCGTCGTCGTCGTCGTCGTCGTCGTCGTCGTCGTCGTCCTTGTCGTCGTCCTTGTCGTCGTCGTCGTCGTCGTCGTCGTCGTCCTTGTCGTCGTCTTCGTCCTCGTCGTCGTCGTCGTTGTCGTAGTCGTCGCCGCCGACATCCGTCGTCTGTCGTCGTCGTGGTCGCCGTTACTGGTTGCCGTCGTGCGTCCTCGTCGTCGTCGTTGTCGCCGGCGCCGCCGTCGACGTGGTGGAGGATGAGGAGGGTATGGAGGTGGTGAAGTTGAAGAGGGAGGAGGAATGGGAGGGGGAGGGGAGTGGGAGGATTCGAGGCCGGCGGATTGTGGCGGTCCTCGCTGTTTTCAGTTTTTTTTTTTGTAGTGTTTTCGTGGGTTGTTCGTTCTCTTGATCGTGATATTATTATTTTCTTCTTCTCCATCTCTCTCTCTCTCTCTTTCTCTCTTTTCTTTTCTCCATCTCTCTCTCTCTCTCTCTCTTTTTTTTTTCTCTCTCTCTCTCTCTCTCTCCCCATCTCTCTTGTTCTTTTTCTCTCTCTCTCTCTCTCTCACTACTTCTTCTCCTTGTCTCTCTCTTTCTCTCAGCCTCTTCACAAACAAATGCCCCCCCCCCCCCCAAGCATGTCCTTCGGATTCCAGCCCTGTGCCAAACGGCATGGGGCTGGAACTTCGCCAGAGGAGTCTTTACGAGCTTTCAGCTTTGTTTCATCATAATCCTTGTATTTCCTCCCTCGCTTTCTCCCTTTGCCTCTCTCTCACATACACATTAAATGCATCTCCGTCCTAAAGCATCTCAAACGGATCCCTCTGGAAAGCGAAGCAAAGGTACTCTATGTCCTCGCAACAGGAATCCGCTGGGAATCATTGTCAAGGGATTCGATTAGAAAGCCTCGTAATCGGAGCCGTGTGGAAAGCACTGCTGAGGGCTTTGATTGGGACGCATCACAGGAGGAAACCTTTGGACAAAACAACATATTACATTGGACAGCCTCGGGCTTGGCCCTCTGTGCGAAATGCGACACAGGAATTCCATCGTATGGCCTCACAACGGGGATCATCTGGAAAGCGCTGTCTAGCAACACACGCACTTGTTAGAAATAATCAAAATTGGAATCCTTTGGAACGCGCCCCAGAACGATTCTGTGGGAACAAACAGCTGGAACTCTTTGACAAGGAATGTAACAGTTTTTGCCGGACGGCCTTGCAATAAAGATCGCTTGAACAGCGCAAGAACATGGATTCTATCGGAGCGCCTGGTTACAGGAACCTTTCCTGGAAAACACCACACAGTGATTGAATTGGAAAGCCTCACCAGAGAAATCTGTTGGACAGCAGCACGAAGGACTCCTACTGGAACGCGTCACAAGAGGGATCCTTTGGAAAACGCTACGACGGTCTCCTTTTGGAAAGTAGTACACAGGGGATCCTTTGGAAAGCACAGCACAGGGATTCTTTGTGGAAATCGCCACAGGAGTTCCCATTTGGGAGCCGCACAAAGGGGAACCCATCGGCAAAAAATCACCACAGAGGAATTCCCTGGGAAAGCCTCACACCAGAACGCCGCTTTGGAAACACAGCTGACGGTTCCTATTGGGAAGCCGCACTCAAAAAATAGTCCATTGGAAAGTACCACAGAGGGATTCAATGAGGAAGCCTCACAACATGAATCCTTCGGATCGCGCCTCAGAGGGATTCTGATGCAAAGCCTCACGACAGGACTCCTTAGAAAAGCACCGCACAAAGATTCGACTGAACAGCCCCTTCAACCAGGATCCTTTGGAAAACGCCACAATGGGATTCTATGTGAAGTTCTCACAGTGGAAATCCTTTGGGACGCGCCGCAAAGGGGTTTGATAGGAAAACATCACAACAGGAATCCTTTGGTAATGACCACAAGGGGATTCTTTTCGGAAGCAGCACACAATAATCTGTTGGAAAGCACCACGAACATATTCTACTGGGAAGCCTCACAATCTGAATCCATTGGGAAACGCCAAGAAGAGATCCAATTGGAAAGCCTCACACCAGGAATCCCTTGGAAAGCACCACAACGGCATTCCAGTAGAAATCGCTCGAATGTGATCCCTTTCGGAAGCACCGCATAGGGATTCCACGGGACAGCCTCACACCAGAGAGCCTTTTTGAAAGCACGGGTGAGGACTCCTATGCGACAGCAGCACAAAACATAATCCATCGGAAAACAGCACAGAGGGATTCAATCTTGAAGCCTCACGGCTGGAAAATGTTGGATAGCGTTGCAGAGGGATTCGATTGGAAAGCCTCACGACAGAACGCTCCTGGAAAGCACCACGCAACGATTATATGGGAAAGCCTCGCAACAAGGATCCTTTGGAAAGTACCCCAACGGGATTCTACAGGAAACCCTCGCAGTGGAAATCTGTTGGAACGCGCCCCAAAGGGGTTCTATGGCAAAACATCACAACAGGAATCCTGCGGAAAGCACCACAAGGACATCCCACAGGGAAGCATCACAAAAGGAATCCGTTGGAAAACACCACAAGGCGATTCTAGTGGAAAGCCTCGCAACCGAATACATTCTGGGAAACACGACGATTATTGGAAAGCCTCACAACAGGAATCCATGGGAAAGCACCACAACGACATTCAATTGGAAACCGTAGCAGTGGAAATCTTCTGGCAAACCACAAGGGGGATCCTATAGGAAATCCTCACAACAGGAATCCGTTGGAAAGCGCAACATCGGGAATTCCATTGGAGTGCCTTCCAACAGGAATCCATCGGAAAACACGCCAAAGGGATTCCATAGGAACTCTGCACAAAAGGGTGTCACTGGAAAGCGCTACAAAGGAATGTTCTCCCACCCACCCCCACCCCCAAAAATGACACATTCTGTTTTGGATTTTTGTGTGGTGGGGACAGAGAGAAAACATTGAAACCGTCACAATGGGAATCCACCATACACGCCACAAAAAAGATTCGATAAGAAATCCTCACAACAGGAATCCTTTTGAAAGCGCCGCAGAGGGATTTTTTTGGAACGCCTCTCAACAGGAATCCAGTGGAAAACACCCCAGAGGGATTCTATTTGAGATTCGCACAAAGGGATGTCATTGGAAAGCACCACAAAGGATTTTTTCTCCCACCCACCCCGCCCCACCCCCCAAAAAATTGCCTATTCTGTTCTTGAGTTTTTTAGATTGTCTTGTTGGGGGTAAGCAAAAAAGCCAGTGCTCCTTCTGGGAAGGGGAGGAGGACGACGAGGAGTTGTGCGAGGATGAGGAAGAGGAGGAAGAGGAGCAGAGAGAAGAAAGAGAAAGGAGAGGACGAGGAGGAAGAGGAGGAAGTATGCGATAACCTCAGGAAAGCCATGCGCAAACACCCTCCGAAAGGCGAGGGCCGCCACAATCCCCTGTCCTCGAGGATTCAGCGGCTTCAGCGGGTCAAACGGCCGCGGAACCCCTATGGATTCGCGCCGCGGGTCTACTGTTTGTATCGGGCCCTCCCCGCGGCCCCGGAAGACTTGGCTTCCTTCGGCACCGTCTCGCACGCGCTGGATCCCAGCACGGCAGCTGAACAAGCGTGCCTCCTTCACGCAGGCCCTGCGGTGCACGGCTGCGCTCCTCTCACGAGCTGACCCCGGCGTTGTGGCTGAGACGGGCTGAGCATCGGATGCTCGTGCCCCCCCGAAGCGTGAGCCGTAAGAGAAGGTGTTGCCATTGCCTTTCCTTGCCCGCCCGCCTCCCAGCGCTGCAGTTGATGGCATCGGGCTTTTGCTTCGCTTTCCACTTCTCGTTGAGTGAAGTCAGAGCCTGATGAAGCAAGCTGCCGGCCCTTGTCGCGCTCGCCGTCCCAAGCGTTGACTCCGACTAGTTTGGGCTTTAGCTTCGCCTCGCTCTTCTCGCAGAGTTGCAACGGGTCTGCCCGCCTCTCGGTTTTCTCCCACGCCCAAGTCCTGGCGCTGTAGCTGATGACGTTGGGCTCTGCTTCGTCTTCCGCCTCTCGCTGTGTAGCGACAGGTTCCAGCGGCATGCCCTGATCCCAGCACTGTAGCTGATGACGTTGGGCTCGTCCTTCATCTGGCGGGCTTCATCGTTGCCTCCAGCTCCCCGCGCCTCGACGGTTGTAGCTGATGGCGTTGGGCTCGGCCTTCGCTTTCGGCGCCAGCTTGTTGTCCTGATCCTGGCACTGTAGCTGATGACGTTGGGCTCTGCTTCGTCTTCCGCCTGTCGCTGTGTAGCGACAGGTTCCAGCGGCATGCCCTGATCCCAGCTCAGTAGCTGATGACGTGAGGCTTGCCCTTCACCCGGTGGGCTCCATCTTCGCCTCCAGCTGCCCGCGCCTCGACGGTTGTAGCTGATGGCGTTGGGCTCGGCCTTCGCCTTGTCCTTCACCTGGTGGGCTCCATCTTCGCCTCCAGCTGCCCGCGCCTCGACGGTTGTAGCTGATGGCGTTTGGCTCGGCCTTCGCTTTCGGCGCCGTTGCCCTGATCTTGGCGCGATCGCTGATGACGTTGGGCTCTGCTTCGTCTTCCGCCTGTCGCTGTGCAGCGACAGGTTCCAGCGGCATGCCCTGATCCCAGCTTAGTAGCTGATGACATTGGGCTCGTCCTTCATCTGGTGGGCTCCATCTTTGCCTCCAGTTGCCCGCGCCTCGACGGTTGTAGCTGATGACGTTGGGCTCGGCCTTCGCCTTGTCCTTCACCTGGTGGGGTCCATCTTCGCCTCCAGCTGCCCGCGCCTCGACGGTTGTAGCTGATGGCGTTGGGCTCGGCCTCGGCGCCAGCTTGTCGCCCTGATCCTTGCGCTGTAGCTGATGACGTTGGGCTCTGCTTCGTCTTCCGCCTGTCGCTGTGTAGCGACAGGTTCCAGCGGCATGCCCTGATCCCAGCACTGTAGCTGATGACGTTGGGCTCGTCCTGCACCTGGCGGGCTTCATCGTTGCCTCCAGCTCCCCGCGCCTCGACGTTTGTAGCTGATGGCGTTGGGCTCGGCCTTCGCGTTCGGCGCCAGCTTGCTGCCCCGATCCTGGCGCTGTAGCGGATGACGGTGGTCTCGTCCTTCGCTGTTCGATCTACTTGTGCCTCTCTAGCTTCTGGCACCTCGTCGGTGGTAGTTGATGGCGTTGGGCTCTTCTTTTGCCTCTTGCTCCCGCTTCGCGCCCTGATCCCAGCACCCTCAGCTGATGACGTCGGGCTCGTCCGTCGCATGTCGGGCAACGCTGTACCCAGCGTCGTGGCGGACCAGATGGGGGCTCCAGCTTCGCCTCGTGCTTCTCGCAAAAGGCAGCCTGAGCCTTCTGCCGCTGCTCGCAGTTTTTGCATGCCGTGTTGCCCGCACTGTTGTTGAAGACACACGGCTCCAATTTCGGTGCCTCGCAACGTCGAAGTCCTCGGTGAGTCTTCACAGATCCCGCTGCCACTGCTCCCTCTTATCGCACTCGCTGTGGTCAGCGCTGGTACCGACTAGCTCCGGCTTCAGCTTCGCCTCCCGCTTCTCGCATCGTAGCGGCGGGAACGCCTACCGCTCGGTGTTCACACATTCCTTGACCCCAGCATTGTAGCCGATGACATCTGGGATATGGCCGACCAGTTTGGGCTCCAGCTTCGCCTCCTGCGTCTCGCAGAGGTGAGCCAGAGCCTGCTCCCTCTGCCAGCCTCTTTCGCACGCCCCGATGCCCGCACTGTGGCTGATGACATGGGGCTCCAGCTTCGGTGGGTCGCAACGTCGACTCGTAACGTTGAACTCCACGGTGAGTGACGCTTGGTTCCTCCCCCGTCCCCCCCCAAAAAAAACCTCCTTATCACCCGAAGGGTAGTCGTATAGGTATGAACGATTGGGAGGAGGAAGAGGAGGAGGAAGAGGAGGAGGAGGAGGAGGAGGAGGAGGAAGAGGAGGAGGAGGAGGAGGGGGTGGAGGGGCCTACTGCCACTGCTGCCTCTGCTCCTCCTGCCGCGCATGTCGTCACCGCCCCGAGCCGCGCGCCGTGGGCGATGGCGTCGGGCTCTCCGTGCGCTCCTCGGGGTGCGCGGAGCGCGCCGGGCGGGGTGCGGCGTGCGTTGCGCTGCTGACGACGAGGGAGAGGAAGCGGAAGCGAGGACCAGAGCGGAGACAGCGAGAATAACGCCATCGTGCGCGCGTGACTCGGCGGGTGCAAGGCCTCAGCGCAGTAGCGGAAGCCGCGGGGCTCCCACCTCATTGATGTCGGCGCGCATCAGCCCTGCAATTCCCGAGTTGGCTGATGCACCCCGGCCCCCCCTCCCGACGAGAGGACTTGCTGGGAGGGGGCGGGAGGAGGGGGATGAGGAGGAGGAGAAGGAGGAGGAGCAGGATGATGATGATGATGAGGAGGAGGAGGAGGTGGAGAAGGAGGAAGAAGGAGAGGAGGATGATAATGATAGAGGGGATGAGGATGGGGATGATGGTGATGATGATGACGACGATGATGTTGATGCTGATGATGATGGTGCTGAGGATTATTATGTTGATGCTGATGATGATGCTGGTGATGATGATTACGATGCTGGTGATGATGAGGATGCTGATGCTGATGCGGATGCTGCTGCTGATGATGCTGATGATGATGATGCTGATGATGATGGTGATGATGACGATGATGATGATGATGATGATGATGATGATGATGATGATGATGATGATGATGATGATGATGATGATGATGATGATGATGATGATGCTGATTATGCTGATGATGATGATGAGGATGATGACGAGGATGATGAGGGTGAAGATAATGATGCAGACGATGATGATGGTTATGCTGATGATGCTGATGATGACGAGGGGGAGGAGGAGGAGGAGGAGGAGGAGGAGGAGGAGGAGGAGGAGGGAGGAGGAGGAGGAGGAGGAGGTGGAGGTGGAGGAGGATAGGGAGGAGATCTGCGCCCTGGTAAGGGATGGGAGGGAGGGGTAGGACGTCAGATATGATGCGAGCGCACCTAGCCTGCCCTCTCCATCTCTCCCCCCTTCACCCTCCGTCCCCTCCTCCTCGCTCCCGTGCCGCCCGCCGCCGCTGGTCAGAGCCACCCCCCGCGCGCCAGCAGCCACTGCTCCACGCGGGCGCCTCGCGTTGCGCCACGCCCCGCGGGCGGGACGGGCGCGACCCGGGCCAGCCTTCTGCCTCTGCTTCCCCCTCCCCCCTCTCCGCCCGCCTTCCCTCCACGGGGAGCTGCCCGCCTAGTTCTCCTGCTCCTCCTCTCCTCCTCCTCCTCCTCCTCCTCCTCCTCCTCCTCCTCCTCCTCCTCACCCTTCCTCGTTTTCCTCCTCCTCCTCCTCCTCCTCCTCATCATCATCATCATCATCATCCTCATCATCATCATCATCTATCAGCCTCGCCGTCGTAGTCCTCCTCCTTCTCCTCGTCCTGCTCCTCCTCGTCTACCTCGTCGTCCTCCGTCCGCCTCCTTGTCGTCGTCCTCCTGGGCAGGTCGGGGGGATCCTGCCAAAGTACCAGGGGTGGCCATGGGCGAAGCTGGGATGTCGGGTCACCTGCGTGCGAGCAGCTACTCTAGAATACAGGTTTTACAGTTGCAGCTCCCAGGGGGTCCGCGAAACCCACACCACTGGGTGCGCTTCATTGAGTGTCGCCCTCCGTGCCATCGAGTATGGGTTCTACGGGGTCTGCTGTTCAATTCGACGCCTTCGGGATGATGCGTCGGTCTTTGGACAATGTGCTCCTACTGTGTTTGGTAATAGGAGCTGGTGTGAACTTGAGAACTAGTTCGTAACGAGCTTCGGACCGCCTCGAGGCGCGGGATGATAACGAGGATGAGAGTGAGTGGGAAGGCGGATGAGGTGTTGGTGATGAGTGGTGGAATCAGCAGATGAGCTCTGAGAAGTTAGCATCGCAGAGTTCACAGGGCACATGGCGTTCTCTCTTCGGCACACTGAGACCAAAAGGTCTCGCAGATCTTTACGCTCCCGAGCCTAGCTCAGTATTCACCCGCCGTCCAGCCTGTAAGTCGAGCGTAGTTTTGTCCAGCCCGTCTATGACTTCAACGTGCCGTGTGGCCTACTAGGCTCGGCAGTTGCGGGAGAACCCGTGCCCATCAATCCCTGGATGTTCTGGTGATCGTTCTTCAAGTGTGGTGTTGTTGGACGGCGTCAGGTCTGCGAGGTTCCTCTGAGCGCCATCACCGACGTGGTGGAGGCGGCACCCCACCCTGCTTCTGAGCCAGAGGAAAGCAAGCATGCCTCAAGTTCGGTCAGGGCGAGGGTGCAAGGGCTGCAGCCAGTCTTCGTGCACTCGTGCGCTGCGCGGTGCAGCGTTCAATCCCCCATCCCGCACGCCCGCGCATGTGTCAGTCACGCACCGCACCTGGAGTTGCGCGGGCTTCAACGGCACTGGGCCTCTGTAGGCCTGGCTTGAGCCACGACTTCGGTGGATGCCTGCGCCTGGATGGGCCAGGCGGCCCTGACTGCCAAGGCCTCGGCCCCAGAAGCAGTCGTCGGAGGCTCTGGTGGTCGTGATGGTACAGCCAAGACGATGAAACCTGGACCACGTTAGGCTCAGGAGGGGCTCTGTTTATCGGGCCGTTCATCTGGCCTCTGTCGGGGAATGTCTTCGTCGCCGAGGCTCGCCGTGGCCAGGAACGCCCCGTTGTTCCTTGCCAGCGCTCCCTGTGGCAGCGCGATGGCCGTAGATTCTCGTCCTCTCCCGAGGGGCGGCGCGTCACGGGACCAGAGCCAGACGGGCGTCCGATCTCAGGAGCGGCACGAGCTGGGAAGGGCAGGCCGGGCGGCGCTATAGGGCGAGGGCACATCCGTGCCAGAGCGTGCCGGAACGCTCCAAAGAGCGTGCCGGGACGCTCTGAGGAGGCCGCGGCGCCCGAGACGTCCTCCGGAGCCGCCAGATCTCAGACATTCTCGACTTGTCCTTACCCGGTGACTATTCGTCCTGGCTTCGTCTCGGGAAGCCGGTGGCGGGACAGACGGGTCGGTCGGGCCGCTCGCGGGGCGACCGGAGGTGGAATGGAGGGGCATGGACGGGGAGCGAAGAAGGGGGAGGCGGAGGACGAAGGGGGGAGAGAGCTTGGCATCGCTCGGACGTGTTTTTTTTGTGTCGAGGGCAAGCGAAAAGCATTTTGGACCATCCTGCGAAAAGTACGCGCACGAAGCCGAGGAAACGCACGGGGAATGGGCTTTCGAGCGATGGCGAGAGAGGGTGGACAGAGGATGCTGAACGATGCTGGGGTGAGAGTCAAGTGGGGGAAGGAGGAGGAGGAGGAGGAGGAGGAGGAGGAGGAGGAGGAAGAGGAGGAGGAGGAGGAGGAGGAGGAGGAGGAGGAGGAGGAGGAGGAGGGGGAGGGGGAGGGGGAGGGGGAGGGCGCGAACGGTAGGATCATACAGTCGGGGCCCTGAAGAAGGAACCCTTTTCGTTGGGGAGGGGCTCCGCGTTCCTTAAGTGTTTCGCAGCTTGCCTCAGGTTTTCCTTATGTTTTCGATCGGAAATCGAAGTTTAACTTATGGAAAAAAGGGGCCTCGTTCCTTATTTAGAGTTCCTTAGGTCAAGGCCCCGACTGTACATGTGCAGTGGCTGTCCGACGGGGTCCCTGTTTGACGTTAGGCAGCAACCGTCGAGCCACTGCACAACGTAGTGAGTTCGGTTCTACACTTCCGACGGGGTCCTGAGGCGAGAGCCCTGGTTTGAGGCCCACGCGCCCTCCGTCCTTGTACCAGTCTCGCAGGTTGGCGTTTCCTGCCATGAGGCCAAGTCGAATGCCAAGTGTTATCCCCATTGAGAACACAATCCGCTCTCTACCCTTGCAGCTGTTGGCTGATACTTAAGCTGAATGTTCGTGGCGCTGAGGCGGAACTGCATGTTGAGAGCGACCCACCCTCCATTCTCGTACGTAGTTGCTGGGTTAACTCGAGTGTGCGCAGCGCCCAATGTCACAGTCACATTTTGAACGCGTTTCACCGTCGATTCTTGCAGTTCTGGGGATCTGTTTAGACGAGTGTGCGTTGTGCTTTCGCGCGAGTGCCCGATCGTGAGATCGATGTTGAGATCGATAGTGAGGTCGTTTGTGAAGTCGGTTCTGGGAGGTAAATAGTGAGATCGATAGTGCGATCGATAGTGAGAGGGATAGTGAGATCGATAGTTAGACCGATTGTGAGATCGATAGTGCGATCGATAATGGTATCGAAACGGAGCTCGAGCGTGAGATAGATAGTCATGCCGATCGCAATTCCGATGGAGTGAGACGTTGCTTCCTCCACCCCGAACCTCTTCAGCACCCGAAAGGTGGTTGTATAGGTAGTACTCCCTGCTGTAGTTGCCATCAAGGGAGGGAAGGAGGGAGGGAGGAACGAGGGAGGAGGGAGGGAGGGAGGAGGGGTTCCTTTTGCACCTCCTTCGCCGCTTCTCTTTTGCCTCCGCCTTTCCAACTCCCTCTCCTGCGAGTCATCCTCGTGGCTCCTCCTTTTCGTCGCATGTTGCGCACCTCTATAGAGCATGGATCGGATCGACTCTTCCTCCTCCCCCCTTCTCCTCTCCCCCCCTCCGCTTCCTCCGCCTGTGCGTCCCTCCACAAGGAGCAACTCTACATTGCTCTCCTCTCCCAAATGCTCATATCTGGAACTGTCTCCACCTATCTCGCTCATGGCTATTGCAGTTTGTTCGTACTCAACTTCTCCCTGTCATAGGCGTGGTGTTCGAGCGGGACGTTCCCGGTCCTCCAAGGAGGATGCTCCTGAAGCTGTGCTGGCTGCATTTCAAGGTCGGCTTGTGATCTCCCCCATGGCGTTCTCGCTCGAGCGCGGGCCACATGCTGAATCCGATGGTCTCCTCGTCGTTGCCGTCCCCCGCTTCGTCCCCCCCTCCGCTCTCCCCCGCTTCGCATGCTCCTCGTGCTCCTCCTGCCCGTGCTGCGGCCGCCCCGTCTGCTCGTTTTGTCTCCTCGTCCTCATCGTCTCTCTCCTCCGGCTCCTCCTGCTGGGCATCCTCATCCTCTCGCTCTGTGCGAACGCCCCCTCTCCCCCCTTGCTGGTGGCGCCTCGAACGATCGGGTCGCTCTCGGGCACCCCAGCCGGCGGACACACACAAACACACAAACACACAGTCACACAGCCACACAACCACACAAGCACACAAGCATAGAAACACACAAGCACACAGACACAGATACACACATACACACAGACACACAGACACACAGACACACAGACACACAGACACACAAACACACGAACACAGACACACACACACACACAAACACGCAAACACACAAACACACAAACACACAAACACACAGGCACACAGGCACACAAACACACAAGCACACCAGCACATACCCACACACCCGCACGAACACACAATCACACAAACACACAAACACACAAACACACAACCACACAACCGCACGGACACACAAACACACAAACACACAAACACACAGACACACAACCACCCACAACCACACAAACACACAATCACACACACACACGCACACGCACACGCACACGCACACGCACACGCACACGCACACGCACACACACACACAGACAGACAGACAGACAGACAGACAGACAGACACACACACACACATTCACACACACACACAGACAGACAGACAGACAGACAGACACACACACACACACACACCCACACCCACACCCACACCCACACCCACACCCACACCCACACCCACACACCACACCCACACCACACCCACACGCACACGCACACGCACACGCACACGCACACGCACACGCACACGCACACGCACACGCACACGCACACGCACACGCACACGCACACGCACACGCACACGCACACGCACACGCACACGCACACGCACACGCACACGCACACGCACACGCACACGCACACGCACACGCACACGCACACGCACACGCACACGCACACGCACACGCATGCGCACGCACACGCACACGCACACCCACACGCACACGCACACGCACACGCACACGCACACGCACACGCACACGCACACGCACACGCACACACACTACTTCAGCGTAGTTGATGGGGTGGGTGGGAGTGGCAGGATGTCAGATATGGCGCGAGTGCAACTGGCGTGCCATACAGTGCCTCAGTCTGAAATGTCGTGTGCTCCTCTCTTTCTGGATGTTGTGCGTTACTAGGACACCGCCTCCCCTGCATACGTGTGCCTTTTGTTTTTGGTTCGTGCATGCTGGAATGATTCGCATGCGTTTTTTTAGCACGACGTCCTGGTTATCATGGTGCGCCCGCTGCAGCGTTGGTTTCCTTTCAGAGTCGACGCTTTGTTCCCGTCATTTAGAGTGATGCTCTCGCTCCAGCGCGGGCCACACTTATTTTTCTGATTCCCTCTTCGCCTTTGTCGGCACCCTCCTTTCCCATCTTTCGGCTTCCCCTGGTTCTCCTGCTCCTCCCGCTCCTGGTGCTCCTGCTCTCCTGCGTCTGTTGCTGCTGCTGCTGCTGCTGCTGCTGCGGTTCCTTCTCCTTCTCCTCCTGATCCTCCTCATCATTATTCTTATTATTATCATTGTTTTTATTTGTTTCTTCTTCTTCATCCCCCTTCTTTCTTATCCGACAGCCCCGCGTTCTCATTGCGCATCGCACGATTGGGGCCTTCTGGAGGCTCCAGATCCGCCAGGACACCCGTCGGCGGATCAAGACAGATCAGCGCAGTCGGAAGAGAGGGGCGCGAGGAGCAGGCTGTCAGATGTGCCCCGCGCGCCCGGCTTGCCTCTTCCCCTCTCTCTCCCCCTTTCCCTTGAACTCGGGCAGCCCTGCGAAGCTCCCCAGCGGCCCGAGGCGGCCCGAGGAGGGCCCCGAGGAGGGCCCGAGCTGGCCCGTGCAGGCCTCGGCAGGGCCTCGTGCCAAAGTGGGGTGTCGGATGTGGCGCGCGCGCGCACCTCGCTTGTGGCTGGGCCTCCCAGCCGGGAACCGAGAAGAGGGGGTGGGAGGATCGCGCCGCATCGCCGATGCAACGGCGATGCGGCTCGATGTCGAGCCCGATGTTCCCCACGTCGGCGGGGCCGGTGCATCGGCGACGTCGCTGGTGCATTGCCGATGCAACACCAATGCTTCGGCGATGCGGCACGATCCTCGGACCCCATTTCATTACTCGGACCCCACCTAGGAGGCCTCTAGTCCAGAAGCCCTCTCTGATTGTCTCGAGACAAGTCTTCCACTTCGCCAAGGAGCCCCAGACGTGCGGTGCCTTGCTTTGTTCAGTACGCGGGTTCCAGAAGTCCCGACCCTTGCCCAGGGGCCACCTTCGGATCCCGAGCCGTCGGTTGACGGCCCCGGGGCCCGAACGGCCAACAGACCTCCAGTCGTGGTCGTGGGATTTCTCGCCGTGGCGCGGGCATGTCTGGGGAAGACCGTGCCGTCGGAGATCTGGGCCCGAGCACCGCCGATCCGACCCGACTCCCCTGACTTCGGATCCGCCGCATTTTGGGCGATCTCGTGAAATCTGGGTTGCCCAGATGGGGTCGCAGCAGATGGGGGCGGAGGATCGCGCCGCACCGCCGATGCATCGTCGATTATCTCTACGCCGACGTCGCCGGTACATCGGCGATGCATCGCCGATGTATCGGCGATGCATTGGCGATGCTGCGCGATCCTCCGACCACATCTGCTCGGACCCCAGCTGAGAGGCCTGTATAAAAAGGGCGAACATGTCCGGCCTACCCGTCATGCTCCGCGGATTTCCAGTTCCGCCCTATTCTGCCGCCGCTCTTTCCCCCATGCAGTCGGACCAAGGTCTAAGATCGAGGTCGGTCCAGGGAGGGTACCCTGATGTTCTCCGTGTCTGTAGGATGTTCTTTTGCATCCAGGGGGGAGGGTATCCTCGGATATTCTCCAGTTTGGGCCGGCGGAGGGTCTCCTGTTCTTGAAATCGAAGAACAAAAAAACACATACATGTAAACATTCGGCGCTCCGCGCGGATTCCTTGGATCCACGCTGGGGCCTCCTGGCGGCGCCTCCGGCGCCGCCCCTGGCGCGCTCCGCGCGCCAGGGAAGGGGTTCTAGCCCAGATCTAAGAAATCTGCGTGGATTGTCAAGTTTCTTTGTTTACGCCGTTTTGTTTCTTCCTCGCTTCTAGCCTAGGTTTAAGTCGGGCACGTCCCTTAACAGGAGGATGATTCAAACATGTTTTAAAAAATCGTATGGAGACGATGTGTCTACCATTTTCGACTATTTTCGAATCAGTTTTGCTTTTTTTTCATGTCGCTTCGAAAATCCGCCTGAGGGAGGACATGCCCGACCTAAGCCGAGGTCCAGCTGGAAACATGCGCCCCATGTTGCCTTTTTTTGCCCTGCCCTCTCTCACCTGCGCCCCTGCGGAGAACGGCGGCGGCCCCTGGCGCGCTCGCTGCTGCCGGGCGCCGGGCTTCGCCTCCGCGGCGTGGCATCACTCGGGCCCGTGCGTTCTGCCTCGTCGAGGACCATCGGGGAGCATCTTGTGAGCTTTTCTTCCCCCCCCTCCCCAGGGTGACGCTCGCTTCCCGGGCCAAGCCCCTCCCTCCCCCCCTCCCCCGGGTAACGCTCACGACTGTACTGGGGGGGGGGCTGGACCCCCCCCTGCATGCTGCGGTGCACATAGGCGATTGGTGCGCCCGGGGCGCGGACGCACCCTGGCGGGTGCATGCCGCAGCCGCCGTTACCACTACCCCCCGCCCGACTCCGCCCCCCACCCCCCCTGGGCAGCGACCCTTGCCCGGGAGAGAGGAGCGCAAAGGGTCACCCTGCATCACCTTGCGAAAACGGCGCGCGCGAAGCCTAAGACTGCAGAGGGCATGGATCTGGGCGCCCGAAATGGGTACGGATAGAATGGATACAATGCCCAACAGCAGTTCCTGTTCATTTTGAACAGGATTCGCGGTCCACGCCGCCGCGGCCTGTGTCCATTCGAGACAGAAGGCCGCCTGCCCCACTGCGGCCGCTGTCGGTTTGGGACAACGTTTGTTCTTGGGCACTGTACCCATTTTTTCCGTACCCATTTCGGGCGTCCAAAAGGGACGTCCGGGCGATTCAGGACAGAACAAAAGCACACAGACACAATTAATCGTCGACTCTCAGGAAAATATGGGAAAATACGGGAAGTGGGGGGGAAGACGAAAACCCAGAACATATGGGAAAATATGGGGAATAGTTTTATTTGTGTGTATTTATGTGCGTGTCCTGGGGCCCCTTTAGCGATGGCAAGCTCCGCGGTGCGCAGCGCGGCGCAGGCGGCGCCGGAGGGCCAGGAGGCCGACCCAGACCACTACGCCATCTCGGTCGCGCTGCGGCCAGGCGGCCGCGGGGCCGCGCGGCGGGCCCGGGGCAGGCTCGCGATAGGGGGACCGCGTGCGAAGCCTACCCCTAGCCCCCACGATTTCTGAGGGGGAGGGTGGGGTTCACGTCGCTTTCGAGCTCCCGAACGAAGTGAGCCCCACCCTCCCCCTCAGAAAGCGTGGAGGGTAGGGGTAGGGTGCGCATGTGGCCCCCCATCGCGTCGTGAGGAGATCGCCTCGGCATCGCTCGGACGTGTGCCTTTTTTTGTCGGCGACGATCATCGAGGGGCATCCTGGATCATCTCGCGGAAAAAAACACCCACGGAACCAAACATGCCTGGGGAACGGACCTCCGAGCGATGGCGAGTCACGGCGGCAGGCGTTGGGGCCACTTTCGGGCCCTCGCGGGGCCTCGGTAGCGTCGAAGGACGACCCGGGATGAAGCACAGACCCTGGGGAAAAGGTCGGGACTTCCAGGGACCACAGGAGAAGGGTCGGGAGGCGGAGGGGAATGAGGGCCGGAGGAAGCTGGCGGAGGAGGGGGAGGAGGACCAGTATGACCCCAAGAGTCACCAACGATGTTGGAATTTACCCTTCCTGCAAGCTCCCTCTTCGCAGGCCCCTGCAACGGTTCATTTCAATCAAGGGACTGCCTCGCTGGAAGAACCGCTTCCAGATCCTGAAGCATGCCAATACATTGTTCTCGGGATGTAAACGCCACGTATAAACTTGATTGCTGCGTCTTGACGATCCGGAATCGTGCCAGAACGCCATTTTTGGGACGTCAACACCGCGAATCTACATGACTGTTGCACCCGCGTAATCCTGAATCCTTCCAAAACACCACTTCTGGTACGTTGATTATGGGAATCCGTGAAATTCTTGCAAGTTGTTAGAAGGAATGTGCGCGGCGCTAAGGCGAGAGCCACATGTTGAAAAGGAACTGCCCTCAATCCGTGAATCTCTTGCCAAGTGTCAAACGAATGTGCGCGGCGCTCAGGCGAGAGGCACATTTTGAAAAGGAGCCGCCCTCAATCCGTGAAGCTCTTGCAGTTCATAAATACGAATGTGCGCGGCGCTAGGCGAGAGCCACATTTCGAAAAGAGCAGCCATCAATCCGTGAAGTTCTTGCAATTTTTGTAATTTACAACGAATGTGCGCGGCGCTAAGGCGAGAGCCGCATAAACAAAAACACGGCCCGCCCTCAATCCGTGAAACCCTTGCATTTGTTTAAACGAGTGTGCGCGGCGCTAACGCGAGAGCCACATTTTGAAAAGGAGCAGCCATCAATCCGTGAAGCTTTTGCAAATGTTTAACACGAATGTGCGCAGCGCTAAGGCGAGAGCCACATACAAAAAAACGGCCCGCCCTCAATCCGAGAAGCTCCAAATGTTCAAAACGAGTGTGCGCGGCGCTAAGGCGAGAGCCACATTTTGAAAAGGGCCCGCCATGCCACTGTTCAAGCTTCCTCCGCTACAAAAGGTGAGGAAGTCTCAGGCGAAACGCCTGGCCCGCCCAAAAAGCTGGCCTTGGGGTGCGACGGGGAAAGTTATCTATAAGAATGGAGGAGGAGGTAGAGGAGGAGGAGCAGGAGGAGGAGGAGGAGGAATGGAAGGAGGAAGAGGAGGAGGAGGAGGAGGAGGAGGAGGAGGAGGAGGAGGAGGAGGAGGAGGAGGAGGACCAGGATGGGGGGGAGCGGAGGGGGAGGGGGAGGGGAGGGGGAGTGGAGAGGGGCAGGGAGGCGGAGATGGAAAGGGAGGAACGGATTGAGGAGGATACGAGGAATCGGAGCAGTGAGGAGGGAGGGGGGGGGGGAGGAGGAGGAGGAGGCGGCCGAGGAGGAGAGGAAGGCGATGGGAGTGGGTGATGGAGGCTTTAGGTGGCGGGGGGGGGATGCGGAGGAGGAGGAGAGATTGCTGTAAGACGAGGGGTGGTGCACGGGGAAGGGAGGGTGAGGCGGAGGAGGGCTGGAGAGGGAATTGGGAGGGTCAAGAGCAGGAGAACAGTGGTATGTAAATGGTATGGTGTGGTATGGTATCTAGCCGTGCCTATAGTGTGCTCGGGAGGGTGGAAAACACATGTTCGCGTCTGGGTGTTCGCGAACGGTTCGCTCATGGTTCGGGGCCGTCTGTTCGCGAGTTCCAAGGCCCCCAAGGGCCCTGTCCGCGGCCGCTCGGTTGAGGGGAAGAAAGAGGTTCACATCGAACGGCTTGTAAACAGTTCGAGAACGCATGCTTGGAAACGATGTTCGGGTCAGCCCTGGGACGGTAGGCTGCAGTATGGTATGGTATGGCTTGGTATGGGTGGCCCCACAAGAGGCCAGTGCGTCAAGCTGGGTCAGTTCCCGCTGCACCCCCCTCTGCCCGCTGCCCCCCTCCGTCGATCACCCGCCGCATCCTGCTCCCTGCCAGCGCTATCTGGCGATCCTCCGACCTCATTGTGCTTGCTCTCTTTCTCTCTTGTTGTTGTTGTTGTTTTCTCCATTTATTATGTCTTTCTCTCCCGCGCTCGCCGCCGACATCGAGTTGCGAGAGTCGGCGCCAGAAGGCTACCGATAAGGCTTGCAGAGATTGGGTGGGTGCTGCTGAGCGCGAGGTCTGCGTCGCCACTCGCAAGGCCCCGTGTCCCCGGGGTGCCAGAGGGAAGCACCCGCAAGATGCGTAAGAGAGACATCGTCAGTGAGGACTTGTCTGGGGAGAACAACGTGTTGTTCGCTGCCAGGTGGCTGGCCAGTACGCTCTGCAATTTCGAGGGCCCTTGGGCCTTGGGCAGCCAGGCGGGCATCAAAATTTGTCGCGCGCTCCCTGCAGCCGCCGCCTCAGCGCGCCGAGCGCTGAGGAGATGCCGCGGCCCCCCGCCCGCTGCTGCCCCCCTTCATCGAAGAGCTGCCGCAGCGCGGGCCGAGGGAAGGGCCCATCTTCGGTTTGTTGCCCACGTCGTGAGAACGGTACAGGGGGTGCTGCCCAAGGTCGAGGCGACTGCTCGAGCTGACGCGCGCCAGGAGTGGAGAGGTTGGCTTCTCTTCAAGGCTGGCAGAGACGCTCGTAGGGTGCACCGCGTAAGTGAGGGTGTCATTCCGTGGACCTCCACCGACATTCTTCGTGAATGGAGTGGCGTTGGCGGTTCCTCCTTTGGGTTTCAAAACCATCCTGTGGTGTTGGGTCCTCGTTTTGAAGACCGCGCCTCGTCTCCTCTCGTCTCCTTCCTCCTCCCCCATCCTCCCATCCCTGCTTCTGCCCTCCGTGCCAGTCGACCATTTCGGCCCGCCCCTCGCGCGTTTCGTGGCCCCACAGGGAGCTCCACCGAAGGCCTCAGTGGCGGCGTTTGCATGCTCTCCCCCAACCCAATGAAACGCTCCGTGGCCCCCATAGGGAAATCCACCGAAGGCCCCAGTGGCGGTGTTCGCTTGCGTCTCCCCCGCCCAAAATGATGTTGCGTTGCCCCACAGGGAGCTCCACCGAAGACCCTAGTGGCGGTGTTCGCATGCGTCTCACCCGCCCAGTACAGCGTTTCGTGGTCCCACGGGGGGGTTCGCCGAAGGCCCCAGCGGCGGCGCGCGCATGCGTCTCCCCCACCCAGCGCAGCGCAGCGTAGCCCCATGGGGGGCTTCACCGAAGGCGATACTGGCAACGGCGGTATTCACATTTGCAGATGGTTGGGTCCTTCGCCTGGATACGTTTCTCCCTCGCTCTCTCTCTCTCTCTTTATAGGTTTCTCTCTCTCTCTCTCAGTTTCCCTCTCTCTCTCTCTTTCTAGTTTTTATGTGTTTTTGTTTTTTTTGTTCTCTCTCTCTCTCTTGATTTGTTGTTTGTTCTCTCTCTCTCTCTCTCTCCTCCAGGCTGAGTCTAGGAGGTTGTCGGGTTTCTGGGGGGACGCCAGTCCTGCCCCTTGGTTTGAGATTGGAGGGTTGGCCCCCTGAACTGGAACCTCTGTCGTCTGAAACCATTGGGGAGTTTTCTGGGAAGTGCTAGGCAAATGCCTCGGTCTGCCCTCGTCCCTCGGCAGGTCGCGGTTGCCCTCCTCGCCCTTCTCCCCGAGCCAAGTGATTGTTTCCGTCCGATTGGTAGTTCTTGTGCGCTGTACCGCGCGCGCGGCAAGGCAGGCGCGGGAGTTGCGGCGCCCGCGAGACCACTTCGCGGCTGGGCCTCTCGGGGGGGCCGGGGATGTCGCGCGGCGATGGGCTGCTGGAGCTGAGATGTCCGCGCTCACTGAAGAAGAAGATGCTGCCGCAATGATTTTTCGATCTGTCTGAGCACCGTAAGATGGTAAGACCATGAACTGGCGTTCTGTTCAGGTGCTGTCGGACGCTCAGGTGGGCTGGATCCGGTTTTCGGATTCAAGCAATCGCTTCAGCTGCCTGAGTTCACAAATTCGTTCTTTGCATTCAAGAGCTGTTTTTTTACTTCAGGATCCAGCTCGCCCCCCCCGTTCCCCGGGCCCCGCCCGCTCTGGCCGCCTGAGGCCCCGCCTTCCTGAGCCCTGTCTCCCTAATCAACGCTGTGCGTAGCCCGCCTAGCTTTTAGCGGCAGAGGTTCGCTCTCGCCCCGCAGATCAAAAAGGGTTGTTTGAATTCACGATCCAGCCCGCCCCCCCCCCAGATGCATCTCAAATTTCCGCGCCGACGAGTCGGCTTCGAGTGCCGCGGGCGCCCCCTGGACAGCACCGCGCACTGCTCTGCGCGGGCGGCCGGGCTGCTCTTCTCGGTCCTGGCAGGAAGCCACGGCCACGGGGGGCCCAGGTCTCTGGACGCCCGACATGGGTACGGAAAGAACGGGTACAATGCCCAACAGCAGTCCCTGTCCATTTTTTGAACCGGATTCGCTGTCCACGCCGCCGCGGCCTGTGTCCATTCGAGGCAGAAGGCCGCCTGCCCAACAGCGTCCGCTGTTGGTTTGGGACAACATTTGTTGTTGGGCATTGTACCCATGTTTTCCGTACCCATTTCGGGCGTCCACAAGGCTAGCAGGTTCTTGAGTTCCAGACATTGGTTTGGGAACTCAGAGAGCTGGTTTGTGAATTCAGGAGCCAGTTTTTCTCAGAAACCAATGTGTTGAATTCGAGCACGGCCTCTGGTCTCCGAAGTCAGAAGTGCGTTGGCGATCGCTGATTTGCGCGTCTCTGGCGCTGCGCAGGGCGCCGGAGAGGCCGAGCCTGGAGGGCCGGCTGGTCCGCTTGTGCGGTGGGCGCCGAGCCTGGGAGCGGACGGCTGCGCGGGTCGCGCTCGCAGAGTCCCGGGGAAGAGTTCGAGGCGTAACGAGAGGGAGCGGAAGACCGCGGC
Source organism: Prorocentrum cordatum (assembly GCA_963575745.1). NCBI lineage: Eukaryota > Dinophyceae > Prorocentrales > Prorocentraceae > Prorocentrum > Prorocentrum cordatum. The sequence goes on along the minus strand of CAUYUJ010017192.1, from coordinate 176,505 downwards.
CTTTGTGGGCCGCCCGAGGCAGCTCGAGCCTCGGCGGGGTGCAGGGTGTCTGGGAGGGTTGTTGCCGCGGGAGCGGTGGCGTTCCACGGTGTTCGGTGCTGAGGTGCACGGCCTTCGCGATTTCGGACTTTCAACGCGCCGCCGTCCTGCGGCCGCTTGTCCTTCAGCCCCCAGCGAAGGGCCGCTTCCTGACTGCGCTCCTGCCCGCGCCTGGAGGCCCGTGCGGGCGCGCGGTGGCGTCTCCCGCGCGCGGGTGGGCCCGGCATCGTTTCCAGCCGCATGCGCTCTTGCTCGCGGGGCTCCGAGCTGACTGGCCCCGCAGGTTTCTCGAGGCCCCCCCCCCCCCCTTCTGGCGCGGCGCGTCGGGGCCGCCTCCGCGTTGAGCAAATCGCGCGGGCGGGTCTCCTGGACCGCGCCCTCCATCGGCGTTCTGGTTGCGGACTGGGGCGGGAAGTCAGACTCGCGGAGGTTCCCTCGAGCTCCTCGAACGCTGCCGCGGAGCGCTGTTCTGAGGGGGCTGGAATGGGATGTGGGCGCTAGGCGCAACATGTGTTCCGGGGAACGCGTGGATCTGGTGCTCAGCTACTTGCAGAGGTCTAGATATACCCCTTACCAGACGAGATACCCTAGGGCTTTCTTTTTTGTTACGGTTTGGCGGCCAGCTTCGGCTACGTGCTGCCGTCGACGGATTGGCCGAAGTGCGGATGTGCCGTGGATGCCCTTGGACATCGCATCGGGAAGTGTCAGGACCCTGAGGTGGCCGAGGTAAGGAAGAGCTTGGTCGCGCAGCGCTTCTGGACTTGGGCAGCTGAGGTGGATGACGACCTCGCTTGCTTCGGTGTGACCACCCTGCCGACATTTCCCGCCGCCGATCAAGGCAGGCGGCGTCGTCGTCGATTGGCACCAGGCCTGAGGAGGAGGAGGCGGAGGAGGAGGAGGAGGGCGCCTTGGATGTCGTGTCTGAAGGTGACATGATCGTGAACGGCTCGCGTGCTGGCTTCGGACGGGGGCACTGCATCCCGCTGGAGGGGCCATGGTCCTTGTGTGCTTCGGCAGGCTGGGGAAGCCATGGCGCGTGCGCGTGGTTCAGGGCGGTCGCCCTGCCCGCGGCCCCCGCGAGCTGCTGAGGAAAAGCGCCGTGTCTGTTGCTGTCCAGTGGGCGACTGGCCAGGGCGCAGTATTGCCCGATTGCCGGAACGGCGTTGATGTTTCCCAGCTCCCCTGGCACGAGCAGCCCTCGGCTCAGAGGATGCACAGTGGATCTTCCCAGACCTTAAGAGATCAGTGGCCCACATGTGTGCTCTGGAAAGGGGTCAAGCGCACCTGTCTGTCGAGGAGGCCACTGACGACGAAGACCACTCACGGCGGCAAGGCAATGACTGGGCCGACAAGGCTTCCGAACAAGCGGCGCCCGTGCATCCCACTGCGGACTGCGCTGTGGGCGAGGGCCTGAGTCGTTCCATCGCAGTCGGTCGAGCTTTCGGGGTGCGCGTCTTTTTGTCCTCTGTGGCCTGGGCTCCAGATGGGCCCACAGATCAGCAGGTTTCTACCGCCTCCTGATGACAGCGCCACGCTGGCGAAGACCGTGCACCATTGGGGTCGGACTGGCCGATCCTGGCAGTGTTCTGCTTGCCTCCGAGGGTCGGAGGGGCGTGCCATCTCTCGAGCCACCTTCGGGTGCGTGCTCCGCAGTTCTCAGAGCTCCGCCTGTCAAGTGGAGGGAGCTCGGGCACCGTCGCGTTTTGAGGGGCTGTTCTAGTGCTTTTCTGTGTGCGTGTGCCACCAGCGTGGTTCGATGACGTCCGGGGGAAAGTTGCGCAACTTGGGCAACCAATGCGAGACTGACTCAGGCCAGTCGCGCAGCAATCCGTGGAAGACGTTGACTAAAGGACTCCGCCCCAAGAGCGTCGGTGTCACTGTTGATGGTCAAACACGCTTTGGCATCTCTGGTGAGTTTCGCGCTGCGCATTCTGCGTCTGCCCGATGTTCTCGTGGTGAATGTGGGCAGTGCTGCCAGGGGGTTCGCCAGCCCTTGGTGTGCACGTTGGGATGCAGCATCGTGGATGAAAAGCAAAATCGCCCTCATTCCCCTACCCCTCCTCTCCTTGGAACAGCTCCCGAAGTGCTGCGGAGCGCTCTGGAACGGTCGCGGCGCCCGATACAACATGGAAAGACCACCGGATCTCTGAGATTCCCGATTCGCCAGGGTCCGATTTTTGTCCGGTCCTGACTTCGTCTTTTGATCCTGCCCTGTTGAAGGCACCGCCCCCGGCGCGATGGACCTGATGTGCGCGTCCCCAGAGGAGCGCTCCTGGGGCTCTGGGACCGCTCCGTCTGCGCGCGGGGGAGTGGGAGGGGGGGAGGATGGAGAGAGGGAGGGAAGGAGAGGTGTGAGTGAGTGAGCGAGGAGGATAGGGAGGAGTGACTGATTCAGGAGGGGTGATTGAGTGAGTGAGTGAGTGTGTGAGTGTGTGAGTGAGCGAGTGAGTGAGTGAGTGAGTGAGTGAAGTGTGAGTGAGGCAGTGTGAGTAAGTGCGTCAGTGAGTTCGTGAGCGAGTGAGCGACTGAGTGAGGAGCAGCAGGCGGAGGAGTGCATGAGTGAATGAGTTGGCGTGCGTGTGTGTGTGTGTGTGTGTGTGTGTGTGTGTGCGCGTGAGTCAGCAAGAGAGTGATGGGGTGAGTGAGTGAGTGAGTGAGTGAGTGAGTGAATGAGTGAGCGAGTGACCCCCCATCGCCCATTGATCGCCGTCAGAGGTCTGCCCGCTCAGGAACGTTCGGATTTGCCATCGGGGGCCTATTGCCGATCAATTGGCGATGGATCGCCGATTCCAGGACGATTTCCCCCCTTGGTCAGTCCCCCCCCCAAGGTTGCCCCCCAAGCGAGGAAGCCGATCGGTACGATCGAAATGGGTACGGACAGAGTGGGGGCGAAGACTAACAGCTGCTCCTGTCCGTCTTGACCAGGGCGAGCTGGGAGTGCCGCCTGCCCAACACCGGCACAACAGTTGCTGCCAGGCATCGTGCCCGCTTTGGTACCCACCCTGAGGCGTCCAAAGAGGAGGCGCATCGCCTTGAATCGTAGGGGGCCCGCGGAAGCCCGCGCGGGCCTCGGGAAGTCGATGATGCCATGCGGTTCCTGCAGCTGGCCTGGGCGAGTGCTGGAGTCGTACATGCAGGTTCGTCTGGCCGCATGATCTTTCAGCGCTCGGCCCCTGTGTGGCTGCGTGCGCCAGTCATCCGCGGATCCAGCGCGCCGGCCGCGTGTTCCGCCGTGTTTTGTCCAGCGTTTTGGCGAGCTGGGCCCCTGGAGAGCCGTGACGGGCCCGGGGCCAACGACAACCAGCCCATTGCGCAGCATCTACAGACGAAGGATGGGACCGAAGGCTCCAGGCTCCCTCACCGAGACAGGTCGTGCAGTCTGGGGCTCCACGAGCACGTGCTGGCGTCCAGCCGGCGGGGCGAGGGTGTGCGCTGAGAGCATGGGCAGGACCGAGAAGGGGAGGGGCGAGGAGGAGGAGGAGAAGGAGGCGGAGGAGGAGGAGGAGATGGATGACGAGAAAGATGATGCTGATGATGATGAGGAGGAGGAACATGTAGATGATGCGGTGAAACAGGATGAGCAGGAGGGAGATGAAGTGGGGACGCGGAGGGGGGGGAGGAAGCGCAGGAGGACGAAGGAGAGAAGGAGTGGGAAGAGTGCGTGGCCAGCGGATGGGGTTGTGTGTGATTGACGCGCTTCTCCTGGCTGCCGTCCCCTCGCCTCGGGGTCCCACGTAATGCCGAGCACCGCAGCGGCCAAGAGAACACCACAAACGCAGAGGAGGTCACGTGAAGTTGGTCGCTCACCCTTCTCTGTCGTAAGTTTGAAAGAGCGCGAGAGAGAAAGAGAGAGGGAGAGAGAGAGTGAGAGAGAGAGACGTCAGATATTATCATCGACATTGCCGCATGCCGATGCAGCTCTGCCCTTCTAGAACATATTGGCTCTCTTGTGACATCTCAGTGGGCCAAAACTTAGGACAAGAGGCGGGGCCAGCGACCCATATGACTTCTGCCAGTGCTGGGTTTTACTGGTAAATCTGTTTTGTGATACGTTATTATATCAGTGCATCGAGCTTTTATGTTTTGTCGATATCCGGACGGACATGCCCATATCCTGTCGGTGCTTTGAACGGCTGGTCCATTGGTGTGCACCGTGATTGTTATGCTCACGGCTACTTCCTCCTTCTTCCAGAAGTCTCTTAGCTCCGACGTCTCAGGAATAGCAACCGCCGATAGAATTTCCCTTCGGACTCGATCTCTCAACCCCTTCCTTATGAGCACTATGTCAAGCGTTTTCGTTACGAAGCGTTCCAGAGAGGGCCTCGACTTCGAGGGATAGAGACGTTCACCTCTCTTCATGGGCGGAAGCTGACGGAAAGCCGGCGGAAGACGGCGGAGGGAAAGAAGGGGCGGCTCCGCAAGTGGACGGCCGGCAGGAGCTGGCGGAAGTGGAGGTGGCGCCCGCAAGAGGCATCCGCCGTATTGGCTCGAGCTCTCCTGGATCGGGCCCTGCGCCCGGAGATCCGATGACACCCGATGACACTCTCGATGCGGGGCCCCCCGATGGGGCTCCGGAGCCCCGGGCCCTCGCCCGGGGACGGCCTTCTCGCACCGAGTCGTGCTGCTCGACGCCGCCCGGGGGGCCCGTCGTCGCGGGGGGGGCCGGCGGAGGCCGGGCCAGGGGAAGGAGGCCACGGACCGGAGGTGTTGCTCCAGGCGGTGGGCGTCTGGAGGTGCGGGCCCCGTGGCCCGACGCGGGACGGGGAGGCTGATACACTCATTTATATACAAGTACACATCTATATTTATATATATATATATATATACATAGATATATACATGTGTATATCGTATATATACACATGTGTATGTAAATACATCTATATATGTGGTATGCCTTTCTGTGTAGACGTATACAGGCATGTGCATACGTGTATGCTGGCTTATGCCATGATATAGGTGTGCCTGTAGACGTGTCTACCCAGAGGTACGTACGGAGGTATTTACATGTACCCATACATTTACACATAGGCGTACACAGGTACATGCACATGCGCCTAAACATGTTCATCCGCATGCACATATTCATCACATATACACATACACATGCAGATGCATCAGCACATACATACTCAGACCCACATGCGCATCCATATACATAGACACACTCATAGTTATTCCCGTATTCAGCTTCATCTGCATATGCAGATCCATGTGCATATGCATGTACTCGCACACACATGTACATATACATATACACAGACATGTACCTATATTTTTCTTACACAAACTATATACACTTACATGTACGTCGACATCGAACTACATATACACATATACTTACATATATGTGTATGTGCACCCTGCGATCCATAAGACATGTGCTTTTCTCCGCGACGCCCAGGCGCCCCCGGGGGTCCTCCGAAGGTGCCTGCGATGGCCTCCAGAGGCCGGGGACATGTCGGGCCGCAAGCGCCCGAAGACCTCGCCCCCCCGAGCCCCGACCTCCCTCGGGAGCCCCCGCGGCGATCCGACCTCGATTCGACTCGGGGCGATTCGCTGGCGGTCGGGTCCGTTTCCGAGCCGGCCCGATCTCGTGATTCGATCCAGCTCGGGCCTGCCGACTCCCTAGGGGCGTGGACAGGGGAGGATGGTGAGGATTCGGGTTGCGCCCAGGCAGCCCCCCCAGGGAGTTGGTCCCGGTGTGGAGGCCCCCCCGAGCAGCCCAGGGAGGTCTCAGCACCCCAGAACCCTGCGTCGTGGAGTGTGTCGTGGAGCCCCAGGGGCGCCGCCGGAGGTGGCGCCAGGGTGTCGAGAGCGCCCCAGGCTACTCGGGGGGCCTGCTGAAGCCAGCCGGGACAACCTGGGGGGGCTGCTTGCGCAACCGGAAGCTTTCTTACACGGGCATGGGGAGGATTTCGAGTCATGGCGCGACGGGCTGAAGTTTCTCATCGGCTCGACCGGCTCGCAGACCTCGTCGCCCCAGGCCGGGTGCGGCGCTGCCCCGTCAGGGCGGTCGGTGTTCTTCTGCCGCGCTGGCCTGTCCCTGTCGGCCTCGCACCCGTCCCCAGCTCCCCTCGAGTTTCGAAAAAATCACGGCGAGATATCTGTTTGGCAATGCTCGAAGTAGGGGGATGAGAAGGAAGAGGAGGACGAGGAGAAGGAGGCGGAGGAGGAGGAGGATAAGGATGACGATGATGACTTGGAGGAGGAGGAGGATGAGGAGAATGAGGAGGAGGAGGCGAGGGAGGAGGATGAGGAGGAGGAGGAGGACCTTCTGCCCTCAGCTGGCCCCCGGATCGCAAAAGAACGGCCCAGCACGAAGAGCCTGCCCCAGAAACCGGGTTCTGGGTGGAAAAAGCGTGGCGTCGGGGGTATGTGTGACACTTCTCTGCCTCGCCGCCCCTCGGCCTCGCCCCCCCCCTCCCCGGGCCTCGTCCCGAGCAGCAGCTCCCCTCCCCCTCCTTGCCTCCGTGCCTCCCCTCCCTTCCCCTTCACAATTATTCAATATGAATACTACTCTCCCTCTTCCCCTGATGTCGGCCTGGGAGTGTCCGACCCCCCACCGCGTATTGTTTTTGCACAAAAAGGTTTCCCCAGAGTTGGGTTTTCGCATGCATTTTTTTTCAAAATGCTGCTCTCGCTGAGGCGCCGGCCTCACTTTCGGGCCCCGCTCGTTCCGAATCGTGCTCCCGCTGCAGCGCTGGCCTCATTTCCGTGCTTCCGCTCGTTCCGAATCGTGCTCCCGCTGCACCGCTGGCCTCATATCCGCGCGTCCGCTCGTTTCGACTCGTGCTCCCGCTGCAGCGCTGGCGTCGTTCCCCGTGCCATGCCACGGCATGCAATGCAATGCTCGGTTGATACTACGCTTCGCGGTGCTCTTCTACGCCATGCCATGCCGTGCTCTACAACGCATCGCGTACCCTTTCGGTATCATTGCCCTGCTCGACATCCGACTGTGCGAGTAGAGAGGGGATCTGCGCCATGGTAAGGGATGGGAGGGAGGGGTAGGATGTCAGATATGACGCGAGCGCACCTAGCTTGCCTCCCTCCCTCCCTCCCCTCCCTCCCCTCCCTCCCCTCCGCTCCCCTCCTCCACCTCCCCCTCCTCCATTCCTTTTCCTCATACATTAATTTCTCCCTGTCGCACCCCGAGGCGAGTTTTCTGGGCGGGCTGGGTGTTTCGCCTGAGACTTACTTCTTCACCATCCATGAATCTAGAGCTTAAGAAACAGCAGCAGCTTCACATATGGAGGGCGGGCTATGTTCAAAATGTGGCTCTCGCCCAGCGCCGCGCACACTCGTTTCAAACATGTGCAAGAGTCTCACAGATGGATGGCGGGCCGTTTTCAAAATGTGGCTCTCGCCTTAGCGCCGCGCACACTCGTTTTAAACATTTGGAGCTTCACGGATTGAGGGCGAGCCGTTTTTTAATGTGGCTCTCGCCTCAGCGCCGCGCACATTCGTTTTAAACATGTGCAGGAGTTTCACGGATTGAGGGCGGTTCCTTTTCACAATGTAGCTCTCGCCTTAGCGCCGCGCACATTCGTTTGTAAAGCCTGCACGAATTTCAGTGGTTCCCACGGTGAACGTACCATAGCAATGGTGTTTTGGAATGAGACATGATTATGCTGGTGCAACAGTTACGTTCATTCGCGGTGGCACGATTCAGGATCGTTAAGACACAACAGTCAGGGTGACCCGTGGCGTTGGAATCCCGAGAACGATGTTTTGGCATGCTTCAGGGTCTTCAAACGATTGTCTTCCAGCGGGGCAGTTGAAATTAACCGTTGTAGGGGCCTGCGAATTGGGAGTTTGGAGGGGTTTATTCCAACATCTTTGATGGCTCTTGTGTTTACCTTGGTCCTCTTCATCCTCCTCGTCATCCGCATCCTCGTCCTCACCCTCATCCTCACCCTCCTCCTCCTCCTCCTCCTCCTCCTCCTCTTCCTCCCCCTCCTCACTCATCATTAGCATCACCATCATCATCATCATCATCATCATCATCATCATCATCATCATCATCATCATCATCATCATCATCATCATCCGCAGCATCATCATCATCATCATGATCATCATCATCACCATCATCGTCATCATCATCATCATCATCATCATATTAACCATCGGCATCAGCATCGTCATTCGCATCATCATCGTCATCATCATCATCATCATCATCATCATCAACATCATCATCAGCATCATCAGCATCATCATCATCAGCATCATCGACATCAACGTCATTATCATCATCAGCAGCATCATCATCCTCATCCGATCTCTTCTGTCTTCCTCCTCCTCCTCGCACGATCTCGTCGTTCCTGCCCCTCCCTTCCTCTGCGCTGGCGTGCGTGCCCGTGGGGTGCTGCGCGCGCACGGCGGGAACGGGAAGGGCGGATCCCGCGTCTCTCGGGTCACTGTGGTCCCCTTCCGCGCGGCCTGTGCAGGTGGCCCCCCCTCGGCGGGCTGGGGTGGGTGGGCCGCGCCGGTGGGCTTGCACGCGCAAGGCGTGGCGCACCTCCCGCGTGCTGTCGGCCTCACGTGCGCGTGGCACTGGCTGGGGGGGGGGGTACAGCGACGACGCTGAGGTCAAGGGCCCGCTCGGCTTCGGAAGGCCCGCTGCAGCGCAGGCCGCGTGCAGCCCTAGAGGTCTACGAGTGCGTGCGCGCGCTGCCCGCGCGCCGTGCCAGAGGCTGGCGTAGGGCTTCCGACTCGCTGAGTGCCGGATTCGGAGCGCGGGCTCGCTGCTGCTTTGGTCCCTCCCTGGGCGTTCCCCTGGCGCTCCTCGTGCACGCCCTCCAAAATTTCAGTCGGGCATGTCCCTCTACAGGTGGAAGATTTAGACATAGTCAACAAGTAGCCTGAGGACGATGCCTCGACTATTTTTGGCTATTTTCGAATTTTTATGGGGGCCTATTGCGAAGGCCTCACGGCCGATGCCGCCGACCCTGTAGGCAGCGATGATGAAGACAATGTAGAGGGGTCCAAGATGCCCTCAGATGGCTCGAAGACGGCGCCAGATGCCTGCAAGGTCGTCCGAAGACAGCTCGAGAGGCCTCCTCCAGGGTTCGGGACGGCTCCAGAGAGTGCCAAGATGGGCAACCGAGTTTTTATGGGGGGCCATGTTTCGTGTTTCTTCCAAACTCCGCCTGCAGGAAGACAGGCCCGACGCAAGGCCTGCACAGCGCTTCGTGCTTCCTTTCGCGTCTGTGTTTAAGTCGGGCATGTCCCTCTACAGGAGGAATTTTGCAAAATAGTAAAACATAAGCCTCGGGACGATTTTTTGACTATTCTTGACCATTTTGGAGTATTTTTTGGGGGTCTGTTTCGTCGCAAATCCCCCTTGTAGGGGGACAGGCTCGACCTAAGTCTATGTCTGGCGGGCTGCGCCCTCCGCTGCCGCCTCCCCCCCGAGACTTCTTGCCAGCGCGGCATCTCGGCGGCGAGCGACGGGGAGGGGGGGTGAGGTGCAGAGGGGGAGGCCCTCTCAGAGGGCGGCGGGGCCCCCAAACCCACCCCTCCCCTCAGACTTTTTGCCAGCGCGGCAGCTCGGCGGCGAGCGACGGAGGGGGGGGAGGGGGCCGCTCGCTCCCGCGGGCTCGCGGGGAGGAGGAGGAGGAGGAGGAGGAGGGAGGAGAGTAGGGGAGGAGGAGAGGAGGAGGAGAGGAGGAGGAGGATAAGGAGGGGAGGAGGAGGAGGAGGAGGAGGAGGGAAAGGAGGAGGGGGAAGGGACGGAGGAGGATGATAAAGGGAGGAGGAGGAGGAGGAGGAGGAGGAGGAGGAGGAGGAGGAGGAGGAATGGAGGAGGAAGAGGAGGAGGAGGAGGGGAGGAGGAGGAGGAGGAGGAGGAGTGCAGAGGAGAAGGCCCTCTCATAGGGCGGCGGCGGGGGCCCTCTCGGAGGCCCTCGCGCCTCCTCGGACGTTCTTTTGTTCGCTGCGCCCCCCGGGGGGGAAGGCTCGGAGCACTTCTCGGAGGGCAGGGGGGCCTCCGAGCCTTCCGAGAAGGCCTTCTCCTTCTCACTTCCCCCCCCCGTACCCTCGCCGCTAGGCCGCGCCGCCCAGGTTGTTTGTTGTCTTGTCCGTTGGCTGGCTGGCAGCTCGGATGCTCGGGTTGTGAACTGCACTGCCAGTCGGCAGATCTGGCTGGCTGGAGAATGCCTGCCAGTTGATTTGGGCTGCTCCTTGGCTGGCTGGTTAATGGCATGTAGTGGCCCGGGGGGCGCGCGTCCACTGTGATTTGCGAGGGTTCGAGGCTTCGCAAGCGGGCACCCCCAGCTGTTCTTTTAGAAGGATTCGTGGCCTCGCACCCCGAGCCGAATTCTCAAGGAACGGCAGGGGGGGCGGAACGCGTCCCCGCCCCCCCTCCCCACAGGGTCCTGCTCTGGGGAGGGGTGTGTGGGGGGGGCGCTGCTGGGCAGCCTCTCTGGGGCGGCTTCGTGGCCTCGGCAGCGCCAGTGCATCGTCATTCGCAAGGGGTTGCGATCTCGAAGGCGCTGGTCGGTCGTCATCTGCGAAGGGGGTGTGGCGTGGGGAGCGCGACTCTGGGGCAATATTACGGGTGGTGGTGGCCCGGGGAGGACGAGACTGGTGTGCTCTACAAGGCATCGTGGCGTGTGGATCGCGAGCCTGCCGAGAAGCTCGCGAGGGCTTGCAACCGCCGGGAGCGCCAGGCGGCCGTGATCTACGAGGGAATTGCGGCCTCGGGGGCGCGAGGCTGGCGTAATCCATACTCAGGTTGGGGCCTCTGGGGGCGCGAGCATGGTGTACGGCCGACCCGTAGTAAGGATGGGCAATTTTCCTAAGGATACCCTTGTAGCCTTGCCTCCTCGGCCGTCCTTGGCCACCTCCGTTGGCCGCGCCCCGCCCGAACTGCTTCGAAATGGCCCTCCGAGGCCCTTGCATCCTCATCGTGCGTCCTTCTGATGCGGGCCGACTGTAATTTATGCGGGGTTGGGACTTCGAGGGCGCGAATGTGGGGCCAGAGTTCTGACGTCCCAGCCTGATCATCGATGCCTGGAGTTCTGGATCTCTCGGTGCGATCGACCGTTTGTGCGAGCTCTGCGCCGTGAGTAAGAACTGTCGGACTTGAGATGCTTGCCGTGCTGATTTCTCCAGGACGCCGCAAGTTGCGCACAGTGTGTTCGGGGACTCCTTGTCCCCCTGGCGCTGGCTTGCAGCCCCTCGTCACGTAACGCGTGGTCTGGGGATGGCCCCAGAGGGTTCGAAGAGCACGTCGGGGTCCTCTTCCTGCAGGCGGACGGTGGGCCTTTTCCGAGCTCCTCAGTGGTCCCATGGAGTCCTTGGGAGGAGGAGGGGGAGGAGGAGGAGGGGAAGGAGGAGGAGGACCAGTGGAAACCAAAGACTCATCAACGATTATGGAAGAAACCCTCCCTCCAAGCTCCCTCCTCATAGGCCCCTGCAAGGGCTCATTTCCATTGGGGCAACTGCTTCGTTGGGAGACAACTGATTGAAGACCTTGAAGCATGCCAAAACAACCGTAACTGGTGCACCCTCACAATGCTGAGTCCCTCCACACTGTCTGGTACGTTGACCGTGGGAATCCGTAAAACTTTGGCACTGTTTAAGGCGAGAGTGTACGCGGCGCTTAGGCGAGAGCCACACTCTGAAAAGGAACCGAGGCGAGAGCCACATGTCTTAAAACCTCATTCCCTCAATCCGTGAAGCTCCTGCCACTTGTTTGAATGAATGTGCGCGTCGCTAAGGTGAGAGCCACACTCCCAGTTTTCAATCTTCGGGGTCATTCGTGGTGAGGAAGTCTAAGGCGAAACGCACGGCACGCCCTTTCTACCGGCCTCGGGGTTCGACAAGGAGGAGTTCTTTTGTATGGAAACGGGATGGAGGAGGAGGAGGAGGAGGAGGAGGAGGAGGAGGAGGAGGAGGAGGAGGAGGAGGAGGGGGAGGGGGAGGGGAGGGGGAAGGGGAGAGGGAGGAGGAAAGAGGAGGGGAAGGAGGGGGAGGAGTAGGGAGGAGGGAGAGGGAGGAGGGAGGGGGAGGAGGAGGAGGAGGAGGAGAGGAAGGAGGAGGAGGAGGAGGAGGAGGAGGAGAGGAGAAGGAGAAGGAGGAGGAGGGGGGTTAAACATAAGAGGTTCCCAACGAGTTCCCCACCGACGTCCGCCGATCTGTTTGCCGATCTACAGTCAACCCGCATAGTAAGGATGAGCAACTTTCCAAGTTTACCCTTGCATCCTTGCTCCATTCGGCCCATCCTTAGCGACGGTTCTCGCTGGCCAACCTCCTTCGACACACGTTAACATGGTTCTCCAAGGCCCTTGCATCCTTACCGCGCATACTTTTTAAACGGGTTGATTGCATGCTTGCGCATGCCGCAGAGGCCTAGAGGTCCACGACTGCCGACGGCCGCGGCGGATGGGGGGGGATCAGGAGGTGGAGGAGGTGGAGGATGAGGAGGAGGGGGGAGGAGGTTCCCAAGGAGTCCTCCACTGACGTCCGCCGATCTGTTTTCCGATCTACAGTCAACCCGCATAGTTAGGATGAGCAACTTTCCAAGATTACCCTTGCGTCATTGCCCCATTCGGCCCATCCTTAGCGGCGATTGTCGCTGGTCAACCTCGTTCGAAAAACGTTAACATGGCCTTCCAAGGCCCGTGCATCCTTACCGCACATCTGTATGTTGTTTGTTGTGCAAGCCGCGGGGCAGCAGAGGTCTACGACCGCCGACGGCCGCGGCGGATCGGGGGGGAGAGCAGCCACCTCCAAGCGACGCAGGAAGGCGGGCTACGATTTCTCGTGCATGCGCGTGACACAGATTCAGCCACGCTCAGATGTCGAGTAGGGGGTCGGCTACAGTCTTAGTGCACCCCCAAGTGTATGTTTCTTCCGTCGAATCCACGAGCATACCTAGAATGCTCGATCGATCTGCGGAGCATTCGACGTATGTTCCGTATATTCGACGGAAGCACATGTGGGGCACATCAACTCTGTAGTCGATCCGATACTAGAAGAGGGGGTAGGGTGAGGGGGGAGGGCTTCTTAGAAGCACCCCTTCTGCTTAGAAGGCGCGGGCCATATTCACAGATGCAAGGCCAGCGTCTCCTGAGACGCAGCTTCCTGCTAAGAAGCCCTCCCCCTCCTCCTGCCCCCCCGAGTGCGCGCCGCCGGAGACGAGCTCCACAGCAGGCGCACCGATGAAGACATCGGCCTGCCAACGGGTGCCCCCCACAATGATCTCTCGCATCCTGGCGGGCCCGCGGAGCCCCGAGGCGCCTGACGCAGCTCGGTCTGGGCCTCCTCGGTGGGGTCGGAGTGGATGGGGTCGGAGGATCGCGCCGCATCGCCGATGCATCGACGAGGCGTCTCGATGTGGAGCCCGATTTTCTTCACGCTGACGGCGCCGATGCAGCGACGACGTCGCCGATGCATCGGCCATGCGGCGCGAGCCTCCAAGCCCATCTACTCCGACCCCAGCTGCGAGGCCTCTGCTCGGGGACGAACAAGGGAGTGCCCCCAGACGTGTCGTGGCAGGACCTCTCATCGAGTGCGCCTGCTGCGCTTCGCCTCGCGCCCCTCGCGCAGCGGGCCCGGGGGGATTGGGGCAGGTGAAGGGGGGGGAGCAGTCGCCGTCGGGCAGAGGCCCTCCCAGTGCAGACACCCCTGGAGGCCTCGCGCGGCGCGCCGTAGTCTTAAGTCGGGCCCGTCCCTCTTCAGGAGGGGTATTCAAAGATAGTCAAAAAATAGTATGGGGATTTGTTTTGCGCATTTTTTGACCATTTTGGAATATTTTTTGTTTTTTTCTCGAAAACCTCCCTGTAGGGGGACACGCCCGACTTCACCATAGTCGGGGGCGGCAAAGAGGCGGGTGATGACTGGGTGGGTGGGTACATCATGGCGTGGGCCATGATGTTCCCCAGCCTTCATGGCGCCTCGTCTTGTTCCATTCCGTCCCTGGCCCCCCACTTGGGCCGCGCACGTGCCGCCGGCCATGATTCGCGCCCCCCCCTCTCGGACGCCCCGCTCGTGACCGCCCCCAACGTGGCTGCACGGTCCAGTCCGCACGTCCGGCCCGTCAGATGTGGGCCAACGTTCGCGCGGCGGTGCTCTGGCTCAAGTCCTTTACGTGCACCCGACGTGCATCCGACGTAATTCCGACGCCATCCGCGATTCGTCGCCGTCGTCGTCGTCGTCGTCGTCGTTGTCGTCGGTTTCGTCGTCGGAGATAGGGCAACCGTGCCCTGCGACGGCAATCTTTCTAATGCAGCTCGCTCGCACACAATCCACAGACTCCAGCAATGTGGATCTTTTGCTTTCCCGAAGTCGATGGATGGAAAAGTGGATCCGACGTGATGCCCGACGTCAGTCCGGCGTGGGTCCGACGCAGCCTGGGGCCTCAGGTGGCCGCGCGAGGCCTCCCGGATTTTTGTTTCCTCGGTGCAGCCTCCCGCCCTCGAGGCCCCTGCGCGAGAGGGGCGGGGGAGGGGGGAGCAGCCGCCTCGGCGTTGGCCCCCTCCCCCTCATCCTCCTCCTGCCTGCTCCTGCTGCTCCTGCCTGCTCCTCCTGCTCCTGCCTCCTCCTCCTCCTGCCTCCTCCTCCTGCTCTTCCTCCTCCTCCTGCTCCTCCTCCTCCTCCTCCTGCCTCCTCCTGCTGCTCCTCCTCCTGCCTCCTCCTCCTCCTGCTGCTCCTCCTCCTGCTCCTCCTCCTCCTCCTCATCATCATCCCATTCCTCCTCCTCTTCCTCCTCCTCCTCCTCCTCCTCCTCATCCACCCCTTCGTCCTCCTCCTCCTCCTCCTCCTTCTGCGCCTGGGAAGCCTGCCAACCCTCGGAGCGCCAAATGCGTTGGCACCAGTCTCATGCACTCGCCTCTTCTTGTGCTGCGGGGGGCGTGTGCTTCCACGTCGGCACGCTGGTGTTGTGCGCCTGCCAGCGTCTCTTCCGATGCCATGCTCACCGGCTGCTCTGCCCAATCCAGATGCCGAGAGGACTGCCACTCCAGTCCGTGGCAAAGCAGCGCAGTGGCAATATCTTCTCGCTTCTCTTCAGGTGCGTCCGCGCCGCCATTCCTTGGACATTGGATTGCCTCTCTTTCGTTCGTCTTGTGCTCTTGGCTGATCGTTCTTTCTTCGGCTGATATCCCTCCCCTCCTCCTCCTCCTCCTCCTCCTCCTCCTCCTCCTCTTCCTCCTCCTCCTCCTCCTCCTCCTCCTCCTCCTCCTCCTCCTCCTCCTCCTCCTCCTATTCCTCCTCTTCCTCCTGCTTCTCCCGCACCGCGGCAGGCTCCAGATCGAAGTGGAGCGAGAGAGGGGCCCGAGGCAATCGCCGAAAAACCAAACACAGAGAAGAGACGACCAGGAGGCATGGCTCCTTTGCTGGAATGGCTGCGAGACGAGACGAGACTCCTCCTCCCCCTCCTCTCCCCACCCCCTCCCGTGGGGTCGGCCGACATGGCGTAGAATCCACTCCCTCCTCCTCCTCCACCTCCTCCTCCTCCTCCTCCTCCTCCTACTACTACTACTCGTCCTCCTCTCTCCTCCTCCTCCTCATCTCCTCCTTCTCCTCCTCGCCCTCCTCCTCCTCCACTCCTGCGCCTCTCCTCCTCCTCCTCCTCCTCCTCATCCGCTCCTCCCCTCCCTCCCTCCTCCTCCTCCTCCTCCTCCCCCTCCTTCTCCTGCCTGCTCCTCCTCCTCCTCCTTTTCCTCCTCCTCCCTTTCCTCCCCCTCCTCCCCCTCTCCCCCTCCTCCTCCACCTCCTCCTCCGCCTCCTCCTCTCCTCCTCCTCCTCCCCTCCTCTCCTCCTCCTCCTCCTCCTCCTCCTCCTCCTCCTCCTCCTCCTCTCCTCCTCCTCCTCCTCCTCCTCCTCCCCCGTTCCTCCTCCTCCTCCTCCTCTCTCCTCCTCCTCCTCCTCCCGTTCCTCCTCCTCCTCCCTTTCCTCCTCCTCCTCCTCCTCCCGCTTCCTCGTTCTCCTCCTGCCCCCTCTCCCCCTCCTCCTCCTCCCGTTCCTCCTCCCTCCTCCTCCTCCTCCTCCTCCTCCTCCTCCTCCTCCTCTCTCTGCCCTTTCTGGGGGGGGGGGCGGAGTGGTGCAGAGGCCCCTCGCCCCTCGAGGGCCCTCCCGCCGCCGATCCACCGCCGCGGCGCGGAGGCCCGGAGCCCGCAGGGCGCCGCCGCCGCCGCCGCGGCGGGGTCCAGGAGCTCGCGCTGCCAGGACGCGCCACTCCCAAAATCCCTCCTCGTCGTCGTCGTCGTCGTCGTCATCGTCGTCGTCATCGTCGTCGTCGTCGTCGCGCTCATCGTCGTCGTCGTCGTCGCGCTCATCGTCGTCATCGTCGTCGTCGTGGGCGTCGTCGGCGTCGACGCCGTCTTAGGCTGTCGTCGCCGTCTGAGGTCGTCGTCGTCTTGGGACGTGATCGCCTGTGGTCGTCGTCTTCGTCGGCGGCTTCCTCCTCGTCGTCGTCGTCGTCGTCGTCGTCGTCGTCGTCGTCGTCTTAGGCATCCCCGTTGAGGCATCCCATCGCAAGCGCGGGCGTCCCCTGCCCAGCCGCCGACGCAAAAGTTCAGCTGTCGCTCCAATTCACCACCCACCAAACCACTCCAACCCAACCCGAAGGCTTCAATTTGCCCTCCCTTTCCAGTGGGGCATCGAAAAAATAACTTATCGAGCCCATACCCCCCCCCCAACCCGAAATTCGGGTCTTCGGGTTGGGTTGGGGTGGTCTGGTAGGTACAATGGCGTCCCCGTGCTCCCGCCCGCAGCGCCGCTGCCCACGGCGCCGCCGCCGCGGCACCGCGTCGCCTCGGCGGCCCCCGATGATGTTGCCCCTCGAGGGCCTCGAGCCTTTGAGGGGCCTCGGGGGCTGAGGCCTCTCGAGGGCCCCGAGGGCCCTGCCCTCGAGGGGCCCTCGAGGGCCCCTGCGAGGGGCCTGGACCTTTGAGGGCCCCTCGGGGGGCCCTCGATGGGGCCTGCGATGGGGCCCGCGAGGGGCCTCTCGAAGGCCCTCGGCCCTCGAGGGGCCTTCGAGGAGCCTCGAGAGGCCTCGAGGGGCCTCGAGGGGCCCGCGAGGGGCCTCTCGAGGGCACTCGAGCCCTCGAGAGGCCCCGAGGGCCGAGGCCTAAGATCTGCGAGCGTCGGGGGGGCCCGCGGGCCCCTGAGGCCTCTGGAGGGCCCTCGGCCTCCGAGGGTCCAGGGCGTGCCCTGCGCTGCTGCTCTGCTGCTCAGGCCGTGGGGGCCTCCAGAGGCCCGGGATGCCTCCCAGGAGCGGCGGGAGGTTTGTTACGACCTCCTCCTCCTCCTCCTCCTCCTCCTCCTTCTCCTCCTCCTCCTCTCCTCCTCCTCCAACTCCAACTCCTCCTCCTCCAACTCCTCCTGCCTCCTCCTCCTCCTCCTCCTCCTTCTCCTCCTCTCCTCCTTCCTCCTCCTCCTCCTCCTCAAACTCCTCCTTCCCTCCTCCTCCTCCTCCTCCTCCTCCTCTTCTAACTCCTCCTCCTCCTCCTCCTCCTCCTTCTCCTCCCCTCCTCCTCCTCTCTCCTCCTCCTACCCTCCTCCCTTTTCCGAGATCTGGGGGCCAGTCTTGAGGAGGAGGAGGAAGAGGAGGAGGAGGAGGAGGAGGAGGAGGAGGAGGAGGAGGACGAGGAGGAGGAGTAGGACCCAGCACCTTGACGCGACCTGGATCATCACGCAGGAGGCCTCGGCACTCCTGGGCCCCCCCCCGGGGGCCGCCCCTGGTCGCCCGGGGGGGGCCGCCGGGCGGCTGCTCGTCGGGAGGTGGCGCCCGCCCCCGTGGGTAACGGGCCGAGAGGTCCGTGGGCTGGCGGCCCGACGAAACCGAGCCGTGGGAGGTCGACGGCGACGACGACGGCGGCGGCGGCGCCGGCGGCGACGACGACGTACCGACCGACCGGCCGACCGACCGTCCGACCGACCCACCGACCGACCGACCGACCGACGGACGACGACGGCCTGAGACGACCCAAGACGACCGAGGACGACCGGCGACCGGCCGGGGAGGTTGCCACCAGGTGAGCCGCGCGATCGCGGCAGCAGCAACGCGCCAACCTTCGCGCTCAGGGCCGGGGAGCTGCCCTCGTCGCAGCGGGGGCGCAGTGGTGATCGCAGCCTGGCAGTGCCTGCGGCGCGCGAAGCGCGAGGGCGGCTGTCTTCAGGTGCCGCCGCCAAGGTCAGGGTCGCCCCCGCCAGGGGAAGATGAGCCTCGGTCCCGGCGGCGCTGGTGGCCATCTGTCATGCAGTACTTCCTGGGTCGGCCCCCCTCGGTGGAGGCCCCCCCCCCCCCGATCCTGGCAACGGCCTCAGAGTGTGCATGCCTCCCGACGGAGCGAGGAGCTGGAGCGGGAGCTCCAGAAGCAGCTCGAGGTCAGCATGGACCTGCAGAGGGAGAACCAGCAGCTTCGCGAGGCGGCCTCGCAGAAGGATGCGCGCGCTTGCTCCGCCGTGCCTCTGGGCCTCCGGCCCCCGAGCTGCTGCGCCGCCCTTCTCGTGTGGCCGGGCGGAGTGACGGGAAGCGTCCCGGGCGTGCGAGTTGGCCGGATGAGCGGATGATCATGTTGATTCGCATGTTGTTGAAGTTGATGCTTGGCATCGCTCGGACGTGTGTATTGTGCCTTCAGCGAGGACCATCGAGGAGCATCCTTGATCATTTGGCGAAAAGGCCACGCACGAAACCGAAACAAAAGCACAGGGCATGGACGTCCGAGCGATGGCCAGGATACGGTATGTTTGTCCCCTCCGCACATTCCACGGGCCTCGGTCTGATCCAGATCTTTCTGTGGGTGACTCTCGTTTTTGCGCCTGCCCTGCAGCAGGGGCGTCGAATGGGGGAGCACGCGGAGGAGAAGAAGATGTGGAGGGGGAGAAGGAGGGGAAGGGGGAGGGAGCGAGACAGAGAGATACGCACAGAGGAGGGTGCAGCGGGAGAGGCTTGTGTGTAGGTGTCGCTCACCCTGCCTTGCACCGCCTGTTTTTTCGACCCCAGTTCACCACTGTACGTACCTGGGGGTTGCCGCTTGGCCACGCTACTTCACAAGGGAGTTCATTCTTTGTAAACGCGCCCCCTCCGATTGGACTCTTGGGCGCGTCGGAGGAAAAGCGTGTGTGTGTGTGTGTGTGTGTGTGTGTGTGTGTGTGTGTGTGTGTGTGTGTGTGTGTGTGCGTGTGTGTGTGTGTGTGCGTGTGCGTGTGCGTGTGCGTGTGCGTGTGCGTGTGCGTGTGCGTGTGCGTGTGCGTGTGCGTGTGCGTGTGCGTGTGCGTGTGCGTGTGCGTGTGCGTGTGCGTGTGCGTGTGCGTGTGCGTGTGTGTGTGTGTGTGTGTGTGCGTGTATTTGTGTTTGTGTGTGTGTGTGTGTGGGTGGGGGCGTTGTGGCGTGTCGTGGCCTTTCTCTCGCTCAGGCGCTTCGACCACGACAGGCTTTGCTCAGCGTGCTGCCGCTGGCAGCGGGGTGTCACCGGTCCACCCGGCCACCCCCTCCCGCCCCCTGCCTCCCCTCCGTGCTCCGCCATCTCTGTCCCGTTTTGTCTCGTCGGCCGTGCGCTGGGAGGTGCCGTTGGCGGGCTTCGGTCTCAGTTTCCAAGCTTGATGGGCCTGTTTTCCACCGCCACCACCACCAGAAGTTGGAGGGGGAGGGGGTCCTCCTCCTCTTCCTCCTCCTCCTTCTCCACCTCCTCCTCGCCGTCCTCCTCCCCCTCGTCCTCCTCCTTCTTCTTCTTCCTCCCTCCAGCTCATGGTGGTGATGGTGGAAAGCAGGCCCATCAAAGCTGTGGGGTCGTGTGGCCAGGGTGGGGACGTTCGTTCAGGAATGTGCTTGGAGGCTTCTTCAGACCCTGGCGGATCCCTGATTAACCGGGGGCGGCGGCGGCATCCAAGGCCAGTCCACGATTGGAGCCCCACCAGTTTCCAGACCCCGGATTCCTCTCATCCCCTGGTTCCTCATCGGATGCCCTCACAGTCGACCCGCATAGCAAGGATAAGCGACTTTCCAGGGTACCCTTGCATCCTTGCCCCTTCAGCTCATGCCTAACCACTTTCGCTGGCCAACCTCGCTCGAGAAACGTTAACATGGCCCTCCAGGGCCCTTGCATCCTTACCGCGCTTCCTTACTATACGGGTGGACTGTACCGCGCTCACCTTGCGATACTCGCCGCGTGCCCGCGTGCTGCTGCCACCTCTCTGCCTTGGTCTCGGCCCTCTGAACTGGAGCTCCGGCCCCGCCGGGCTTCCGCTGCCGGTCTCGGCGCCTCTTTGTTGTTGGCTTTCTTGTCGAGACCACGGTTTCTTGCGGGCACGCCCCTGCATCCACCGCCCCTCCACCGCCTCCTCGAGAGTGTTTTTTACAGTCCAGGCCATAACGCGCGTTATGCCCCCTACCCTCTCCCCCTCCCCCCCATAACGTAAGGCTTCCCCCCTCAGTGCGTCCCCGGCACTGCCGCAGTGCGTCCAGCACCAAAGTCTGGGGGGCAGGGCGCTACATATTGCCCCCTCCCGCCCCCCCCCTCGCCCTCTCCCACAACGCCCATCTTGGCCGCGAGTCAGACATTGCGCGCCTCCCCTCCCTCGTTACTCAAAGCCGTGTCGAGGTGATGCGGGGTCATCTCGACAGAACTGTCGCTGGGCAGTTCGTGGTTGTCTAAGCGTGTCCCTGAGGGACCGCCTGTGCGGACCCGTGGTTTCGCGCGGGCACTGGCGGTGCAGCGCTCTGGCGAAGGGTCCAGAGCGTGCCTCCGCGGACATCTCCTGCTCCTGCCGGAGGTCGCGAGCTTCAGGCAGGACGGCCCCGCCAGGGCTGGCGAGCGGGTCGGGTCGGCCGCTTTCAAGCCCTCCCCCGATGCGAGCTCTTTCTTCCCCTCTCTCCTTGCCCCCGCCGTGGAAGGGGCTGACAGGGGCTCATCCAGGGCCCCCTGCTACAGCCAACCCGCATAACAAGGACGGGCAGCCTCCCCAAGGGTGCCCTTGCAGCCTTGCCTCCTCGGCCCATCCTTGGCCGCTTTCGCTGGCCGCGCCCCGCTCGAGAAGCGTCGACGTGGCCTCCCGAGGCCCGCGCATCCTCATGATACGGGCCGACTCTACCAGCAGCGCCGCGCCGCCACAAGGCCCCCCAGCTCGTGGGGATGCGCGGGGCCCCAGAGGGGCGCTCTGCGCGACGCCCGGGTAGCGCTCGGCGGTTGCACGCGCGGCCAGGCCGAGGGGCTCCGCCGCGAGGCGCTTCGGCTGGCCGCTGAGCGGACCAGCCAGCCGGCTTATGTACAGGCCAGCGAGGTGGGGCGACTTCGTGGAGTTTGTTCTCTCCTTTCCTCCTCCTCCTCCTCCTCCTCCTCCTCCTCCTCCTCCTCCTCCTCCTCCTCATTCTCCTCCTCCTCATTCTCCTCCTCCTTGCCCTCCTCCTCTTCTCCTCCTCCTCCTCCTCCTCGCCTCACTCTGCAACCGTTCCGTGCCGGGGCTCGTTGAACAGAAATTCGAGCTCATCGTCTTTCGAGAGTGCCCTGGCAGTAATCGTCGCGTCGCGCCGCTCCTCCTCCTCCTCCTCCTCCTCCTCCCTCCTCCTCCTCCTCCTCCTCCTCCTCCTCCTCTCTCCCGCGACTCGCGACTTCTCCTGCCTTCTCCCCACTTCTCCATCCTCCTCCTCCTCCGCCTCCTCCTCCTCTTCTTCTCCCTCCTCCTCCTCCTGCTCCTCCTCCTCCTCCTCCTCCTCCTCCTCCTCCTCCTTACAGGTCATCGTTGTTCTGTCAGGGACCTGCTGCGGGGATCTAACCCCGCAGCAGGTCTGACAAGCGTCCTCTCGAGTGGGCGGCCCCACCCCGTTTGTCCCCTCTCACCCCTTGACCTCTCCCTCGATGGGCAGTGAACCTCAGTGCTCATCGTCCTCCCTCCTCCCTCCCTCTTCCCTTCCTCCACCCTCTTCTCTCCCTCCTCTCTCCGTCCTCCTCTGTCCTTTCTTCTCCTTGCGTCATCCGTCATCTCTTTCCCTTGCAATGTGACTCCTCCCTGTTGCACCCCCACACGTGTGGGTAGGGCGGGCTGGGCGTTTCGCCCGAGACTTCCTCACCATGCAAAAGCCAGAAGCTTGAAACTTTGAACATTTTCAAGGATGGATGGCGGGTGGTTTTCATAATATGGCTCTCGCCCTGGCGCGGCGCACGTTCGTTTCAAACGGTTGCAACAGCTTCAAGGATGGAGGGTGGCCCGTTTTCAAACTGTGGCTCTCGCCGTAGCGCCGCGCACATTCGCCTTAAACGTTTGCCGCTGCTTCAAGGATGGAGGGTGGCTCCGTTCCGAAAGGCGGCTCTCACTGTAGCGCCGCGCGCATCCGTTGTAAACTTCGCCACGGCTTCAAGGCTGGAGGGTGGCTCCTTTTCAAAATGTGGCTTTCGCCTTAGCGCCGCGCGCATTCCTTTTTCACTGTTGCAGCAGTGTCAGGGGTCCGTATGGTTGAAGTCCCACTGGGGGTGGTTTGGGATTGTCACGACGCAGCACTCACGTTGATTCGCGGTGTTGTGATCCCAGGATCTTGTGTGCTGGCACGAGCTAGGGTGGTCAGGACGCAGCAGTAACGTTCATTCGCCTCGACGAAATCCCAGCAACGGTATTTTGACACGAGTGAGGGTTCTCAGACAGTTGTCTTCCGACTGGCACTTTCCGCAATGATGAGAATTTCTGATGGGTCTTAGATTCACAATGGTCCTCCTCCTTCCCCTCTTCCTGCTTCTCTTCAGTCGTCGACGTCGCCCAAGATGCAATGCGCTCTCCCCGCTAGCTACAGATGTACCTTTCATTTGGATGTGCTCCTCGTGCCGTCGTCGTATTCCCTCCCTCTTCTTCCTCACGTTTGGCCCCCCTTATTCTGGCATACCCTGGGGTGAGGGAGGAGGGAGCGCAGGATGAGGACCGCCTCGCGGGACTGCGCTCATCCTCCTCGCATCCCGCGCCCCCCGGGCCCTCCCGTGGAGGACGCAGCGATCGTTCAGCTGGTGACCGATCTCCAGGATGGGGTCCAGGAGGGAGAGCGGGAGGGGGATCGGGGGGGGGGGGAGGAAGAAGAGTGTGCGGTAATAGAATGGAACATGCGTTAGCATATGTACAGTCGCCTCCGTTACTACCTAATGGCCTCGGGCCCATCCCTCCACCGTGCCTGCGTTGGAATGCTCGCTGGGATCTCGTGGGGGGGCTCTCGGGGCCTCTTAGAGGCAGTTTGGAGGCCTCCTGGGGGCGGTTTGGGGGGCCTCTCGGGGCCTCTTTTGGGCCTCCTGGGGGCCTCTCGGGGCCTCCTTGGGGGCGGGGTCTCATGGATGTTCGTTGGAGTATCGTGGGGAGCTTGTCGGGGGACTCTTGGAGGGAGGTGTGACGCAAGCGATGTCGACGCGCATGCTTTGAGGCCGATTCGCGGAGCGGCGTCCCGCGAAGCCCACGCGGAGCACTCCCGGAATCGGCCTGGTCGGCGCGCATGCTCTGAGGCCCACGAGCGGAGCGGCTCGCCGCGAATCCGACGCGGAGCATTCCGCGAAGATCGTGCTTTGAGGCTGATTTGCGGAAGGGCGCTCCGCTAACCCGACTCGGGGCACTCCAGAAATCGGCGCGCATGCTTCGAGGCCAAGGAGCGAAGCGGCGCACAGCCAATACGACGCGGAGCACTCCGGGAGTCGGCGCGAATGCCTTGAGACCGCTCAGCGGAGCGGCGATCTGCTAAAGCGACGTGACGCGGTGCACTCCAGGAATTTGGGTACTGGTCCCTTGAGAATCTTTGGGGTCGAGGACTGAGGCCGAGGGGATTGGGCCAAGGACCTGAGGACACGTCCACTACGTGCCCAGCGGCACGGTGGCGGATATCCCACCATCATCGGGTGCACGGTACATTCGGGACGGAGGCGGGATGAAGTCTGGGCTCCCTTCGGAGTATCCTGCGCTCTCTACGGGGCCCCCACACATGTATATATATATATAGTTATATGTATATGTATGTGTGTATATATATATATATATATATATAAGTTACCACCTCCATCACCCCCTCCCATTCCCAGGAAAGAGAAGGGGAAGAGGAAAGTAGAGGAGGGAGGAGGAGTGGTGGTGGTGGTGGTGGTGGTGGTGGTGGTGCTGGTGGTGGCGGTGGTGGCGGTGGTTGTGTGTATATATATATATATATATATATATATATATATTATTATTTGGGCCCACACACTCGCAAATCCCACACAATTCGGATGACGACAACGATGAGGGCACGAGCACGGAGGGGGTCAAAGAGCGGCGAGGCGACCAGGGGAGAGGGCACCGCCAGGGCGGCGATGGGCGCACTGGGCCAGACGGCGCCGAGCCCCGCCAAGCCCCCGGCCACCTCCCAGATGGGGCTGGGGGAAATCCTCTCCACCTTCTCCTCCACCTCCTCCTCCTCCTCCTGTTCCCTCCTCCTGCTCCCTCCTACTTCTCCTCCTCCTTCTCCTCCTCCGCCTTCTCCTCCTCCTTCTCCTCCTCCTCCTCCTTCTCCTCCTCCTCCTCCTCCTCCTTCCCCTCCCATCCACTCCTGGCCCTCCTGGCCCCTGCGCGGAGGGGCCACGAGAGCTCCCTCCAACGCTCCTCCCCCCCTCCCTCGCCCCCCGCCGATCTCGGGAGTGCGGTGAGAGCGCCCTCGGTCCCCCCTGGCCCTTCCAGGGAGTGGCTGTGGCCAGGAAGAGCCAGGAGGGGATGGGAGGGGGAGGAGGAGGAGAGGGAGGAAAGGGAGCAGGAGAAGAAGGATGAGGAGGAGGAGGAGGAGGCGGAAGATGAGGAGGAGGAGGGAGGAGGAGTAGAAGGAGGAGTAGGAGTAGGAGGAGTAGGAGGAGGAGGAGGAGGAGGAGGAGGAGGAGGAGGAGGAGGAGAAGGAGGATGAGGAGAAGTAGGAGGGAGGCTGTAATTTCCCATCTCCAGCAAACTCAGCAACCACTGCTGTGGTCCCTCTGCCGCGTCCTTTGGCACAGTCCCCGTCGCTCGTCCCTCTGCCCCCCCCCCCCCCCTCTCCGAGTCCCGGCGTCGTAGAGCATACGTAGACAGCTCGTGAGAAGTATTACGACCAGAGCTCCCTGCCCCGAATCCGCGCGGGATGGGTCGCAGCACGGGGGCAAACGCGCCCGTCGTGAATTTGTCGCGACGGCGACGACGCCGACGGCGGCGGCAACGATGACGAAGGCCACGACGACGACGACCGCGGCGGCGGCAACGACAACGCCGTCGGAGGCGACGCCGAGGCTGGGCGCTCTGGTCTCCCCCGAGAGCCCTCGCCTCCCCGCGCCTCTCCGGGCGGCTCCCGAGGCACCAGGGCCCTCCGCAACGTTCTGGGAGCGTCCCCGAACGCGCTCCGGAGCGGCCGCGGCGCCCGAGGCGTCCGCCAGAGCCGCCGGAGCTCAGAGATCCAGTTGCTCATCCCGGTCCGCGGGTGTCCTGATCCTGGTTTCGTCCAACTCTGAGTCGGGCCTGTTCCTCTACAGGGGGAATCGTCAATCGTAGTCAAATCATAGTCTGGGGACGATTTGTTGAAACTATTTTTGGGCATTATTGGAGCATTTTTGGGGCATTTTTTTTTCGTCCAACATCCCCCTGTAGGGGGACAGGCCCAATCGAAGTCTAACTCATCCCTCGTACGGTCCACGCATTGGAGCAAAGATCGAGGACGACCACGACGGCGGCTGCGACGACGACCGACGGCGACCGCAGCGGCGGCGACGACGACCGACCAACGCTGCGGCGCCCCACTGCCTCGCAGGAGGCCGAGCGAAACCCTGGCGCTCGCACGGGATAGAGGCATACACCCATGAAGCACAATACAATTATAGTAACACAATGACTTCGCGGGCTAGCTGAAGTCCACGGTTTTAGGGATCCGATTCATGCGCAAAGAAGATCCTCTATCCTTCATGTTTTTGGCCTTCCAAAGTTAGGTTCCTCTGTTGTTGATTTTGGAAGAGGGATTGCGGAGGGCCCCCAAGGGTTAACAGAAGGAGCTCCACCGAAGGCCCCAGTGGGGGTGCCCGCGTGCGTCCGCCACACCCAGTACATCGCTTCGTGGCCCCGTAGGGAGCTCCACCGAAGGCCCCAGTTGAGATGCCCGCGTGCGTCCGCCACACCCAGTACAGCGCGTCTTGGCCCCGTAGGGGGCTCCAGCGAAGGCCCCAGTAGGACTGCCCGCATGCGTCCGCCACACCCAGTACAGTGTTTCGTTGCCCCATGGGGAGCTCCACTGAAGGCCCCAGTAGGGGTGCCTGCATGCGTCCGCCACTCCCAGTACAGCGCTATGCGTCCGCCACACCCAGTACAGCGCTTCGTGGCCCCAAGGGGGGCTCCAGCGAAGGTCCCAGTGGGGGTGCCCGCATGCGTCCGCCACACCCAATACAACGTAATTATCGTGACCCCACAGGGAGCTCCAGCGAAGGTCCCAGCGGGACCGCCCGCATGCGTCCGCCACACCCAATACAGCGTTTCGTGGCCCGTAGCGAGCTCCACCGAAGGCCCCAGTTGCCCGCTGCGTCCGCCACACCCAGTACATACAGCGCTTCGTGGCCCGCAGGGAGCTCAAGCGAAGGTCCCAGTGGGACCGCCCGCATGCGTCGTCTGCCACACCCAGTGCAGCGCTTCGTGGCCCCACATGGAGCTCCACCGAAGGCCCAGTGACACCGCCCGCGTGCGTCTCCACAACCCACTAAAGCGCTTCGTGGCCCCATATGGAGCTCCTCCGAAGGCTCCAGAGGAAGCGCCCGCATGCGTTCCCCCCACCCACTTCGGCACGCCTCATCACGCGTTGCGTGACCCACCGGAAGCGGCACCCACAACGCGTTATTCACAATTACACATGGTTGGGTCCTTCGCCAGGAGCATTTTTTTTGAGAGGGCGGTCTGGGAAAGTTCCGCCCGACAAGTTGGTGCACTATGCCCAGGAGCCTTGGGGGATGGGCGAGGGTCCTGGTCGTGGGTTCGGTATACAAAGTGTCCTATATGGGGCGCGGCTGTGATATATATATATATATATATATATATATATGTATATATATATATATATGTTTAAAAATATGCCGAACGGTGCCTCGTGGGTGGAATCTGACTGGGGTGGGGGTGTGGTGTAAAACAATCGAGGGGGAAGATCTGCTAGGGAGGTGGCCAGAGCACGCCTCCACCATCGCGTCCCCTGGCCCCCGCCTCGGGCCCGCTGCCCCCCCCGGGGGGTTGCGGTGGTGGTGGCGGCGGCGGCACGCTTTCCCTCCTCCGATCGCTTGGCATCGCTCGAACGTGTGCATCTTACCTCGGCGACGGCCATCGAGAAGCACCCTGGATCATCGAGCGAAAGACAAACCACGCACGAAACCGAAAGATGCACGGGGAATGGACGTCCTAGTGTCAGCAAGATCAGGAGGTCAGGGGAATAGTATAAGGAGCCCAAGGGTGGCCGCGGTTTGGTCGGTTCGGCTGCGTCTCAGTCGGTTGCGCTATGTTGGTTCGGTTGGGTCGGTTGTCGCGTCGTTGTTACGTCGCTGCGCTCTTCTAGGTTCCCGCTTTGGCCTGGCTGTCGATTATTCCGGCTTTCGGTTGGTTGTGCTGTCGCCGTGGACGGCTTTTGGGAGGAGGCGGCGGGCAAGGGCGCGGATCCTGTAGAACCCTCCAGGCCCGCCTGAGCCTCTCCCCCAGGACATCTTTTCCCTCCTTACACCTCACCTCCCTCCTTCCTCGCCCTCCGTCCCTGTTCTCCCTTTCTGTCTCTCCCCCTCTTCTTTCGCCCTCCTCATCCTCCTCCTGCAGTCCTTTTCCTCTCTCGTCTCTTCTCTTCCCACCTCCCCTTCCTTACCAACATCAGGGCCTGGGAGGCCAAGTCTTCGAGCACCGACCGCTGCAACAAGACAGAGTCGACGTCGCACGAGAGCGACAACCACCTTCGCGACCGCGAGGCCGCAGCCTTCGCTTTGCCCTAGTTGACCCCTTTCTCTGGTTTATACCCACGCTCCTCTTCACACGTCTCCCCAAACAGTGCTTGCATTTAGGGTTTCTCACCTCTCACTAAGGAACTGGGCTGTTGTGGCGGTCTGGCGGCTATGTTGCCGCCGTCGCCGCCCCGTCGCCGCCTCGTCGCTGCCTCGTCGTCTTGGCTGGCGTGGTGGTCTGGCGGCTATGCTGCCGCCGTCGCCGCCCCGTCGCCTCGTCGCCGGCCGTCGTCTGGGCTTGTGTGGTGGTCTGGCATCTTTGTTGCCGCCGTCGCCGCCTCGTCGCCGCCTCGTCGCCGCCCGTCGTCTGGGCCTGTGTGGCGGTCTGGCGGCTATGTTGCCGCCGCCGCCGCCCCGTCGCCGCATCGTCGCCGCCCACATAGATGGCACACCACGTAAGCACACAGACTTCGCACCACATAGAGTGTACCACATCGATTGCACTACTTTGACTGCATCACATGTATTGCACGACAAGGATAGCACAACATCGACTGCACCACCTCGATTGCACAACGTATATTGCACCATGTAGCTTACACCACTTATTGACCCGACGCATCTTGTGCAACAGAAGTTGCACCTCGTAGGTTGCGCCATAATGTGTTGCAAAACGGCGGTTGCATTGCATCTATTGTGCGCCATCAATCGCACCACATAGGTTGCACAGCATTTATTGCACAACACGGATTGCACCGCAGATGTTGCACCAAACAGATTGCGCCACATAAATCTTACCATATATGCTGCTCCACATCTATTCTCCTTTCTACAAAGAGAAGAATAGACTGCACCCCCCCGGGATGATCGGTTCCCTTTTCCGTATCTCAATTTACATCAGATTCTGCCCCATCGTCCATCCTAGATATGAGCTCATACCATCTCAGCCCAGCCGGTATCGCCCCCCTTCCCCCGCCATCGTTAAAACATACTATGCGCGCGCACTCGTTTATCAAAACTCCTAAGTTTTCAAAAAGGCCCTTGCAAAACATTGGACGAAGTGCACACGCGCGCGCCGTCGCGCGCGCATGCCGAATTCCTTTAAACACCTTCGGTTTCGTAAGGATTTCAAAGCCGAGTGTCCACACAACATATAGCAACATAGGGTTTCGCAACACGGATTTCCAAAAAAAGATCGTGCGCGCGCGCTCTTGCGAATCCTTAAGAATAGGTTGTTCCACATGTTTCAGGAAATGCTACAAAACGTGCTTCGCGCGCGCATGTCGAAATCGTCCGAACGCCCTTGCGCGCATGCTGGGGTGGCATGATCCGTGTCAAATAATACCATGCGGGCCACTGTCGCGCATCGGCCGCGCGCGCATGTTGAATTCTTTCCAACACATTCATCACCGACGCGACGACGCCGTCACCGTCGTCGGCGTGATCAACATCGGCGCCGTCACTGGCTGCCCCGTCGTCGCTGTCAGCATCGTCGCCAGCATCGCTACTATCATCGTCGTGTCTACCGTTTTCGACGATACCGCGCCGAGCCAAGTCGCCGACTCGCACTGAAGTGCCCAGCGGGACTTGCCGAGCGGTCAGCGCCACCGCGTTCGCGTCGGTCGCATCAAACTAGCTGGGCGCTGCGCGCGCGAGCATGCGCGGGCTAGCGCGGCCGCAGAGATGCACCAGCCAACACCAAGCATTCATCGCAATCGCGCCCGCATGGGTTTTGCTAACCAAGTTGCGGGTGGGTGGATGGGATGATTGCGCGAGCAGTGGGGTTGCAACTTCATGTCGGGCAGGTGAATTGCGCCACGTAAATTACACCGCAGAGATTGCATTCCACATATGTTTATAACTGTGTGTATGTATTTATATATACATATGTACAACCAACTGCCAGAGACACTGTTTTGGGTCCGCGCTGGCTAGCATGTTTTACACCGCGTGTTTTCGCCCGTCTTCAGGCCCTGGGGCCATCACAGATCGGTCCAGCTCGAACGGGGCAGCAGAACGATGGGAGCCAGGGCTCCTGTCGTGCGTTTCCCCGATGCTGTTTTCCCCGCCCTCCTATGTTGGTTCTCGTTTTGGATAAAGCAGTGCGGTCGCACACCTTCTTCTCCTCCTCCTCCTCCTCCTCCTCCTCCTCCTCCTCCTCCTCCTTCTCCTTCCCCTCCTCCTCCTCCTCCTCTTCCTGTTCCTTCTCTTCCTCCTTCTCCTCCTCCTCCTCCACCTCCTCCTCCTCCTCGTCCTCCTCCTCGTCCTCCTCCTCCTCCTCCCCCCTCCTCCCCCTCTGTTGTCTCCCCCATTCTCCTGCCTCCTCCTGCGCTGCTCACTGGGGGATTGCGAACTGCGCAACGGTCGCCGCGTTCGTAGCCTCCTGGGAGATCCGAAACGGACCCAGCCGAGACCTCGCAGTTCCCTGGGAGGCTGCGAAGTGCGCACGCGTCGCCACTTTTGTGGGCTCTTGTGGGGCACGGCGGGGTAGGGGAGTAAACGGACCCAGCCGAGACCTTTTGGCTCCCTGGGAGGCTGTGAATTGCGCAACCGTCGCCACTGTCGTGGGCTCCTGGGAGGCACGTCGGGGTAGGGGAGTTGACGAACCCACCCAAGATTTCGCAGCTCCCTGGGAGGCTGCGAACTGCGCAACCGTCGCCACTGTCGCGGGCTCCTGGGAGGCACGGCCGAGTCGCGAACTATGCCGCGCACTCAGGCAGGACTTCGCGGCTCCGTGGGGGCACGCGAACTACGCAACCGTCGCTGCGTTCGTGGGCTCCTGGAAGGCACGGCGGAGTAGGGGAGTACGCGCACCCAGACGAGGCCTCGCAGCTCCCTGGGGCGCTAAGGATTGCGCAACTGTCGCTGTCGCTACTTTAGTGGTGTCCTGGGAGGCACGGCGGAGTCGTGGAGTACGCGCACCCAGCCGAGAAGTTGCAGCTGTATGGGCGGCTGCGAATGCGCAACCGTTGCCACGCTCGTGGGCTCCTGGGATGTCTAACGGAGTCGGGGGCCATGAGCACCCAGACGAGACCGCGCTGCTCCCTGGGTGGCTGTGACCTGCGAAATTGCCAACACTTTCTTATGATCCTGGGAGGTCCAGCGGAGTCGGGGACCACGCGCACCCAGACGAGACCTCGCTGCTCCCTGGATGGCCGAGAATTGTGCAACCGTCACCACTTTCGTGGGCTCCTCCTGAGGTCCAGCAGAGTCGGGGGCCACGCACACCCATTTGAGACCTCGCTGCTCCCTGGGCGGTTGCGGACCACTCAACTTGCGGCACTTTCGTTGGCTCCTGGGAGGTTCAGCGGAGTCGGGGGCCACGCGGATCCAGCCGAGATCTGGGAGGTTGTGAACTGCGCAATGGTCGCCTCTTTCGTAGGTCATCGCGCATTTCTGGCGATCTGTGCTCTTTAATATGGGGCGTGTATGCAAATATCCGCCTCGCGTGGAGAATGGGTTCGGTACATCTCGGGTATTTGTTTTCAACGTCGGATCTTTGGCGGGCGGGGCGACGGGGAGGACGGGGAGGAGGAGGAGGAGGCGGAGGAGGAGGCGGACGAGGAGTTGGAGGAGGAGGAAAAGAGGGAGGCGGGGGGAGGAGGAGGAGGAGGAGGAGGATGAGAACCAGGGAGGAGGAGAAGGAGGAGGAGGAGGAGGAAGAAGAAGAAGAGGAGGGGCTCGACATTGCAGAACCGCCTGCAGCTCGACGCTCGACGGAAGGGAGGGGTGATGGAGGGAGGCGGGAAAACGGATGCGAAGGAGGAGGATGACGGAGGGATGTGGGAAAATTGAATTTTGGCAGTGGGGAAAGAAAAGGGAAGGAGGAGCGAGATGAGAGACAGAACAGAGGGAGGTTGAAGTTTGAAGGAGGGATGGGGTGTTGAGCAGGGAGGGAAGGAGGAGAGCGCTGACGACATCCCTGTTTGGGAGGAGCGCTCGTTTGCAGCCATCAGTGCTGCCAACATCTTCGGCGTTGGCTTACAGTCAACCGCTGGAGGTTTATGGAAGAAGCTTCAGCATTTGAGACTTCCAGTCTAGAGCGTGATATCCTCAGGCTGCAAAGTGCGAAGTGCGTTGAGCAGCCGCTTCGCAAGGGCCGGGGCGAGCCTCGGGATACCGGTCTGCCAGGCTAATCCAAGTGGGGAAGCGCTGAGCGTTGGCGGTTCAGCACAGAGATGCGTTCCGTTGCCAGATGACCACATGAGCGACGTAGAACAACGAGGTCATCTGCTTTGACATTGGCACGTCCCGCGCAAGGTCGCGCAAACGCGCCCTCTTCTCCCCGAGGTGTGCTGTCTGAGCGGCCCGCGTATGCCAACGCGTAAGGTCGTCCTGTCTTCTCGCATAGGACCCCTTCGCTTCGTCACTCGTACGGTGAGGGCGCTCGAATCCACATATGTTGCAGTGCGCTGGGAAGGAGCGTGCCGATGTCTCGCTTACAGCTGCTATCTTGGCGACGGCGTCTCATCCTCCCCTTTCCTCCCATGGGGACTTCTGGTGAAGCTGGGTCGATCGGTTTGTACTAGTGGGGCTTCCTGCGCGGCGTCCTCCGCTCAAGGAACACCAGTGTGATCGCAGCTGTGGATTCGGATCGCGAACGCGTAAGTCCTTAAAGAGCCGACGGAACAGTAGTAGCAGTTTGCCACTGCGAGTGCAGGAGTGAAAGAGGAGGGCTTGCGTCTTTCAGGTGGCAATCTTGCAGCGCAAGAACGGGCGCCTCCGGAAGGAGTTGCACGCCAAGCAGCGAACCATTTCCGATCTGCTCAAACTGGTCGGAAAGGCGCGGCGTGGGATCCTCATCAGTAGCAGCTTGTCCAGAAGACGAGGGGGTCCATGGGCGGCAGGTGAACGATAGCAACACGAAGGGGAGAATACATTGGGAAGTTCCGGTAAGGCATGCTACGGGCTGGATGGCAGCCCGTTTTATACCCTCGGTCGCCTGCTGTCGCGCTTGCACGCTCGATGTCGGAGGAAAGAGAAGCGGCACCACCACCACCACCAGGGCCACCGCATGCGAGGAGATCCACGATCCCTGCCCGAGACGGAGATTGGAGGTATCTCGAGGGGGTCGCCGAACAGCATAAGCACTACACCACCACGAGTATCGTGCAATAAGGCAGCACCACGAAGATCGTGCGAGAAACAGCGACGTCGACACCACATCACCACGAGTTCAGTCTGCAAAGCAGCGCCGAAATGAACGAACCCATACCATTTTGACTTTGGTGGCGGCGTTGTCCTTCCACTGCTCCTGCGAGCGGGCATGGCCCGTTCCTGCCTCCTCGGCCACGTCCGCCTCCGCCGTCCGCTCCTCGCTTTGTCCTCCTCGCCCTCCACGTCCCCGGAGGTCCCTGGTCCCTGGATCTCCCCATAGGCTTGTGGACGGCCCGCAAGGGCCAGGGACGTCTGAAAATGGTGATCCTCGGTGTCGGACTTCTCTCGCAGGTTTCGCGCGTATTGTCATCTTGGGTTCTATCCCTTCTGCATGGGAGAATGCGTTGAGCTTTGCTACATGGAGGCCTGTGTCGTGACAGCGTTTTTCGCGACGGACTGGGTCACCTGCCAGCGCGCCCGCGCGTCAGACCGAGTTTGTTCGTTCTCGCCTCCACCTTCGTCTCTTCCTCCTCCTCCTCCTCCCCCTCCTCCTCTTTGTCCTCCTCGCCATCCTCTTTTTCCCCTCATCATCACCACCATCACCATGATCTTCGGTCGAGTGGGAAGCGGCGGATGGGCAGACAGGGTTCCCGACCAAGGTGCCGAAGGGGGCCTCCAGCAGAGCCGTGAAGGCTCCGGAGGGGCAAGTTCCACCTCTGGCTCCCGTGGCGCGGCCAGCTGGCGCCGTGCTGGCGACGCTGCGACTGATCGGCTGGACAGCCACTTCGGCCGCCGCGTGGGGCACGCACGACGGCGAGACCCTCGATCTGAAGAACGACGCAGCGTCGACCGCGAGGGCCGGCCTGCTGACGAGTGCTATGCATCAGCGGCCGCATCACCAGATCGGCATGCGCGAGGGACTCGAGTTCTGGGTCCTCTGAGCACGGGCCTCTGCGTTGCTCCCATCAGGCAGGTCATGCGGTCCTTGAGGAAGGCGGGACTCCATCGCGAAGCTTGGGTCCTGAGGTTGGGCGTGGGCAGGACGGCGTGGGCAGAATCCTTCACAACCCGCGAATGTGCCAGGTGCTCATCTATGAGAAGTCTTTCAGAGATCGCCGACTCCAAGGTGCCGATGGAGCTGCTCATTCCGACCCAGAAAGCATTGTGGAGGCAGTGTTTGATGCCTTAGTCGCGTTAGCAACACCGGCCGACTCGAGCGTAAAAAGTTGAGTAGACCAAGAGGCCGCCTGACGTAGTCTTCAACACGGACGGCTTCGTGGACGGCTCAGACATCAGCTACTCTGCCACGGTTGAGGTGCGCGTGGGCTTCGGCTGCGTCATGGTGAACCACCTTGGCCGCGTCTTTGGGGCCTTTTCACTGCAGGAGGTTCGGGATGGCGAGCTGTTCGCAATCGAAGTATTTCTGCACCAAAGGATCCGACCCTCAGTGATCTACATCGCCTAGCAGGGCTTCGCAGATATCATCATGGCGGTTCCCGAGGCGCGCCATCATCCTTGTCGGCGGATTCGTGCAGAATGGCAATCCTAAGTCGTGCCAGAACGCCATCCCTAGGACATCAACCATACAAACCCTCGAACATGTTGCAAATGCTGAGAACAAACGTGCGCGGCGCTGGGGCGAGAGCTCCTTTTTGAAAACCGCCCGCCTTCCACCTGTGAAGCTGCTGCAGAGTTTAAGACAGAGGTGCGCGGCGCTGAGGCGAGAACGACATTTTGAAAAGCAGCCGCCCTCCTTCTTTGAAGCTACTGCAAACCGAACTTGTAAGGCGAATGTTCACGGCGATGAGGCGAGAGCCACATTTTGAGAACGACCCGCCCCCCATCCTTGAAGGGATGTGCGCAGCTCTGAGGTGAGAACCATATTTTGAAAACCACCCACCCTCCATCCGTGAAGCTGCTGCGAAATTCAAGCTTCAGGATCATATGCTGTGAGGAAGTATCAGCCGAAACGCTCGGCCCGCCCTACCGACACGTGTCGGGGTGCGGCATGAGGAGGAGAGTTATCAGGCAAAGGGATGGAGGAGGGAGGATCGCACGCCAGTGAGGGAGAAAAGGAAAGAGGGACTCCTTGTTCCTGTGGTCGCCCACAGGTCCTCCAGAGGCCCCTCGGAGAGAGGCCCCCCGCTCCCCTGGGACAAAAGCTCACCACACGCGTCGCCTCCGAGCTCGCGGCTCTCCCGCTTTTGGGGGAGGAGAAGGAGGAGGAGGAGGAGGAGGAGGAGGAGGAGGAGGAGGAGGAGGAGGAGGAGTAGGAGGAGGAGGAGGAGGAGGAGGAGGAGGAGGAGGAGGAGGAGGTGGAGGAGGGGAGGAGGAGGAGGAGCAAGAAGAGGAGGAGGAGGAGGAGGAGGAGGAGGAGCATGGAGCTGGGGCTTCTGGCGCCTCCTCTTTTTCAGTGAGCCCGCAGACCCCTGGGGAGGAGCAGGACGAGGGGCCTGCTGCCTCGTGGCGAGCACGGCCAGTGCTGGGCCGCCCCCAGAGCCTCCCAAGATGCCTCCTCCTCCTCCTCCTCCTCCTCCTCCTCCTGCTCCTCCACCTCCGCCTCCTGCTCCTCGTCCTCCTTCTCCTCCTCTTCTTCCTCCTCCTCCTCCTGCTCCTCCACCTCCCCCTCCTCCTCCTCCCCCTCCTGCTCCTCCACCTCCCCCTCCTCTTCCTTCTCCTCCTCCTCCTCCTCCTCTTCCTCCTCCTCCTCCTGATCTTCCCCGCCATCCTCGTGGCCCGTGAATCCCGCATTCGGCCTGATGCCGTCGCCGCTGCTGGAGCATGGGCTCGAAGCAGAAACAATTGCATCGGAGGTGAGGGGGTGACATCGAAGTGGAACGGAGAGCCCCCCTACCGGGAAATCGGTTTCGGTCTCGTGTTCGTGCGTGCCGTGCGTGCGGGCGAGGCGAAGCTGCGTGGGCGGGCGAGAAAAAAGTCTCCTCCGGCCGAGGCGCGGCCGGACCAAATGTTTCCTTTCCAGGGGCCGGTGGGGCGCGGTGTCCCGCTGGTGTCCCGCCTCCGGCTGAGGGGCGGCCGGACCAAATGTTTCCTTTCCAGGGGCCAGTGGGGCGCGGTGTCCCGCCGGTGTCCCGCCAGTGTCCCGTCGGTGTCCCGATGATGATGATGATGATGATGATGATGATGATGATGATGATGATGATGATGATGATGATGATGATGATGATGATGATGCTGATGCTGATGATGATGATGATGATGTTTTTGATGATGATGATGATGATGATGATGATGATGTCGACGATGATGATGATGATGATGATGATGATGATGATGGTGATGCTGGTGATGATGATGGTGTCCCGATGATGATGACGATGATGATGATGATCATGATGATGATGATAGTGTTGACGATGTTGATGATGACGATGATGATGGTGATGTTGATGGCCATGGTGGTGATGATGCTGGTGTCCCGATGATGACGATATTGATGATGCTGATGTTGCTGATGATGATGATGGTGTCCCGATGATGATGATGTTGTTGATGATGATGATGCTGATGATGATGAAAATGATAATGATAGTGTCCCGGTGATGATGGTGATGATGAGGTTGATGATGGTGCTGTTGTTGATGATGATGGTGATGAGGATGATGGTGTTCCGATGATGATGATGTTGATGTTGATGACGATGATGGTGGCCCGATATTGATGATGTTGATGATGAGAATGATGAAGAGGTGATGATGATGATTTTGATGATGGTGACCCGATGATGAGTGTGATGATGTGAATGATGATGACGGTGTCCCGATGATGATGGTGATGACGATAATAATGACGATGATGATGGTGTCCCAGTGGTGATGATGATGTTGTTGATGATGATGTTGCTGATGATGATGGTGGTGTTCCGATGCCGATGATGATGATGTCCCGATGATGATGATGGTGTCCCGTTGATGATGGTTACGATGATGGTGTCCCGGTGATGATAATGATGATGATGATGTTGTTGATGATGGTGATGAGGTGATGATGATAATGGTGCCTCGATGATGATGATGATGATGATGTTGATGACGTTGATGACGACGATGTTGATGATGATGATGATGACGTTGATTGTGATGTCGATTGTGATATCGATGGTGAGATCGATAGTGAGATCGATAGTGAGATCGACTATGAGATCGATAGTGGGATCGATAGTGAGATCGATTGTGAGATCGATGGTCAGATCGATTTTGAGATCGATCGAACGAAATAGATCGAGATCGATTGTGCGATCGATCGGGTGAGATCGATCGAGCGAGACCGATAGTGAGTTCGATAGTGAGATCGATAGTGAGACCGACCGAGTCAGACGTTTGTTCCTCCCCCTCACTGAACCTCCTTATCACCCTAAAGGTGGTCGTATAGGTAAAAAATAATATGTTGGCGCTCCGCGCGGATCCAAGAAGTCCGCGCGGAGCGCCGAACATTCATGTTCATGCCGTTTGTTTTTCTTCTTCTTCTATGGACGTCCAGTGGACCTGCAGCCATTCTCCGCGTCTCGACGGGCCCATGTCTTCAGCTCCGTGGATAAGCTCATGACGGCTTCCTTTGTTGCTCGTTCCCACCATTCCCACCCATCCGGTGGTGTTGGGTCCCCTTCTGAGTACGCATGGCCTCGCGTCCTTCCTTCCCCCTTCTCCCCCTCCTCCCCCTCCTGGCTCCTCTCGCTTCTGCCCTCCGCGCGTCCTCATCAGTATCATCATCAGCATCATCATCAGCATCAGCATCACCATTATCAGCAGCATCATCATCAACATCAGCTTCTTCATCGTCATCAACCTCATCGTCACCATCATACTCATCATCATACTCACCATAAACATCATCACCACCTCACCACCATTGTCACAATCTTCATCGTCAGCACCATCATCATAGGCATCCTCGTCAGAGTCAGCACCAGGGGCATCATCGTCATCAACATCACTACGCGTGGTCATCATCATCAGCGCTACCACTATCATTATCATCATCATCATCAGCATACTCAGCATCATCATCACCACCATCATCATAATCCTCATCACCATCATCATCATCGCCAACAGCGCCATGACCATAATCGAACTCATCGTCATTACCATGGTCGCCAAATTCATCATCACCATTATCATGATAACCATCATTGTCACTATCACCCCCATCATCACCATCACCATCATCGTTATCATTTCATCATCGTTAGCTCCATGATCAGCGTCATCGTCATCATCACCATCATCATCTCCATCATCAGTATCACCATCACCATTGCCATCATCATCATCATCATCATCACCATCATCATCAATAGTAGCATCGTAATCATCATCATCAACATGATCATCATCAACAACATCACCATCATCACCATACTCATAAGTATCTCCACCACGATGGCTATCACTCACCATCAGGATGTCGGCATACCCCTCACACGGTTTGCGGCCCTAGCGGGAGCTCCACCTAACGTCCCAGTACACTTTCATGGCCCACCACCCACACTTTTCGTGGCCCACCAGGGAGCTCCACCGAAGACGATACTCAAACCAACGGTCCTCACAGCTGCATGTGGCTGGGTCCTTCGCCAGGCCAGTTGATTTTCCGTCTCAGCCTCTAGAGGCCATTCTGGGACCCCTGGGCCTGCTGCAGGAGACGACGAAGCCCAGCACCTACCTTTGACGCGTCCCTGGAGTCCTCGACCTCATACAGTCGGGGCGCCGAAGAAGGAACCCTTTTCGTTGGGGAGGGGCTCGGTGTTCCTTGATTGTTTCGCAGCTTGCCTTCGGTTTTCCTTATGTTTCCGATCGGAAATCGAAGTTTAACTCATGGAAAAAAGGAGCCTCGTTCCTTATTTTGGGTTCCTTAGGTCAACGCCCCGACTGTAGTCATGAACTCTGGCTCAGCGTGTCGCGCTGCCGAATTCTGGCCCACGCCTCGGCGCGACGCGCCAACCACTTCTCAGTCCCCAGGCGTCAACGCCCCGAGCGCCACCCCCCCCGCCCCGCGGAGCGGAGCAACACGCCTATGCATCCGCGTGTAGGGCATCGCGTGCCACCTTGGGCCGCCGCCGCTCGTGCCCCCGAGGGCCCGGAGTGCGCCTCGGGCGGCCGAAGCAGCGGCGCAGAGGCGGGGGCCGTCGTGACCCGTTCGTGGCGCCGGAGGTCCTGGTGCGTCCTGGAGCAACAGAGACGTACACTTGTGCAAAGAGAGAAATGAAGCACAATCCACCACTATTTAAGTGTCATCTTGGACTTGAAATACATGTGATATCGATACTAGTCTTTGCAATTGCTAGAAATGTGAATTATTCGACGTTGGCCTCGGATGAGAACCAATCGGCCCAGAGCGCTCCACAGCGCTCTGAGAGCGTCCGCGGCGCTCGGGAGCGGCCGCCGTGTCCGTGCCCTCCTCCCCGGGCCCGCCGGCTCTCGGAGGTTCCAGACGTATGTCGCCATGCAAAATGTGTCCTCGTCCTGCCTTCGTCCCGACGTCGGTGTTCGGAGGATCGGCGCGAGGAGAACTCGTGGGGCCCTGGCAAGGGGCAAGGGCGAATGGGGGAGGAGGACGAGGGAGGAGGGGGAGGAGGAGCAGGAGGAGGAGGAGGAGGAGGAAGACAGGGGGGATGAGGCGAAAAAGGAGGAGGAAGAGGAGGAAACGGAGGAGGAGGATGAGGATTAGGAGGAGGAGGAGGAGGAGGAGGAGGAGGAGGAGGAGGAGGAGGAGGAGGAGGAGGAGGAGGAGGAGGAGGAGGAGGAGGAGGACGACGACGATGACGGGGAAGGAGGAAGAGGACAAGGGATGAGGACGACGTAGAGGACGAGGCGCAGCAGCAGCAGTAATAATGCCAAGATTTCAGGATACCCCCCAGGCTCGTCCCTGTGGATGGGGGGGTGGAGGAGGTGGAGGAGGAGGAGGAGGAGGAGGGGAGGAGGAGGAGGAGGAGGGGAATGTCGAGTGTCTTGATGAGTCCACGAGCCGACGCCCAGGTGACCGCGCAGCAGGGGGCGGAGAGCTCCGCCGCGGAGGGCGCCGAGGAGGAAGGGGCGGCCGCCCCTTCCTGGCCTCCGCCCCTCCTTCTCCTCCCTCCTCCTCCTCCTCGTCCTCCTCCTCGTCCTCCTCCTCCTCCCCCTCCTCGTCCTCCTCGTCCTCCTCCACCTCCTCCTCCTCCTCCTCCTCCTCCTCCTCCTTTTCTTCCGTAGCCATCTGCGCCCTCCGCGCCCTCCGCGCGGCCAGAGGCACGGTGCTCGGGCCCGGCTCTCCGTGGACTCCGCGCCGTGCGGGCGCGACCGCGCAGGCTCTCCGCCGCCAGCGCTGGGCGCTGCGCGCGCGGCGCCACGCGCGCAGCGCGGCGCCAGCGGCCCGCTGCCGCGCCGCTCGCAGGGCCTCGGCGCCCGGCGCGGGGCTGGGGCGACGTCCTGGGCTCAGGAGGGGAAAAACACAGACACAACTATTCGTCGATTTCCCAGGAAACATGGGAAAATATGGGAAGTGGGGGGGGAAGGAAAATACAAATAAAATATGGGAAAATATCGGGGATCTCGTAATTCGTGTGTATTTCTTTGTGCGTCCTTGGGCCCCTTGATGGGCGTGCAGCTGCCCTGGCGTGGTGGGTGCGCCGGCCGCGGCGCGCGTGCGTGGTGGCCGCGCTGCGGAGGCTCTCCGAGGAGGCGCAGGTCCTGCGCCCCGAGGGCGGCAGGGGCCAGGCGCGCCCTCCCGCCTGGGCGCGGCGCCGCTGCCGCCCATGCCAGGCGGGGCCCTGCTCGCAAAGGTCGTGGAGCTGCTGCTGTTCGCGTGCCCTCTCCGCGCGGGTGCCGAGGAGTTCGCTCCTGGGCGGCTTGCGGGTGGGGCCCCGGAG
The DNA here is from genome assembly GCA_963575745.1 of Prorocentrum cordatum. Lineage (NCBI taxonomy): Eukaryota > Dinophyceae > Prorocentrales > Prorocentraceae > Prorocentrum > Prorocentrum cordatum. The sequence continues at coordinate 135,654 of CAUYUJ010017192.1, read as the reverse complement.
GGGCACGCGGACGCAGAGGTGTTGCCGGGCGCCCTGGCTGCTCCCGCTGTGCCACGGTCGCCGCACTCCCATGCTCCACACTGATCGCAGGCGGTTTCTCCACCGCAGCCCCCCGACTTTCCGGTGAAAAATCGAGCAAAGGATGACAACTCAGGGATGCACCCCCAGGTGGCTATTCGGATGCACTCCTATTGAAGATGGACGCCCCCAATCGTGCACGTATCCTTGAGTTGGGCCGCACATGTTTTACCCGTAGTCCCACGAAGTCGTGGATAGGGGTCGATATATCCCTTGTTATGTGATGCTGAGTGCTCTGGTCGTGAAGGTCGTGAAGGGCATATTGGAGGCGAACCCAGAGTTCATTGTGATCATCCTGTGGATGAAGAGTCACCGAACGCTGGACAGGTTGCAGAAGCTGGCGACCCTCGTAGACGGGACCTGTTGCAGTACCGCATGGAGGGGCTGATGTCGAGATTTCTTCTTCCTGTGCCTGCGTTTCCTCGAGATGCTCCTCGCGAAGGGGCTGCTGACCACCTCCGGTCCTGGTGCAGCTCTTGCCGACGAGGCTGCCAGTGCCAGTGCGCCCGGCGGTCTCAAGAGCGGCGCGGGGCATGCTCCTCGTGAGGCTGTTCCGCCCAGGGCTTGAGGGAGCCCTGGGCTCTTTCGGCTTTGCCAGCGCTGCCGAAGCTCAGGAGTGCGGCAGGGCTGCCAGAGTGGCCAGGATCGTGGACCCCAGACCCGTGATCGGGCAGAGCGCGGAGTGACGGTGGCCGTGCTTCGTGGTCTGGTCCTGGTGGGCTGCGGGTCCGCGCAAGCACTGTTTGCTGGGCCGTAAGTCGGCCTCGGAATTTGTTGTTGCATGACTAAGCCCCTAGGATAAAAAAATGCCCCCACCGTATAGCCGTTTCGGCGCGAGCTGGTGTTCTGGAGCTGGAGACAGCTCGCGTTTGTGTCCACTTACTTCGAAGCGGCGTAGTGGGCACGAGCCAACTTTCACGACGACGGCCCCACCTGTGGCAGCCCGCGGGTCATGGCGCCGTCACCTTCGGACCCTGGCATCATCCCAGGCGCGCGCAAGACACCTCTCTGGTCTTGCTCCTGCGGCTGTGATGGCAACTGGGCGTCCAGGACGCGCTGCCGCCTGTGCTGGAAGGCGGCTCCCACCCATGTGGTGCAGGCAGCCAAGCTTTCGGCAGCAGCCGCCAGCGGGCCAGCTCCCAGCTCGTCCCGCCCACGTGGTGCCTGGGCGCAAGGCCCGCCAGGACAGGGGCAGCTGCTGGCGCAGCTGCAGCAGCTGCAGAAGCAGGTGGCTGAGCTCAAGGGCGAGCCCCCGCCTCCGACGGAGCCTTGGAAAGGACGCAAGCCCCCGCCCAGGAAGTCGGTCGAGGAGAGTCCTGGCATCTCCTTCAAGGACGTGCGCACCTTCTTGGCAAAGGAGGGGCTTGACACCAGCGCGGTGGAGGAGGCAGAGAAGGTTGCGGAGTCGAAGACGTTGGAGAGCAAGCAGCCTACTGCGCAGACGCAGCGCTGGAGGGTCAAGGCCATGCGGGACAAGATCAAGAAGCTCGAGGCCCGCGAGTCAGCCATCCTGGAGCAGCAGGCCGCACTTGACAAGGAGCTCCTGGAGCTCAGGGCTTCGCTCGGCGAAGAGAATCAGAAGCTTGCGGAGGGGGAGGCCAAGTTGGTCAAGTTGCAGGCCAGCGAGTTCCCCGACCCGATTTTGGCAGTTGCAGCGGGGTTGGATGAGGACGTCGCCGCCAGCCAGGAGGCCAAGGACGCCCTCGCGGTCCTCGCCCGCTTGCAGAACGCAGCCAGCGAAAGCAAGAAGGCTGCCGCCGCTGCCAAGTCCGCTGCGGCTCCTCCTGGTCCTGCTGCCGGGGGTCCAGACGCAGGCGGCGAGCGCCAACCTGTGCCAGAGGCAGACGACATCGACATGGAGCTGCTGGGAGGAGAAGCATGAGGAGTATGCTGCAGCCTCAGCAGCCCTCCGTGAGGCGACCCCCGAGCAGCGGGACGAGGCCAAGCGCAAGCTGCGGGATGCCTTGGACGCGCTCTGGGCAGCAGGCAAGCGGCCTCGGCACCTTTGACCCCAGGCCCATCGCGAGCCTGGACCTCGCCCGCACGGGGAGGTGCCCCCGCCATCCCTGGGTTGAGGGGGCAGGCGCGAGGGGGCGCGTGGCGGCCGAATGTCTGCAGCTGGCCAAGCCGGTGCGGCCTTCGGAGAAGCTGGGCGCCAGCTTCCTCAGCGTCAACGGCTCCACGTGGGCCGAGTCCCAGACGGCTCTCGAGCAGCTGCTGGACGAGAAGGTCAGGGACGATGTGTACTTCATCCAAGAGACCCGCTTCACTTCGGCGCTGGCGGAAGGCTCGGCCCGTGCCTGGTGCAAGCGGAACGGCATCTCAGCGGCCTTCGTAGAGTGCCGCAGCACGGGGTCGGCGGTCCAGGCAGTCTCGTCTGGGGTCGCGGTTCTGGTCGGGGAACACCGCGGAGTGGCCGCGATTGACCAGGTTTGGGGCCAGCACGCACCGAGGATCGTGGCCAGGCGCGTTGCCTTCGGGGACCTGGTCGTTGTGTGTGTCAGTTTGTACTTGCAGTGCTCGGTCAAGCTCAACGAGACCAACGTGGACCTCTTGAGTGAGCTGCAGGGTTTCCTGCTGAGCTTGCGGGGGCCCTTCGTAGTGGGGGCCGGCTGGAACTTGGAGCCCAGCCTCCTCAGCAGCTCGTGGTGGCCACGAGCAGCGGGGGCAGTGATAGTGGCGCCTGAGGAGCCGACCTGCGGTGACAGCACCTACGACTTCTTCGTGATCTCAGACGTACTGGCTGGGCTAGGGCCGAAGGTGTCGGTGCTTAGACAGGCGCCCACACACCCACACGTACCAGTCAGGCTCACCTTCGAGAAGTTGAGCAGCCAGACAGGGGTCTGGGTGCAGAAGGGCCCCAAGCCTTTCGAGCTGCCTGCGGCCAAGCAGGAGGGGATCCAGCCCGAGCCAGAGGAGGAGGACTCGCTGACGGACTGGAAGGCGCCGCTCCTGGACGAGAAGGGGAGCCCGAACAAGGCGATCTCCGAGTTCTTTGTCCTGGCAGAGGAGCGCCTGATTCACCTCCTCGGCATCAAGGACGGCGCCAAGTACAGAGGCAGGGCGCAGGGGCTCAAGAGGGTACCCAAGCAGCTCATCCACCTCCTGCGCTCTGAGGAGGTCCGCAGGACCAGCCCGCTCACTCGATGCTGGATCACTTTAGGGCGCCTGGCCACTCAGCTGGCGGCCGCGGCGTCGGTGTCTCACCCCTCGCATGGGCACCGCAAGCACGTCAAGCGCCTGCAGGAGGCCGCACAAGGCTTGGTCCCCAAGTTTGAGGCAGCTGGCTGTGACATTTTCAGCGGCACCAAGATGGAGACGATGCTTGAGGAGATCTCGGGCAGGCCGCAGCAGGGCGGCATCTTCCTCCAGGCCATCAGTGCCGCCGTAGAGGTCAAGCGCAAAGAGGACGTGAAGCTCGCCAGGCAGCGCTGGAAGGAGTTCATGGCCGAGGCCCTCAGCGGGAACGGGAAGGGCGCCCATGCGATCATCAAGCAGGCCAACCTCGAGTCTTGCTCCATCCTCGGCCCAGGCGAGGGCGAGGCCCCCCCAGTCCCGCTGGTCGGGCAGCAGGCACTGGACAGGATCCTGCAAGAGTGGAAGGCGCTGTGGCACAAGGACGGCTCCTCCAGCGTCCGCCCAGAGAACTGGGAGGAACCCTTCGGGTTGGACGCGATCACGGCTGAGGAGGTGCTGGCAGCGGCGAAGACCTTTCCCAGGAAGACGGCGCTGGGATGGGACGCATTCCACCCCAGGCTCATCCTCAGCTTAGGCAGGGTGTACGCCGAGAGGCTGGCCGAGATCTTGACAGCCTGGGAACGCCGCCCTCAGACGTCGGAGCTTTTTACCACGATCATTGTTTTCTTGGGGAAGCCCGATGGGGGCCGACGCCCGATCGGTCTCCTCTGCATGTGGCTGCGCATCTGGAGCCGCATCAGGCGCAAGTACTGCGCGGCCTGGGAGAAGGACCACAAGCTCCCCGAATACTGGGCGGCAGACACGGACACCTGTTGCGACAGGGCGGCTTACATTCACAACCTTCTGCTCGGCTTCGCGCGAGAGAAGAACTTCGAAGCGGCATCGGTCTACTTCGACATCAGCAAGTTCTACGAGCAGATCAGCCACGAGCTGCTGCTCGAAGCGGCTCGAGGCTGTGACTTCAACACTGGTTTGATACAGGCGCTGTGTGTGCTGTACTCGGGCCCTCGCAGAGCCAGGGCTGACCTAGCCCTCAGCGAGCAGCTGGTCATAGACGGCACCGTCATCGCTGGCTGCTCCTGTGCGACGACCATAGCGAGGATCATGCTTTACGACCTACTCCTGCAGTCGAGGAAGATGTTGCCGATAGGCAGGGTGGTCAACGTGAGTGATGACATCTCGGGACACGGCATCGGCACGCGCAGGCTCGTCGTTGAGCAGATCGCCAGGTTCGCGAAGGGAGTTGCCGCCATGCTGGGGGGCAGGCGGCTCCCCATCAACTGGGGGAAGACCAAAGCACTGGCTTCCTCAGCGAAGCTGAGGAGAGAGCTGCAGCAGCACGCCAACTGGGTCCTCGCAGACGAAGCCTTTGTCGCTGGCCACCGCGACCTCGGAGGAGACGCGACAGCGGGCAGCTACCGCAGGGTCGGGACGCAGGTGGCCAGGGAGCTGGCGGCGCTGAGGCAGGGCAACAACCTCACCAGGATCTTCGGCTCGGGGATGAGGCAGGCCAAGATCCAGAGGGCAGGCCCCACGGCCAAGGCCCTGTGGGGCTCGGCCATCAGCGGGATACCTCCTGGGCGCATGAGGGCGCTCAGAATATCTGCAGCGAAAGCCGCCTGCAACCTGCCGACGGGCGCCGCGCTGACGTTCTGCCTGCAGTGCGCGCCCCAGGGCTGGAGGCAGGATCCGCTGGTAATTGCGACGGGCATGGCGGTCCAGGCGTTTGTGGCCATGAGCTGGTCTGGCCAGGCCTCGCCTGCGGCAGTGCAGGCCTGCCTCAGGGCCAGCGGCCGCCTGGCCTCGCTGCAGAGGCCGTGGGCCGCGGTGCGCGACCCCGTCTCGGCGCTGGTGCTCACGCTAAGGCGGGCCGGCTGGGGCCTCAGAGCAGGCGGTCGCATCCTGACCGACAGGGAGGGCTGCGAGTTCGATGTCATGAGATTCTCGCCCGCTTTCCTCGCCGCCAGGGTCAAGGAGGACACGCGTCATGCGGCCTCGCTCGAGGAGTACGCCAGCAGGCCCGAGACGTTCTGGCAGTGGGAGCTGCCGCCGTGGTGGACGCCGATCAACCAGCTCCTAGGGGCCAAAGAGTCAGCTACCTGGACGGGCCACCACAAAGCCTGTTTGAGACGTTTGGCGTCGTTGGCCAGCTGGCCCCAGGCCCGTCTGGCGAGGCATGGGCGTGAAATAGACCCGCTCTGCAAGCTCTGTGGCGCCGCCCCTGGGACGATGCACCGCAGACACCATGAGTGCCCAGCTTGGGCGGCCTGGAGGAGGGACTGTTGCCCATATCAGGTGGGCCAGGCAGCGGTACAGGTCCACCGCATGGGGGCCCCCTTCGACGAGCTTTTCTGCCAGGGGCCCTTCGCCGACATCAGCCTGCTGGTGGCCAGACCAGCCTGGAATGACTGCTGGGCGAGACGATCCTGCGGGTGGGGGGACAGCATCCTGGTGGTGCCAGATGGGTCTTTCGTCTTCACCGACGGTTCGTGCCTGAACGGGGATTTCCCGCACGTCAGGAGCGCGGGCTGGGCGGTCATCGTGCGCGGTCCAGAGGGGAGGCTCATCGCCGAGGCGTGGGGCGCAGTGCCCCCCAGCGACCTCCCGTCGCAGACGGCCAAGGCGGGCGAGGACTACGCTGCCGCCATCGGCCTTGCAGACATCATCGGGAACTACACGCTGCTCAGCGACTGCCTGAGCACGGTCAAAGCTGCGTCTAACCTGGCCAAGGCCTGTGGCCCCAGCTCCCTGCACGCCCACGTTTGGGCCAGGGTGGGCGATGCGGCGGAAGGCGTCACCATTCGCCACGTGCCCGCCCACCGCACTGAGGCCGCGGTGCAGGGCGGGGATCTCACCCTCTTCGAGCTAGTGGGCAACAGGCGCGCCGACACCAGGGCAAAGGAAGGAGCGGCCTTGCATGCCATTGCGGAGCAGGACGCCCTGATGTTGGAGGGCTGCCTGGCTCGGGCGAAGGAGGTGGCCAGGTGCGCGGCTGCCCTCGAGGTGCACATCACTGTGTCAGGGCTCAGAGACTCCTGGCCGCTCACCTCTCTGGACCTCGTGGACCTGGACCCCTACGCCCAGTCGCCCGCCCTGGGGCTGCTGCTGGAAGCTGAGGAGTCGGCTGCCCGTGGCCCTGGCGGCATGGCGGCCCTAGGGGCGGCTGCAGCGCTGGCGACGGCAGCGGCGGCAAGCCAGGGAGCCCAGCCCCAGGGCCAGGCAGACTCGAAGGAGTGCATGAGGAAGGAAGCGGACGTGGGGTCAGGCGGGCCCAGTGAGCCAGCCGCTGATGAGTCGAGCGCGTCGGCGGCTTTGCATCGCGCGGTCCAGCGTCGCCGTGCTGAGCAGGCGGAGCGGTCAGCGCCCTCTGCCGCGGACGCACGGTGCCCGCCCATGTCGGCTATGTCGTTGCCCCCTCCCCCTCCTTCCCCCGCGGCCTCTCCTTCCTTCGAGGCCGCCGTCCCGCCTCCGAGTGCTCTCTCGGGCCCTTCCAGCCAGAGGAGGACCCCGGGGCCCATTTTGGGGACCCCAGACTCTGGCCAAAGGTCGAGGGTTTCAATTTTGTGTGGTTCGCGAGATGGCCTGCCCCAGGTCGACCCTGGAGAATCGGGAGTCTGGGAGGTCAACGGCCACCGTCTTCGCGAATCGCGAGTTTCAGGCGGGGACGGGCCTGAGTTTTTGGTTTGCGTGGCGTGCTGGATGTATTGCATGAAACCCAGGTACTGCCACAGGGGTCTGGCCAAGGCCTGCAGCGGGGCCCAGCGAGCTGACGACCCCAGGGCCAAAAAGGGCTCGAGGGCGCAGGCACGGAATGATTTCGCGAAGTCGATCCTGCCTGGGGAATCCAAGCAGCCGATCGACCAGCTGGCTCGGCCCACAGCGGCCACCCGCGCCAGGTGGGCCAAGTCGCTAGGCTTGGTCGCGGGCCCTGGGGGCGTGGGGGACTCCGAGGCCCCTGCAGGCTCCAGAGCCCCACCAGTGGAGCCCCCAGTGCTGCGGGAGCGGGCACCTGCCCCGCCTGCCCCTGGGAGGCTGTTCAGCCCAGGGCCCGAGGGAGCCCTGTTCTCCTTCGGCTTTGCCAGCGCGGCTGACGCACAGGAGCGAGGCAGGGTCGCCAGGGCGGCCAGGTCGGCGGACCCCAGGCCAGTGTTCGGCCTGAGCGCGGAGTGACGGTCGCGCTTCGGGGTCTGGGCCTGGTCGGCTGCGGGCCCGTGCAAGCTCTGTTTGTGGGGCCGTAAGACGGCGTCCGAATTTGATTGTGCATGGCAAGCCCCAGGGTTATAGGATAAAAATGCCCCCACCGTATGGCGAGGTGCGAGCTGGGATGCCCGTGTCAATAAACAGGCGTTGGCATCCGTGTGTTAGCTCATCTTTTGCCTGCTTGGACGGCCTCGTGTCTTTCATACAGCCGTTGCAAGCGCGGCGCCCCTCACTCCACAGGCGCATGGTCACTGGAGCTTGGGCCGTGAGTGCACCCAGAAGCATCTGCAGGTCTGCTCATCTGCAGTATCACTTGCATGTATTGCATCGCACACTAACCGATACTGGTGCAGATTTGAACAGCAAACGGCTGATAAGGAGGCTGTCCTGCGAGCGAGGCCGAAAATGTCACTCGGCCGCAGCGACGTGGGTAGATCCACCTCTCCACGCTCGATTGGTGAGGATAATGGCGCTTCTTGTCTCGGCCCCTCTTTCTGCCCGTGGCAAGGCTATCTCCGCGCGGCGGTATTCTATATGTTTATATATGTCATGTGTTCGAGCTCCGGGTAAACATGCGGTGCAGGCTAACCTCGCCTAGCATGTTCGGATAACGTAAAAAAAAACGCACCATCTTCTCGCAACATGAGCACGGGTCTCGACCCAGTAGCGTCCGCACGGGCTCAATCCTGTGCGAGCGCGTGCGCGTATGCCCTCATTTCCCAATGCATCGCCATGTGGGCAATGTGTAGCTGGGCATCAAGCGAGAAACGATCTCTTTCTACCACCTCCGTCTAACCATACAGTTCCGATCACACCGTTACCGCCGTAACGCGGATTCTTGCGGGAAGCCTCCTTCATGGACGGCTACGCAGTGTTACTTGCCCCCTTCAGTCCCCTTTTCTCCTCCCACGCTCCTGCCTGGGACAGACTTGGGTGAGATAGCCATTCCTCGGCCGCCGTCACCTCGTCCCCGCGGCTTCGGCCAGCACGCCCACTGCACCGCCACAGTGCCTTCATGCGGCTCTCGTGTGAGGTTCGTGCTGGGGTGCTCACACCTGTCGATGAACAAGCGTTGGCATCCGAGTGTCAGCTCAGTTATGGCCTGCTTGGACGGCCTCGCGTCGTTCATACAGCTGTTGCAGGCGCGGCACCCCAAACCTAACAAGGTAAAAGTTCTCTCTTTTTTCCACTCCTCCCCCCTGCCTGCTCCCGCACGCCTTGTAGGAGCTTGGGTGAGACAGCGGTTCCCCGGCCGCCGTCACTATGCCCCTGCGGCTTCGGCCAGCACGCCCAACACCGCCACAGTGCCTTGATGCGGCTCTCTGGATTCTGGGGCGTTGCAAGGTGGGATGCCCGTCCTTGTCGTTGAACAGGCGTTGGCATCCGTGTGTCAGCTCATCTTGGGCCTGCTCCAATCGAGCATTTTATCTCGTGACATAAGAGCGATGTAGCCTGTGTGGTGCAACATGTGCTGTGCAACCTATGGGGCGCAGTCGTTGCCATGTAAGCCATTTCGTGCAATCTATGTGGTCCATTTCATTTTGAAAATTTGACGTCGTCGACTCCAACGCTCGTTGCCGACCCCAATTCTCCATCAAGTATCCCACCCACCAAACAACAACTTGTAAGCAAAGTTTAAATGGTATAGCGACGCACGGACCCCTCCCATGCAGATCCATCATTCGTGCGGGCGCGGTGGTGATGCTGATGGTAGCGTTGATGACGAGGGCGACGACGACGATGACGATGACGATGATGTTGATGACGGCGATTGGGATGTCAGCGACGATGGTGATGATGATGGAGATTATGGTGATGATGACGACCCTAGCGATGATGATCACGCTGGCGCTGGTGAGGGCTGTGAGGGCGTGGGCGCTCGCAGCAGTCTGAGGATGCTGGCTGGCATCCCTAGCAGTGGAAGTTCTCTGTGTTGAAATGCTCAGAAACATTATTCTCCTGGAAGGAGGTCGTCCCCCGTGCGCGGGGACGCGTTTGTTTGGGCAGCACTGTATTCTTGGAGAAAGTTGGGAGGTGCGCGATGCTTGTTCAGAGATCTCAACCTCCTCGTGCGCGCGGTCCGCCCGGTCTCTCTTTTGGCAGAGCCGGGAACGCAGGGTGTGTTGGTTTGATGTCGGCGAGTGCGCGCACGGGCGCCAGGCATTTCTCAGTCGGAGTACGCTTTTGGTTGTTTTGGGGGGCCACATGCGAACCCTACCCCTACTCCCCATGATTTCTGAGCGAAGTGAATCCCACCCTCCGCTCGATTTTTTGGGGGGTAGGGGTAGGGTTCGCATGTGGCCCCCTATTGTTTTCTGAACGCTGGACACACTCGAAAACCAATGGAGTTGGACGGATTGTAACATGTGCGCGTGTGTGGTGCGCATGGTGCTAGCTGATACAGGCGGGTGTGAACTGCATGGTTTGTTTTCGCAGGGGCGAAGGGGGGGTGGGCGGCGGCGGATATCGTGCCAGCTGGAAAGGTATTGTTTGCTGTTTGCAGTGGGCGATGGTGCAGAAACGTGTGATCACACAACATGCGGAGTGGAGCGGACACCTCGGGCCCCGGCAGAGGGGCCGAGTCTTATACTGCGTCGGTAATATGTGTTGTGTGGTACAACCTGTGATGTGCCGTAGAACGCGGGTTGCAGGTTGTGCGGCGCAAACTGTTTGTTGAAATGTATGCGGTGCAAGCGTGCAAGCGATGTAGTTCACTTCGTGTTCGTGCTATCGGCTCGCGAATTGTCAACTCCACGGCTCGCGCAATCATGCCCCCTCTCACCTGCACCTCATGTTGCAAAACCCATCTGGCTGCAATTGCGGTAGCTGCTCGGCCGCGGCAGGCGCATTTGTGCGGCCGATTTGGCGCGCGCAAGCTCGCGACAAGAGTGGCCAGCTGGCTTGGCACGGCCGTTGCGGCCGCGATGGCGCTTACCGATGGAAACCTCCCAGCGCGGTTCAAAGGCCGCGCTGGCGCGCGAGCATTTTAGTGCGGTTCGGTGGCTCGGGCGGGCGTGATATCATGATGATTTCGACAACCGCGGCAACGATGATGACAGTGGCGTTCATGGTGGCCATGATGACGATGACGGCGGCGAGGCCATTGAATTTTCCGATGATGGTGGCGGCGATGACGATGATGATGTCCATGTGTCGGTGATGACAGGGATTGCCGGATGATGGACGGAGATGGCATTGATGAGGGTGATGGTAAGGAAGTGCGCGCAAGCCCAATGTATCCGACAGGGTTATGTTGATGAGCGTTTCGTGGCTATCTCTTACTGAAGAGCTACATCCCGAATTCCTTGAGGAACCAACGGTTTCGGAAGGATTTTGGCACGCGCGCGTGGCGGCATGCGCGTGTCGTCCGCATGGTGATATGTCGTGCGGCTTCGTGCACTGTGTGCATCCCTGGTGGACGCAAATGCGCCGCGTGGTAAGATGAAACGGCGGACTCTGCGCGATATCGTTCAACACATATGGGTCTTTGTGATGTCACCAATTGCCCACGCTTTTGTAGCTGAAGCGCCTAACTGTTTTAATGTCTGTGTGCCGAAATGCTTGCAGGCTGGTCCGTGTTTTAGGTGAAAAGTATGACGAAATTCTTGCGCGTTGAAATGTTTGTTTGCATGCATTTCGAATGATGCGTATTGCGCTTGTATGTTTATTTGGTTTTTCGACACGTGCTCGCACGTGTGGGCTTTGTTCTTGTGTGTGTGTGTGTTGTGGTTGGCGTTGTGTTGAAAATGCGCTCCCGCAACATGGTATTTTGACATAGCCGAAAGTGCCCGCGTTGTTCCATTTTACAAATATGAGGGAGCGATGCCAACCGGGTTGGAGCGGTCTGATTTCTTACGGCCAATGAGCGCTCGGGCGGCATAGCATGTGAGTTGCAGCGTCCTAGGGGGGATCGATAAGTCGGGGCTCGAGAGGGTGGTGGAGTCTCACAGAGAATGCATGCTGGTATAATGTCTGCAGCGCGCGAGCAGGCGGACGAAGTAGGCACGACATGGGTACTTTGCGAAAGCCCGTAAAGGCTTGCCAACGTGAAGGGTGGTCAAGAGACGAGCACCCGGAAACGCCAGCCAATTACTTAGTAACAGGATTAAGTTTTCATTGCGCCGGCATTGCCTGCGGAATTTGTTGGGGGCGGGTGAGGGGTATGGGGGGGGAGATGCGAGGAGGGAGAAAGGCGAAAGAGCGGAAGCAGGCAGACTGGTTGAGGAGGAGGGGAAATAGGAGACAACACAGGGATTAGGAGGAGGAGGAGGAGGAGGAGTAGCAATCAGGAGGATCAGGAGGAAGAGGAGGAGAATGAGGAGGAGGGGGAGAGCGGGGCGGATGATCAGCGGGGAAGATGCGCATGACGAGGCTGGTGCGAGACGACGGATGTGGATGACGAGGAGGGATGAGTGGGGGAGATGGGTGTACGAGGACAAAGGTGGAGGAAGAGAAGGGAGGATGATGCGGAGGAGGGCGCGGGAGGAGGGAGCTGCGGGGAGGAGTAGGAGGATCAGGGGGGGGGGGGGGCAGGATGAAGACCAGGTGGAGCAAGACAAGGGGTGAGGCTGGGCGGGGTGTGTCAGCTTGTATGAAGATTGGCGCGCGTGCGTTGGCTTTCATATCAACATGCAGTTGGTCGTCTATGATGTGCCTGGGGTGTGTCGGGCAGCTGGGTCGTTGGACCATTCGCCATCTGCTCACACGAGACCCAAGGTGGCATGCATGCCAGCCCGACTGGAGTGCTACATTGGTATCGCATGCTTATTCGATCTGTGCTTCTGAGCTAGCTGCTGTGCTTCATTACTAGATCGTCGACTGGGGCGCCCATGCTGTGCTGATATACCTTTCGTGCCCTGTCCTTTGCCGTTGTTGCCACGGGCTTCACGGTAGCACAACGGAGTCTTATTCTCCCCCCTCCCGCGCGAAGGATGAGACCGAGGATGCCGAAGATGCAGAAGATGTGGATGATGAGAGGCAGTCGAGCGTTCCATCGCCGACAGCTATGTCATTCAGGTCAGCTGGCCAGGCCATCCGCGCGTGCGCAGACATACACGCTCCTCTCCCTGACTAAGAAGAGCGACGCTGAACAGTTTCCGTCACGCGTGCTTGACCCAGCGCACGGTGTATGGAACAGGCGCCTAACAGATGGGAGCCACTTGTTGGTTCACGTCGAATGAGGCCTGTGAGTTGCCAGCGGCGCAGCAGCGAACCAGGAAGTTAAGGAGGCCTTGTAGCAGACGCATGCGCGCTGGATCAGATTTCGCCGCAGTGCAATGATTCTGGGTACACTTCGTGCTGTTGGCCTCGGCGGGAGCTGGATACACCCGTGGCTGCGCGCCTTTCCAGCGCTCGGACTTCGCATTGCTGGGTGCACCCGCCCTCAACACGTGTATTCACCGCGCGAGTTCTGCGTGTTGCTCACACGATTTCAGCGATGTGGATGTGTCCAGCTTCCTGGTACAACCAGGTTTCGATCGAAGCCAAACATGCTCGCCTCAGCTCTCTACTCTCTCCCTCTCTCTCTTTTGAGTGCTTTTGGCGCGACACTTCCTCACAATCTCGGTGTCCCGGGATCGATCTCGGGAGGCAGAGGAAGTGGTGGAGAAGGAGCGGAGAGGGAGAAGGAGGAGAAGGGAGATGGTGAGGAGGGACAGGATGTGGTAGGGTCCAGGCCCGGAGGCGAGCGTCACAGGCCATCTCGCCCGCTTCCACCCACCCTGGAGTGGCACTCGAGGCCCAGCACGGGCTGCGGGCGCCTCTCGATGGACAGCCACCGGGAGCCAGCCCGGGCGCCAGGGTGCGCCCTGCTTGCGAGGTGCGCGGCGCGCGCCAGCCGCGCCGGGTGCGCCGCGTGCTCCACGTGCGCGAGGCGCGCAGGGCGTCCCAGGTACGCGAGGGCGCGTGGCAGCACATGCTGGTCACGTTAGGCACCACGTCGACACCCGCAGTCCCTGACAGAAACACTCGCAAGGTGGCGGTGGGGGCGGTCAGCATCGCACATCGCGCGTGTAGAGCTTCGGCCACAGCGCATGTGCTTTGCCGGGGATGGCGGGTCGGCGCGCATCGGGCAATGCGATACGACCCTCGTCGTCCGCTCTGCACATGCAGAATGATGGTGGGGTGCCCGCGAATGGTCCAGTGTTTGCCGCAACGCCCACTGTGATTTTTGCTTGGCAGGGACGGTTGGGGTGCCCACACGGTCCGCGTTCGGCGGCCACTAGAGCGAAAGAGTTCGTTTGCCCTGATGAAGTGGTCGGGATTGGGGAGGATGATGAGGACGAGGAAGGGACTGGCGGAAGAGGATCGGTGGAGAAGGGCAAGGAGGAGCGAGGGAGAGAAGGAGGAGGAGGAGGAGGAGGAGGAGGGAGGAGGAGGAGGAGGAGGGGGTTGAGGGGGTGGACGGGGGAGTAAGGACGTGTGGGGGGGGGGGGGGGGGGAAAAATCCGAATCCGAATCCAGCTCATGGAGTTCGGATGATCCCAACAACCAATGAGTGGGAGGAAGAATGACGAGGGAGGAAGATGAGGAGGAGGAGGAGGAGGCCACGATCGTTCCCTCCCTCAGCGCTGGCCACCGCTCCGCATCCCGCTCTGGCTTCTCATCCCCTCCCTCCGCGTTTTGTTACTCCTCTCTCCCCCCTTCTTCTCCTCGCCTCTCGCTTCTCCTCCCCCTCGGCCCTCCCCCGCCTCGCCTCCTCTTCATCCTCGTCCCCCTCCCCCTCTTCCTCCTCCCTCCTCCTCCTCCTCCTCCTCCTCCTCCTCATCCTCCTCCCCATCTTCCTCCCTCGTCATTCTTCCCCCACGAAGAGGGGGGCAGACGGAGCGGGAAGGGGGATCGGGCGGCGGCAGGAGCAGGAGAGGCCAGAAGGGAGTGGAGGAGGAGGAGGAGGAGGAGGTGGAGGAGGGGAGGAGGGAGGAGGGAGGAGGGAGGAGAGAGGAGGGAGGGAGGAAGGAGGGAGGAGGGAGGAGGGAGGAGGAAGGATGGAGGGGAGGAGGAGGGAGGGGGAGAGGAGGAGGAGGGAGGAGGAGGAGGAGGAGGAGGAGGAGGAGGAGGAGGAGGAGGAGGAGGAGGAGGAGGAGGAGAAAAACCAGGAGGAAGAGGAGGAGGAGGAGGAGGAGGAGGAGGAGCAGAGGAGGAGGAGGAGGGAGGAGGGGGGGGAGGAGGAGGAGGAGGGGGAGGGAGGAGGAGGAGGAGGGAGGAGGAGGAGGGAGGAGGGAGGAGGGAGGAGGGAGGAGGAGGAGGGAGGAGGAGGAGGGAGGGAGGAGGGAGGGAGGAGGGAGGGGGAGGAGGGAGGAGGGAGGAGGGAGGAGGGAGGAGGGAGGAGGGAGGAAGGAGGAGGAGGAGGAGGAGCAGGAGGAGAAGCAGGAGGAGGAGGACAACTCCTGGGGCCCCTCCCGACCCGTCGTTCGACGCGGACCCGGCGGTGGCGACGAGAGGCCTCCAGGAGGCCCCGAATAGCGAGCGTCAGAATCGCAGGGGAGCGCCGCTCTTTGGTGTCTGGCCCCGGCCGTCCTCCGGCTGTTTTTTCGGGCGAATTCGCTCTGGACTCCGAGCGGCCGCTGAAGACGATCTGGGTACCGTCGGACCGCGGCATAAGATCTTGACGAATCAGAGACGCCATACATATAAATTGTTGGCGCTCCGCGCGGATTTCCTCGATCTTCGCTGGGGCCCCCCTGGCCCCTGGCGCGCTCCGCGCGCCAGGGAGAGGGGTCCAGCGCAGGTCCAAGAACTCCTCGCGGATCCCCGACGGTTCATGTTTATGTTGCTTCTGCTCCTCTAGTATAAGATCGAGGTCGGTTCGGGGAGGGTGCCCTGAGGTTCTTCGTGTCTGCTGGAATTTCCTGTGCATCCTGGGGAGGGCGACCTCGGACGTTCTCTGTGTGTTTTGGCCGGCGGAAGGGCCCATGCTCTTGAGGGATGTTCCTCTGGCCTGGGTCCGACTGTATCCCTAGAGCGCTTGCGACGAGGCGGAGCTCATCCCCATCACCTCCGAAGAAGTCCTGAAACCTTCTGCACACATCGTATGGGCACCCTCTGCGTCGACCGAACCTCCTAGCCTCGGACCACGGATAGTGCGGGCCCGGCCTCCTGGCCGCGATCTCACGGACACGGGGAGTGTCTTCGCGGATGCCCCGCGCCCCTGCCTATCCATGCGGCCGCGTATTCACGGGATCGCGCCCCAGAATCCAGACCGCGAGAATGTTGATACGGTAGGTTCGTGTCGTGCTGGCGTGGCAGCGGCCCCGCCGCAGGCGTTCAAGGTCGAACGCCTCCAGTGGCCCAGGAACCGGCAACACACGGAACAGTCCGGCGATCGAAAAGCCGCAGATCGTTCCCGGTGCAACGATCCACGCGGTGTCAGCCACCCACCGCCAGGGTCGTGGCGACACGCACCTGCCGTATGCTCGCCGCTCGTGAGCCCATGACCCCCCCCACCCGGGGCGGACGGCGGCGGCCGTGAGGTCGCGGGCTGCCTCGGCGAGGCCTTCTGCCTCGGCGGCGACGTCAGCGGCGGCCGCGGCGGCGGCGGCAGAGGCCGCAGCGGCGGCAACGGCCGCGTCAGCGGCGCCAGCGGCCGGGGCGGGGGCGGCGGCCGCCCCTCCCCCCCGCGCAGAAGGGCGCACGGACGCCCACCGGGCGGCCAGCGCCGCCGCCGAGCCGCGGCCTGGGCGGGGCTCCGGGAGGGCGTGCGCGAGCGGGAGGGCGCCGCCGGCCGCCGCCGCCTCGTCCGCTGCTCCTCCGCCGCCGGGGCCCTGCAGAGGGGCCGGGGGGCGGAGGAGAGCCGCAGCAGATCGTGATTCTCGACTGCACGCACGAGTGACCTTTCGCCGGAGTGACCTGTGGTGCGGGCCCAATGGGGTCCCCCGATCGCCGGACGCTGTGCGATAGTAGCGTCTTGTGCACTTGAGTTTGGCCTCCCCGCGTCCCCCGTGAAGCCGCGCGCCGACGGGCCCTCTTGCCTACAGGGTCACTCTTGCGCGCAGCCGAGATTCACCGATCCCTTTCCCTATCCCTGGCCCGGTTCCCACCACCCCTGTAGTGGAAATCTGCCCCTGGAAGCCCGAAGGGAGCATGGGCAAATTGGCCAGTGGGCCCCAGGCCACGCCAGTGGACAGGTCCGACGAGGCCCAGAGCGGCGGCGGCGCACGGTCAGGACCCCCGGCTCCGCGTGTCGCGCCGCGGGCTCTGGCGCACCGCGCCTCGGCGCGACACGCTGTGCAGCTCGCGGTCCCCCGGCGTCAGCGTGGGCGTTTCCCAGCCCCCCGCCCCGCGGGGCGGAGCGAAGCGCCATCTGCTCGCGAGGCACAGCGCGTCGCCAGTGCCGCCGCGGCGGCACTCTAGGCAATAGTTTCTGACCGTAGGCCTCCCAGACGGTGTCAGAGCAGATGCGGTCGGAGGTTCGCGCCGCATCGCCGATGCATCGGCGATGGGGCGCGGTGTGGAGCCAGCTTTCCTCCACACCGAAGGCGCCGAAGGCGGCGATGCAGCGCAGACGTGGCCGATACATCGAGGATGCAGCAGCGATGCGGCGCGATCCGTCGGCCCGATCTACTCGGGTCCCATCTGGGAGGCCTCTAGTAAGGGCGTCGTGGAACAGGCATCCGTGCATCCGTTCACATCGGATGGCGGTCGTCTGGGGGGAGTTGCAGTCAACAGTTCTGACGTCCTTGGTTGGAAGCGGTCGGCGCAGAGCCAACGTTGTCGAACTCGGGATGCAACGTACTTGCGTCTATCGTAGATCACACCGCACTTTCCAGCACTGGCGCCATACCCTTTTACATCACACCCCTTACGCGACCTCCAGAAACTCCCCCTTCGTTTTGCGCCTGCCTCCTCCTGCTCCTCCTCCTCCTCCTCCCCCTCCTCCTCCCCCTCCTCTTCCTCCTCCTCCTCCTCCTCCTCCTCCTCCTCCTCCCCCTCCTGGTCTTTCTCCTCCTCCTCGTGCTCCTGGGTCTGCACCCCGCCTGAAGATCTGACTCAGAGGCGGTGGTCGCGGCTTCTCCTCGTCTCCTCGCCTCCCCGTGACCGCTCTGATCGTCAGCCTCTGTCTCCTCATCTTCGACTGCGCCGTCGAGATGGCGATCGTTGCCTTGGGCACCGACATGGCTGCCAGGCCACATCCACTTGGCCACGAACCTTCTCAAGCGGTTCGTGATGCTGGGGCTTGATTTCAGTTTCCGAGTGAAGCTGCTCCAGAGTTCGGGTACTTCACGACCACCATCTTCTTCTTCTTCTTCGTCTCCTCATCTTCGCCAACGCCGTCCTCAGCTTGCTCAGTCTCTCCGCAGAATTCTCCTCCTCCTCCAGTTCCTTGTGGCCCAGCGCCTCCAGCTCCAAGTTGAACAGGCCTCGTCTTCGAGGGCTCGAGAAGTTCAGCCAAACATCTTGTCCTGCATTCCTGTATAATGTTTCCAAGAACAGATGGGCCAGGCAAATAAGCGCCACCTAGACCGATCGTGAAATCGATAGTGCGATCGATAGCGAGATCGATCGTGGTGTCTCGTGGTGCCAGTGTGGTCTTGTGTGTTCTTTTCCTGGTCTTCTAAAGGAACGGGCGCGCGGGCAAATACATGCCACCCGTCTCCTCTGGTATTCCTGATGTTTCGGTGTCTTGCAGCGACACCGTCGTCGCCAGCGTCGTCACCGTCACCGCCACTGCAGCTGTCATCCGTCGCCCCCCTCCGTCCCCCGCGGCCTCCTTATCACCCCAAAGGGTGGTCGTAGAGGTATGCGGACGGATCCTGGGACGGGGGCCCAGACCCAGCATGCCGCGCCTCCGCGGGCGCGCGCGCCGCGGGGAGGCGGCGCCGCCGCCGTGCAGTTCGCCCCGATGCCACGCGGGCGCCGCCGGCGGCGGCAGCAGCGTTGCGAGCGCGCGTCCGGATGGCCGGGAGACGGCGGCGGCGGCGGCGACTGCGACGGCGGTGGCGAGGGGCAGGGGAGAGGGAAGAGCAGGGGCGAGGAGGGGAGGAGGGGGGGACGAGGAGGAAGGGAGAGGGCAAAGGGGAGAGGGGCGGAAAAGGAACAGGACGGGGATGGGGGAGGGCGTGGCCGGGACGAGGGGGGCACATGGCACGCCGGGCAGGGGAGCCAGAGGGGCAGGGAGGGAGGAGGGGCAGACATAGTAGCGACTCGGGGGGGGGGTAAAGAGCGAGGACGGGCGGTGGTGCGGGGACAAAGGAGGGAGGGCGGAGAGAGAGAGAGAGAGAGAAGGGGGAACACACCAAGACGTCTGACGACGCGGCCAAACTCGCGCCAGAGCTCCTCGCACGCGAAGCGTCGTACGGAGGCCGCCGATTCTGGGCCGCGGGGCCGTCAGCAGCATGCCATGCAGGATTGAGCACCGGCCCCGGGGACGGGGTCGAGATGTCCGGGGGGCCGCGATTCGAGTGACACCAGGTCGTTGAAGGTTCGGGCATTGCGAAGAGACGGCGAGCGATGCCCGAACTCGCGCACGGTAGGCTCCAGCACCGGTCCTCGAATTTGCTCCACCAGTCATCAGAGACGTTCCCCATCTCTGCGGTTTTCTGTCTTCCATGATGTTTCCGTCTGTGAGGTACAGAATGCTCACGCGATCGCAAACATGGATCACGGGGGCGGCGGATTTCCGCCGCTGAGCGATGCGGCACCGGCCGCATTCTGGGGAGGGCACCTCCCCCGATCCATGGATTGGGCGACCGCGCGCCAAATCCATGGGTCGCTAATCCATGTTTGCGCGCCCCCGACTTGCAGCATCGCTCTGCATTATACTTAAAACGCATCGGAGAAACACAAGCAGTGCAATCATTTTCTAGCGGCGAGCAATCGGGTTGCGCATCGAGTGCTAGAATTGTGTGTGGTAGTTGTGAGCCAGTGCAGCAATATACACGTATGGTGGCAGCACCGTCTTGTATCACAGCAGTTGCAGAGAAATTCATGTAGCCACGCATACATGTGCATATGTTTGTGTTTCTCTCTCTCTCTCTCTGTCTCTCTCTCTCTCTCTCTCTCGCTATATATATATATATATATATGTATGTGTATATGTCATATGCCAGAGTACCGATGCCCCCAGCTGCGGTCCAGGACACCCTCCATGATTCCCGATTCTCATCCCTTGTAGCGGGCTTTTCCCAGAGCGTCCGCAGCTCTTTTTGGGAGGCCACCCTTCCGGATTCCCCGGATTTTGGCGTTATCGTGTTTTTCGCCATCCAATGCTCCAAGACGGGCGAAGAGGTCCCCAAGACGGCACCAAGAGACCCCCTTGACGGCGGCAATGCGACCCGAGAGAGCGTCAAGTCGGCCCAAAAGGCCCCCGAGACGGCCCAAGAGGCCCCCCAAGAAGTCCCAAGAGGCCACCAGGAGACTCCCAAGACGCCCCAAGAGGCGCCCAAGAGGTCACACCCAGAAGCCTCCCAAAGCTCTCCAAGAGCGCCCCATAAAGTCATCGCAAGATACTGTCTGCATGGTTTTGAGGGTTTCGGGCATGCCCCCTTAGGCTGCCCTGGGTCAGCCTCGTAGCTGCCGTGCGCGCCATTCTGAAGTCTTCCCGGGCGGGGGATTTGCAATTTCTGATTCTTTCACGGTCCCCCCTGCGCTCTTTCTCACCTTTTTTTACTGTGGTTTTCCCAAGTCCTACCGCTTCTGTCTGTACAGTCGGGGCGCCGAAGAAGGAACCCTTTTCGTTGGGGGGTGGCTCGGTGTTCCTCGATTTTTTTACAGCTTGCCATCGGTTTTCCTGAGGTTTTCCATGGGAAATAGAAGTAGAACTTATGGAAAAAAGGGGCCTCGTTCCTTATTTACGGTTCCTTAGGTCAACGCCCCGACTGTAACCTCACACCTCCTCCATCGCACTTCCGAGCTCCACCTCCTCAATCACCCTGTCCAAAGGTTCTTGACTGATTCTGCCAGGCTAGCCCTCGACCTTTTCGGCCCCATGTGGGTAACCCTGAGTTCTCGTGGCCATCTTCCGCGCCTTCCTGAGGCCGTCCTCGGTGCTCGCGCGCTCCTTCCCATGCCCCTTCCGCCTCCTCCGCCATCGATGGGGGAGCACAGTTGGAAGTTCGAGATTTCCCTGCGGTTTTCTGTGTGTTTGTCCTGTTTTGCGCAGGGCGGCTTCATCTCCACGGTCGGGCTCACCTCGGTCATGGCAAGCACGCGCCTGAGAATGAAGACAGGAGGAGGAGAGAGGAGGAGGAGGAGGAGGAGGAGGAGGAGGAGGAAGGAGAGGAGAGGAGGAGGGGGGAGGAGGAGGAGGAGGAGGAGGAGGAGGAGGAGGAGGAGGAGGAGGAGGAGGAGGAGCAGCAGGATCACCAGCAGGACCAAAACTGGAGCAGGAGGAGCACGGATTACAAAGAACGACGGGAAGGAGGAGGAGGAGGGAAGATGGTCAGGAGGAAGGAGTCGGCGCGCTAGCCTGGGGGCGGGGGCAAGGAACGGGGAGCGTGGTTTTGGGCGGCGGGCCGAGGCGCCCCCCCGGCCGCGACACGCGGTCAAGGGGGGAGAATGCCCGGGCGCGTTCAAGGTTGAAGCCGGGATATCCCGAGGGGCCCCCCCAGCGGCGAAACACGGCCAAGGGGGGTGCCCGGGTGCGTTCAAGGTTGAAGTCGTGGTATCCCGATGGGCCCCCGCGCCCGCGAGACGCGGTCAAGGGGAGGTGCCCAGAGGGAGCTCAAGGTTGAAGCCGTGGTGTCGTGGATGCGGGACGCGGTCAAGGGGGGAGCGTCTGGGGAGCTGTGCCTGTGGGTACCCTCTCACCACGTGCGTGTCGTATAACCGTCGACCAGGTCCCCAGGGCCCAGGGCCCCCACTGTTTCACAACGCCCCCACCCCCTCCACACCCGACTTTGGTGCATGGGGCAGGCGGGCCCTTTTCAGCGTTCCGAGCGGTATTCCAGGCCCCCGGGAGCTTCCAGCACGGCCCCAGAGAACGCCACGGTATGGTGGTGAAGCGCACGTGCATTGTGTGATAGTGGGTGGGGTCGTAGTGTGGTTCAGTCACCGAGAAGTCGATTCGTAGAGTAATCCCAACGCGCTCGGCACTATCAGCGAGAGTCGGCCCCGACGGCCACATCAGTGAATCACGTATTGTCCTTGGATGGGAGATTCTGCGTCTACGGTTTACCCCGTGCCCATTCTGTTGTTCAAGCGGTCTTGAAGCAGACACGCACCAGCCTGCGCTGTGCTGTCATAGCAAGACAGCGTGGGCTGGTGAGTATGTGCTTCAAGCCCGTTTGAACACGAGGGTGGGCATGCGGTACCGCTGAAGCGATGTGTCTGGTTTGTAAGAAAAGGCCGCAGAGTAAAAGATACCGACTTCGGCGCTGTGGCCGACAAATTAGACCTAGGTGAGCTCAGTAGGAACACAGACGGTAATATAGACGCAGGAGAAGAAGGAAGGGCCCGCAAGTGCTCTAAGTGTGCGCTCACCTGGTCGTCTCCTCCTCCTCCCCCTCTCCCCCCCTCGCAGGCCTAGAGGTTGACACCAACACCAATTTCGGCGGTGTGCCTCCACCGAGGGAAGAAGATCCCGATCTCGGCGATGGTGGTAATATTCTGGCTTCCAAGGTGGCCGAAGTATTACCACCAACACCGACATCTAGGATCATGTTCCCCCTGTGGAGGAAAACCCCTTGGTGTTGGTGTTGGTGCCCATTTCCAGGCCTCCAGCCCCCATCCGTTCTCCGCTGCAGTTTGGGGGCGAGATCGGATCAGGACCGTGGACTCCAACCGCGCGAGCCCTCCGAGGTCGGGGGCAGTGCGCGGCGTTCGCCGCGGGGTCATGCTGCGATGGCTCAAGGGCGACGCGAACCGGTCTAAGGAGAGCAAGGCCTTCTGCACCGTCACCGAGGGCCTTCAGAGGATATACCGTGAGAAGATCCTGCCGGTCGAGAAGGAGACCGACTATCACTGGTTCTATTCACCAGAGCTCACGGACGCGGACTTCGCTTCGCGGCCCATGTGGCGGCGCGCGCGAGGGGGGCGGCGCGAGAGGGGGGGGTCCGTCTAAAAAAGGCAAGGGGTGTCTGAGAAGCGCCCCCCGCCTCCTATTTTCAGTCAAGACGATGACACAAGGAACAGATTGGGTTCGGAAGAGGCTCGATGTTCCTCAAGTCCTTCCATGGCTGCTCCTCTAGCCCCCCTCGTCCACGTTGGCGCTCTTGGGCCAATAAGGGGCTCCGTTCCTGATTAATCGTTCCTAATTTCAGCAGCCCGACTGTAGAGCCCCAACGTTTGGTTTCTCGACGAAGTTGACGCTCGGAGGAATCGACCCATTCCCAGGGACCTGCGTTCCATCCCGATCAGGATGGAGAGCCGGCGAGGGCCCCCAGAGGCCGAAACATTTGCCAAGAGCTTCCCCCCGTGATCGTTTCACGACGCGGGGAGGCCTCGGCAGGGAGCCCTCCCGCAGGCCCCCCGCGCGCTGCCAGGCGCCCTCCTCCTCGGCCCGGCCCGCAGGTCGCCCCCCTTCGCGAAGCCCCGCCCACCTCCCGCGCGCCGCCGGCCCGTGGTCCTCCTGATAGGCCAGTACTCCACCGGCAAGAGCACCTTCATCCGCCACATCCTCGGGCGCGACTACCCGGGCCTCCGCATGCGGGGCGCAGGAGAGGGCGCGCCCGTCCGTGCTCGAGGGAGGTTTGGGCCACCCCCACCCCCAGAATAGGGGTGCTCCGGGGCGCGCTTAGGCCAATCGGCCCCGAGGGTTCACGAAGCAGCACCGTCCTGTTCGATCCCTTCCTTCGGGTGCGTCTGCTAAAGGGCTTCGCTTGTCGGTTTGCTCATTCTGGGGTGTGTGTGTTTTTTTGCTCTCCATGTGCCCCTGGAGCAGCCCGCGGTCCTGTCGGCTCGGCTGCGTCGCTGCCTGCTGCGTTCTGTCGGTCTGACTGCGCTCGGTCGTCGTGCCACTGCTGCGTCGCCACGCCCTTCCAGGCTGCCTGCGGCCTGCCAGCCTCGGCCGGCCTCGCTTCCGCGTTCGGCCCGGTCGGCTTCAGGGCGTGCTGCCTCCGAGGGCGGCCCTGGCTCCAACCTGTCCCATCCCCGCGGGGCCAAAGTGTCCCAGCCCCACCACGCCACCACCCCAGTTTGGGAGCCTCTCGAATCTGGAGCAGCCTATACCCCCATTTAGGGGTCCTCTCGGCCAGTGGAGCCCGATGCATGCCAGCGAGGATGGGGATCGGTTCAACGATACCCATGGCTCCATCAATCCCTCCCCGCCCCCTGCTCCTGGGCCACCCGCGGCGGTACACAGATGGTCAGAGATCCGCGCCTCGCGCTTCGCGTGTCCTTTGCTGACCGTCCAGGTTCTGGTCGAGGCAGTAGGCAACTCATCGTAGGGCTCCAACTATGTACTTACACCGATCCTGGCCAGTCCCATCCTTGGCCCAGGGTGAGCGTTGCCAGGATCGATGTAGGTGTATAGCTGGTGCCCACCTGGCCCAGCTGATAGGATGCAGCGCCTCGGAGGTGAAACTCAGACTCGGCGCTGGCAGATCCCTGGTCGGAAGCTTGCCTGATCTGGTCTGCTCCCGCTGAACCCGGGCTACTCCCGCCCGACCCGGCCTAGTCCCGCTCCTCCCGGTGCAGTGCGGCGTGACTCCGGGCCGCATCCGCCCCGTCCGAAGTTTGGAGCCCCATTTTTGCGCTCCCGGTGCGGCTCACGGCGCGGGGCTGCCCGCCGCGGCGCCCCGCCTCGCTGCGCACTCGGGCGTCCCGCGGCCAGGCCTTCGCTCGAGAGGCATCGGCCCTCGGGGCCTCGCGGTGCCCCCTCGCCGGGGCGTGGCGCTTTCGCCCCGCGTGTCTCGCGGGCGTCGAAGGAGGGGGCTGGGGACTGTTCACCAGTCTCGAACTTGTCCCTATCCCTAAGATCGACACGCCGAAAGGCGATGGCAATCTCCGGGATGCGCCCTCAAAAGCTGAGGGAATCCCTAAGATTGGCATCGTGATGGGGCGACGCCCAGCATGGGGATAGGCATATGTTCCAGGCTGGTAAACTGTGTGTGTGGGTGTGTTGATATCACGGCTGGGGCCATGATATCTCCCAGGTGTGGTGCCCCCCCCTCAGTTGCTCCTTCAGCACGCCCGCTCGCCGCCCTTCATGCCTCATGGTGCGTGCCCCCCGCCTTCCTGGCCCCCCTCTCTGGCGCACCCGAGAGTCGTTCTTCGACGGCGCCCTTGGAACCCCCTGAAGCGGGCCCCAGGAGGCACCCAAGAGGATCGAGGCTGATGTCCTTGATATGTTCGTTCGAGCCGATGGGTGTCTTGGCGCCAGGGCTCTTCCTTGAGGGCCCCCTAGAGGCCCGAGTCGGGCCGTGAGCGTTGACAGACTCTGGTCTTCTAGCCTCTGTCCTCGACTCCCCTCTCCAGGGTGTAGGGTGTACTTGTTCTGCTCCCCGGTATCGGCCCCGAGCCCACGACGGACAAGTTCGTGGCCGTGGTTCACGGCGATCACGACCAGGTCATCCCTGGCAACGCGCTGGTCGTTGACAAGTCTATGCCGTTCACGCAGCTGAGCCACTTCGGTAATGCTTTCCTCAGCCGCTTCGAGGCTGCGAAGCTGAACAGCGCTGTGTTGGAGGGCATCAGCCTGATAGACTCGCCAGGGGTCTTGGCGGGCGAGAAGCAGCGGGTGAACCGGGGCTATGAGTTCGAGGCCGTCACAAAGTGGTTCGCAGACAGGGTTGACATGATACTCGTTCTCTTCGACGTTTCCAAGCTGGACATTTCAGACGAGTTCCGCCGCGTGCTTCTGGCCATCAAGGGCAACGACCACAAGATTCACATGGTTCTCAACAAGGCCGACCGCGTCACGACGCCGCAGCTTATGCGAGTGTACGGTGCCATGATGTGGTCACTGGGCAAGGTCGGACGGGACTTGGACGAGGATAAATCCGTTCCAGAGCATTCTGGAACGTACTGAGAAGGCCGCGGCGCTCGAGACATCCTCCCAAACCGCCACATTTCAGAGATTCTCGATTTATCCTCACTCGAATCCTCGTCCTGGCTTCATCTTAAAAGGTGATCGATACTCCAGAGGTGTCCCGCGTGTACATCGGATCGTTCTGGGACGAGCCCCTCACCAACGACGAGCAGCGCAGGCTCTTCGAGTCGGAGGAAAACGAGTTGTACACGGCCTTGGCCAAGCTTCCCCGCGGCGCTGCCGTGAGGAAATTGAATGACCTAATCAAGAGAGCACGGTTGGCCAAAGTGCACGCTTACATCATAGACTACTTGAAACGGAAGATGCCGACTATGTTTGGGAAGTCCAAGGAGAAGGAGAAGTTGATAGCGAATCTGACGCAGCACTACCAAGAGATTGCCAAGGAGAGGGGGTTGCCTCTGGGAGACTTTCCAGATCCGCGAATGATGCAGGAGAAGCTTGCCTCTGTAGACTTCTCCAAATTCGCCAAGGTGGACAAACGGAAGATCGACACGCTGGACCTGATGCTTAGCCACGAGATCCCGAAACTCCTCCAGCTGATTCCGGAGGAGGTGTCGCAGGTTTCGGATGCTGTGTTGAACCAGGTCGGTCCGGAGGCTTCGCCTTTTGCCGTAATGAAGGTGAACGGCCAGACGGAAACCAGCGTCTACCAAACGCAGTGGCTGGTACCCCCTAATCCCGAGGAGTACAAGGCGGACTTTGTGCAGCTCGGCCCCAACGCGGCGGGGAAGGTGTCTGGGCAGAGGGCAAAGACGAAGCTGGTCGAGAGCAAGCTGCCCTCGAACATATTGCACAAGGTGTGGACGCTGGCCGACACGGATAAGGACGGCTATGATGGAAATCCTGGAGGCCTCGCGCGGCGCGCAATAGCTGTAGTATCCAGCCCGCACGACCTTCCCGTCAGATATGGGACGACGTTCGCGCGGAGAGAGGTTCCGACGTAAGTTCGACGTGAATCCGACGTACACTGGAGCGGCCTCAAGCTGCCGAGCGAGACCTCCAGGATTTCCCTCGGAAGGACGGGATGCTCACGCTCTACGAGTACTCGCTGGCCATGCACTTCATCAAGATGAAGCTCGACGGCCAGGATCGGCGGCAAGCCCAGGGGGTACGTGAGAGGGCGCGGGCCTTCTCGGGAGGCTCGCAAGCTCCCCTGCCTTCTGAGAAGCGCTCGGAGCCTTCCCCGGAGGCGCGGAGCAGTTCTCAGAACGTCGGAGGGCTTCTGAGGAGCCCCGCTGCCTTCCGAGAGCGCCTTCTTCTTCCCCCTTCCGCCCCCCGCTCGCCGCCGACAGGATCTTCCGGCCACTCTTCCGGAGCGCATGCTCCCCTCGTCGGTCGGCACGGGGTGAGGCGCCGAGGGGCGCTCTCGCCGCCTGGCCCGTCCTCTCGGAGGCGCGGAGAACCAAAAACGGCATAAGCATCCAGTCGGACCGAGATAGGAGATCGAGGTCGGCTCGGGGAGATCCCCTGACGTTCTTCGTCCTTGTTGGACGATCATCTGCATCCTGCGAGAGGGTACCCTCGGATGTTCTCTGTGTTTTGGCCGGCGGAGGGTCTCGTGTTTTTGAGGGGGGTTCTTCTGGCCCAGGTCTGGCTGTAAACATCCTCTCGCAGCCCAAGAGGGGGTCCAGCGCAGATCCAAGAGATCCACGCGGACTGTCGAAAGTTTCTGAGTTAATTCCTTATCTGACGAGGGCGGCGGTGATATCTATGGTCAATCCCCGATTGAGTTACACCAGCTTTCAGACCCTCGATTCCTTATCCAATGGTCCTTTCTCCAATAGCCTCGCAGTATGCCGCTTTTGGTTCCTCTAGAAGCGGCGTCGCTTGGCCTCTGGCTCTTCCACCCGCAGGGAACCAGCTGCACACCGCCACCATCCCTGGCCAGGGACTTCCTGGGTCCCAGGATGGCGCATAGACCCTGCGGGTCGAGGCTAAGGAGAGCCCCCAAAGGATAGAAGCCGCCCAGACCCGGCCAGTGGAACTCCAGCGCGTCGCGGCGAAGAGCAAGCACTGCATCGCGGGTGGCAGGACAGCAAGCAAAAGCGCATCGAGACTGCGAAACAAGACGTCCAACACAAGACAGCAGCAAGACATCCGAAACAAGCAACAGCGAGCGCACCCCGACTGCGATGCAGGAGGGTTCAGGTCTGCGGCTGGATGCACCGACCTAAGGCCCAGGACGGCCCTGAGCAGGAACCACGACGACCACGGCGACCACCAACCACCACGACCACGACGGCCACGAGGACGACGACGGTCACCACGACGACCAGAGTCTGTGCCCGGACCGCTCCCCGGGGGTCCCTCCTGGGGTGCGGCTTAATCTTGCCTGCCTCTGGCGGCTCCCCCCTTGGGGCCCGAAGCGCGCCCCCGGGCGCCAACACGCGGCCAAAAAGCCCGCTGGAGCCCCGGCGTCGGAGCAACCCTCGTGCGACGAAGCGGTGGTGTTCGAGCAGGCCCAGGACAGGGATAAGCATCCTGCACGGAGGAGGAGGAAAAGGAGGAGGAGGAAAAGGAGGAGGAGGAGGAGGAGGAGGAGGAGGAGGAGGAGGAGGGAGGAGGAGAGGAGGAAGAGGAGGAGGAGGAGGAGGAGGGGAGGAGGAGGAGGAGGAGGAGGAGGAGGAGGACAGGCCCGGGCCCAGACCCCGAGCGCTGCGGAGCGCTCTCGGAGCGTGCCGGGACGCTCTGGGAGCGGCCGCGGCGCCGCCTGCATCCTCCAGAGCCGCCGGACATCTGAGAACCGTGGTGCATGCTTGTTCGATGTTGTCCTTGTCCTGGCTTTGTTTCAGGTCGGGGGGAGGAGGGGTGACACCACCACCACCAGGGGGGCCACTTACAGCGAGGAGGTCCACGACGGCCCCCCGAGGCGGGGATGGGGGAGGTCTCCAGCGAGAGGGGGGGGGACCAGACCACCAGGGGGAGCCCCCATGGCTCCTCCCGCTGGTGGTCCCTGGTGGTGCTGGGGTCGCTTTTCCTTTTTTGTCCCACTTTGGTGTGCAGCTGCCGCGTCTGAATTCCTGCTCCTGCGCTCCTCCGCCAGCTCGGCAGAGACCGCGGCGGGGGGGAGGCGGCGGCGGGCAGTCGGCAGTCGTGCGCGGCACGCGCCCAGGCGGCCTGCGGCATGCTTGCCGCAACGCGCCCCGCTCATGCCCATCCTCCTGCTGCCGCGCCACCTCCTCCTCCTCCTCCTCCTCCTCCTCCTCCTCCTCCTCCTCCTCCTCCTCCCTGCCCCCCCCCCCTCCTCCTCCTCCTCCTCCTCCTCCTCCTCCTCCTCCTCCACCTCCTCCCCCTCCTCCTCATCGGTCCGCGCCACCTGTAGCAAGAACGCCGCTGCTGTCCCCGCCGTCCGCCGTTCACTCAGGCTGGCTCGCTGTCTCGTGGGCGGCGAGAGGCCGCGCGCTGCGTAGATGTGAAAACTGACGTTGCCCCTAAGGTGACGGCCGCTCCTCCGTCTCTCACTGCTGGGTCCTCTTCCCCCTGCACCATGGATTGCTGTGCGCCTATGGTGGTCTTAGCGGGTTGGGGCACAGAGTCTCCCTTTCCCTGTCATGCTTGTGGTAGTGGTAGCTATTGTGCACTTTTGTATTCAGAACTTTTTTGTTTGGCCCGAGCCTCGTTCGAATTGTGTCAGGGATGTCAACAAACGTGAAGTAGAAGCCCTAGTGTTTTTTTTCCGAATGTCAGACATGGAAGTGTTGTTCCTCCATGCTGGTGAGTTCGCGTTTTGGCAGGACAGATGATAGGTGGAGCGGCCGCGTGCTGGAAGTCGGGATGTCTCTCTGGCGTCTTCATAGCGGGCTTGCACTCTCGGTTTGGGAAGTGTGCCATCGTTTGTTGGTTCGCCGGGCTGATCAGGCGCGCTCTGCCGCGGAAGATCGTGCGTTGCGCGCGGTGCTCCGGGCGATGGCGGGCAGGCGTCGTGACCCTGAAGCCTCTCATGACGGATCGTAGTTGGCCGAGCAGCAGTGATCGTCTCTCCGTTGCTCTCTCTCTCTCTCTCTCCATCTCACCCCTTGTCTTGTTGCCGCCTCTCTCGATGCCTCTGTCGTTTCCTGCTGCCTCTCCTTGCTGCCTCCGCCGCCCACCAGAGGGGGGGGGGGAGAACCTGGCTCTCCGCTCCCCGCCCCGGCTCCGCCGCGCCCGCTCCCCCGCGCTGCTGCCTGCACGCGAACCCTCGGCGCCGCACGCTGCAGGGCGCGTGGCCACGAGGGCGGTGCCCTCCGTCGGGCTGGCACCCGGTCCGCCCGCGCGGTGCTTCCTCCCACCCTGCTTGGTTGCCACCGCCCGCCTGCGAGGCTCCCGTGGAAGTGCAAGGATATTTTTCTTCTCCTCTCTGCCGGCCGCCGCTCGCCGCGTGCGCTCCTCGAAGAGCGAGGCTCCGCAGACTGGGGGGGGGGGCGTGCGGCGGGTCGGATCTCGTGCTTCTCCGGGGGTGTCCCTCTCCCGTGGCGGTTCCCCTCGTGTGGCTTCCTCGCTTCCCCTGCTTCTCCGCTGCTGCTGTTGCGCGTTCCCTCCCCCGAGTGTCCCTTCGGCTGCTGTTCCGCTGTGCCCCTGCGGCTGGTGGTGGCGGTGGTTGGGTGGGCCCTCTGCCTGGGTGCGGGACGTCGGCAGGTCTCGCTGGTGGCTTGGCGGGGCCACGCGTCCTGTCGCTTGCGCGCCAGGGGGTCAAGCAGTCGTCCAACCGAGTACCTCGCCGCCTCCCCTGCCGCTCCTCTTGCCTTGGATCAGGAGGGAAAGAAACACACAGACACAATTAATCGTCGAGTGCCAGGAAAATATGGGAAAATATGGGAATTGGGCGGGGAGACAAAAATCCAGAAAATATGGGAAAATATGGGGAATCTTTTTATTTGTGTGTATTTATTTGTGTGTTCCAGTTCCCCTTCATTGGATTTGTTTTTCGTTGCCTCGCTGCCTCCTCTCCAAGATTGGGGGTGTGCCCGAGAGCGGGCGGCGCGCCATCACGGGCTGATCACCAGAGCCTGAGTGCGTCTGCGGTGCAAAGCTCGTCCTCCTCCTTCTCCAATCCTCCTTCTCCTCATCCCTTCTACTTCTGTTTCTTCTTCTTCTCCTCCTCCTCCTCCTCCTCATCCTGCTCCTCATACTCCTCCTCCACCTCCTCTTCCTCCTCCTCCTCCCCATCCTTGTCCTTTCCCTCCTTTCCCTCCTTTTCCTCCTCCTACTCCTATTCCTCCTCCTCCTTCTTGGCATCCTCCTCCTCCTCCTCCTCCTCCTCCTCCTCTCCTCCTCCTCCTCCTCCTCCTCCTCCTCCTCCTCCTCCTCCCGCACCTCCTCATCGTCCTGCTGCCCCCTCTCCTCCCGCGCCCCTGTGACCGTGATCAGATACGGTTCTGCTGGCATGGTGTGAGGGTTGCGTTGGACTCGGGCACCGGAGGCTGGCGGGAAGCGGCGGAAGTACGAGTGGGACGTCAACTTTCGACTAGGAGTAAGAGTGACCTTTCGCCGGAGTGACCTTTGGTGCGGGCACAGATGGGCCCCCAGATGGCCGAACGAGAAGCGGTAGCAGCGGCTCGCGCGCTTGTTTTTTGTCCCCCCCCGCGGTCCCCAAAAGCCGCGCGCCAAAGGTCACCCTTACCCAGGGTCACTCTTGCGTGTAGCCGAAACATTTCGGGATCCAGAAGTTCCCGGAGTCGGCCATGATGCAGGGGAGTGGCGCTCGGGCCATCGTCAGTCATCATGCGGCCATCTCTGTATGGATCGGCTCACAAACATCATGGACCACGACTCTGGGGCTCAGGTGCCATGTCGCCTGTAGCAGGTGCCAGGAGTCCTCCTTATTTGGACGACGCCCCCTTGTTCCTCCCTATCATCCTGCACCCCCTTGCTCCCTCTCCCCCACCCTCGTCCTCGGGCATGTATCGGACCCCCCGTCCTGCTTCTCTTTCTGCCCCTCTTCGTCCCTTCTTCCTTTTTGTCATCGGTCGTTTCGTCATCCTCCTCCGCCTCCTCCTCCTACTCATCATCACAGTCACCGTCGTCGTCATCATTATCATAATCACCACCACCACCACCACCACCACCACCATCATCATCATCATCATCATCAGCAGCAGCAGCAGCAGCAGTATCAGCATCCTCATTTTCATCGTGAGTAGCATCACCATCACCATCATTATCATCCTCTTCTTCATCATCATCATCATCATCATCATCATCATCATCATCATCATCATCATCATCATCATGAGCAGCATCATCATCACCATCACAAGCATGATCTCGTCATCATCATCATCCTCATCTTCCTCTTCCTCTTCCTCTTCCTCTTCATCATCGTCATCGTCATCGTCATCATCATCATCGTCCTCCTCATCATCGTCTTTATCATCATCATCATCATCATCAGCATCATCATCATCATCATCATCATCATCATCATCATCGTCGTCATCGTCGTCATCATCGTCATATGTAGCAGCATCAT
The DNA here is from genome assembly GCA_963575745.1 of Prorocentrum cordatum. NCBI lineage: Eukaryota > Dinophyceae > Prorocentrales > Prorocentraceae > Prorocentrum > Prorocentrum cordatum. The sequence goes on along the minus strand of CAUYUJ010017192.1, from coordinate 103,807 downwards.
CATCATCATCATCATCAGCAGCATCATCATCATCATCATCAGCATCATCATCATCAGCATCGTCATCGTTATCAGCATCATCATCTCCATTCTCCTCCTCCCCTTTCTGTTCCTCATCATCGTCATCATCATCAGCAGCATCTTCATACTCGTCATCGCCATCGCCATCGCCACCATCAGCCACACCACAATCAGCACCGGCACCACTACCCCCCCGCCACGACTGCCCGCGAGGTGGTCGGGGCGGCCGCGCCGCAGTCGCTTGCGCTCGGTCGCCTCGGTGCTCTCTGTAGGTTCTGCTCTGCGCCCGTGCTGCGACGCCACGCCCCTCCCTCGGCTGCCTCTACGGCTTCGCGGGCTCGGTCGCACTCGGTTTCGCTGTCGGGCCGGTCGGTGCTCCACGTCGCTACCAAGCATGGACGGCCCTCGATCATTCCTCGCCCCGCCCCCACGGTGCACCTGCCAGAACCCCCCCCCTCTCCTGGAGCCCCCGAGCTGCCACCGACTCCCCTCGTTCCTCCTCCTTTGCCTCTCTCTTTTGTTTCCTCCTCCTTCTTCGCCCCATCCCTTTTTGTTCTCACTTTTTCTACTTTTCGTCCTTCTCCTCCTTTTTGTTCCTTCCCATCCAATCTCCCTTCTTTCTCCTTACCTCTCTTCCTCATCCTTGTCTCTACCTTTTTTCTCCTCCTCCTCCTTTTCCCTTTTTCTCCTCCTCCTCCTCCTCCTCCTCGTTCCTCTCCTCCTCATCCCTTGTTCCTCCTTCTCCCCAAACCCACCAGAGCACTCGGAGCCCCCGATCACGAGATGATGCCTCGGCATCTGCTCCTTTCTTTTGGCGTTCCGCCAAGAGGGGGAACAGGAATACGTAGAAAGAGGAAGGAGGAGGGATGGTGATGAGGCAGGAAGGGGGCGGGGAGGAAGGATGATGAGGTGGAGGATGCTCACATCACTTGAGAATGTAAGTTCCGTCTAGGGCACCTTCGACTTTTGGGAAACTTCCAGGAGGAGGAGGAGGAGGCATCATCATAATATGAATATCAGTATCAAGACGATGTCGGGATAAGGCATATTGAAGAGGAAGGGTTGAAGAGGAGGATTGGGAGGAGGAGGGCTCTCACATGTACATTCACTTACGTAGCCCATCCATCACGAAGGCGCCGGGTCAGAGCGCGGAAAGGATTGGTATCGGTACCATGAATACCACATAACGGGAATACGTGGGTTGACATGGCAGGTGGCTTGGTAGAGGCGGAGTGAACCAGATTTGATCATCAATGTTGTCTCGTTTCTCCGTCCTCTTCGTCGCCCCTTTTCCTCCGCTTGTCCTTCTTTCCTCATCTTCCCCCCATCCTTCTTCTCCCCCCTCCTCCTCCCTTCTCGCTAGTCCTGGAGGCAGGTCTGGGGGGTGTCCTTCCAAGAGACGCCCTCTCTCGCCTCGTGAGGGCGCAGGGGTCATAGCCTTGAAGCGAGCAGCGGATTCAAGTAAGCGATTTGGCATCCCCATAGGGTTCCCCTAACCACGGGATCCCCCCGCAAATCAGAGCTCAGTCAGCACATGTTTTCTTCTGGCGGACGATCCCGCATCGATGGCCCCCCCCCCCGCGGTTCCTCCTCCCCTCCCTCTTTGTCCGCCTGTTCCTCATCCTCGTCCTCATATTCCTCGTCCTCCTCATCTAGGTGCTGCCTTTGTCCTCATCCTTTTCCTCCTTCTGCTCTCCTCCGCCCCTTACGCCTCCTCCTTGAGGTTCTCCTCCTGCCCGCTGCATCGACGACGATGGCGACAACGTGGGCGACTATGCCACGACGACCCCTCCTGGCGTGCGTTCCGACCAGAATCTCGAGCCGACCCCGCCCGTGGTCGACGAGGGCGCCTCTGGAGGCCCACGCAGCTCCCCCCCCGAACGCGCGCACTCCAACACACCCCGATCCTCGAGCCTGGAACCGCGGCGGCGCCGACGCCGCCGCCGCAACCGCCGCCGCCGCCGCCGCCGCCGCCGCCGCCGCCGCCGCCGCCGACGACGACGACGACGACGACGACGACGACGACGACGACGACGACGACGACGACGACGACGACGACGACGACGTCGGCAACGACGACAGCGACGCCGGCGACGGCAGCCGGTGGCGGCGGCGGTGCTCCCCCCCCCGCCCGGCAGGCCGAGCGCCGCCGCTGGCACGCCGCTGCCCCGCCGCGGCCCGCCGCCGCTGGGGGGGGATGGGGCGGGGGTGCGACAGAGCGGCTCGAGGAGGAGGAGGAGGAGGAGGAGGAGGAGGAGGAGGAGGAGGAGGAGGGCGAGCAGGAGGAGGAGGAGGAGGAGGAGGAGGAGGAGGAGGGCGAGGAGAGGAGGAGGACGAGGAGGAGGAGGAGGAGGAGGAGGACGAGGAGGAGAGGAGGAGGAGGAGGAGGAGGACGAGGAGGTGGACGAGGAGGAGGAGGACGAGGAGGAGGAGGACGAGGAGGACGAGGAGGTGGAGGAGGAGGCTCGTAGGATCGAGAGGGCTCGGGGAAGCTCGAGGGTGGGTCGAAGGAGGCTCGGGGGAGGCGCCGGGAGGCTCGAGCGGGGGAGGCGAGAGAGCGGGGGAGGCGGTGGGTCGGTGGCTCCTCACCTCCCTCCCCATCCTCCCTGCACCCTTCTCCATCCTCACTCCTTCTCCCTCCTCCTTCTCCCTCTGGTTCCACCTTCCTCCTCCTCTCTCCTCCTCGTCCTCCGTCTTCCTGCCCCTTCTCCTCCTCCTCCCCCTCCCCCTCCTTCCCGGGACGCCGGCCAGGCTGCGCAACGACCGTCCGAACGCGTCAGCCGAGAACCCGATCGAGGGTCCTTCGAGAGCTTTCGAAGGGCCATCCGGAGGCCTTCTCAGGGCTTCGGCGGGAAGGCCGTGATCCGGCGGCAGTTTCGCATGAGAGTCCCTCACAACTTGTTCAGGAATCGCGAATGCCGACTGCAGTGGTCCGGACGGCCACGATCCATCGTCATGTCCTAATGTTAGCCGGCGTGCACCCCACACAGTGTGTTTTTATCAAATGATGGTATGCAATCTATGTGGAGCAATCCATGTTACGCAGTACATGTTGTGCAATATTTGTCGTGCAATGTACGTTGTGCAACTTATGTGGTGCAAGTGGCGTGTCGCAAATTATGAGGTGCAAGTGTTTTTTACGAACGAGTTCACACATTCCATGCTCTTGCAGGCATCCCACCCACTTGGTTTACAAAACCCATGCGGTGGCGATTGCGACGGGTGCCTGGCGTTGTCTGGTGCATCTTTGCGACTGCGCCAACCCAAGCACGCGCGCGCAGCGGCCAGCTAGTTTGGCGCGGCCGACGCGGCCGCGGTGGCGCTGGCCGCTGGGCACATCCCAGCGGGCACTTCTGTGCGAGTCGGCGACTTGGGCGGGCGAGGCATCATGGCAATGTCGACATCGGTAGACACGATGATGATAGTAGCGATGCTCAACGACGACGGCGCGGCCAGTGCGGGCGCCGATGCTGATCACGCCGACGACGATGACGGCGTCCTCGCGTCGGTGATGAAGGTTCTGGAAGGAATTCAACATGCGCTCGCGGCCGACGCGCGAGAGTGGCCCGCATGGTATTATTTGACACGGATCGTGCCCCCCCCCAGCACGCATGCAAGGGCGTGCGAGTGATTTCGGCATGCGGCGCCAGAGGCCCGTTTTGCATAATGCCATGAACATGTTGAAAAAACACGCATGGTTTTCGTAAGGGTTCACGAAAGCCCGAGTGCAGGCTTTTCGTTTGAAAACTGGCGTTGCGAAGCCAGTTGTTTTTATATGGTTTCGGAACACCCGATTTTGAAATCCTAACGAAAGATTCGCCTCATTTGTTGCAAAAAAATCTCGCGACAGTTCGCGCGCAAGGGCTGTGGAACGATTTCGACATGTGCGCGCGAAACCCGTTTGGTAGTATTTTTTGAACACGTTGGAAAAACCTACGGTTTTCTGAAAACTTCGCGAACATCGGTGTCGCGAAACTATGTTCCCCCTTATGTTTTCGGGGCACTCAATTTTGAATCCCAGCGCGGCCCGCGGTTTTTGAAGGATTTCGGCATGCTCGTGCGACGACATGTGCGTGTGCACCTCGTATCATGTTTTGCAAAGGGTTCTTGGAAAGTCAAAATTTGTGATAGATGAGTGTGCGCGCATAGAAATTGTTGCTGAGGGTGGGGGGGGCATCGGCTCCCCTGGGATGGTGTAGGTTGGACGATAGGGCAGCATCGTATGTAAACCGCACAGCCCCAGGGGGTGCCGATAAGTCGGGCCTCGGGAGGGTGGTGGAGTCTATCTTCCATTTAGAAAGGAGAATCGACGTGGCGCAGTCTAAGTGGTTCAGATTCTGTTGTGCTATATACCCGTGTAGTACAAGCTATGCGGTGCAATCTACGCGGTGCAGTCTATGAGGTGCAATCTGCGTCGTGCAACCCATGTGGTGCAATCTACGTTGTGCAATTTAGGTTGTGCACTCTATCTGGTGCAATTTATTTTGTCTTTCTTGATGGTGTCTTGTCCACTGCTCGTGCAAAAATCCCACCCCCCACCCGCAACTTGGTTGCACGACCTTTTGGGATCGTGACGGTCGGTACCAAAAGGCAGTTGGCAGCGGCACCGACGCAAACGACGACAGCGACGACGACGACGCCGACGACGACTACGACGGCACCAGTTACGACTCCGACGACTTCGACGACGACGACAACGACGACGACCACGACGACGACGACAACGACGACGACGCCGACGACGACGACGACGATGACGCCGACGACGACGACGCCGACGACAACGACGACGACGACGACGGCGACGACGACGCCGACGACGCCGACGACAACGACGACGACGACGACGACAACGACGAAGGAGGAGGGATGACGACGACGACGACGACGGCGACGAAATAGGAAGGGCGACGACGAGACGCCGACGACGGACGACGACGACGACGAGGGAGGAGCAAGGACGACCACGGCGACAACGACGACGGAAACGACGACGACGGTCAAGAAGACGTTCGACGGCGACGACGAGGAAAGACAAGCTGATCACGCCGACGACGATGACGGCGTCTTCGCGTCGGTGATGAAGGTTTTCGAAGGGATTGGAAATAGGCCTTTGAAGACGCGGGAGAGTACCTCGGACGGTACTATTTGACACGGAGCGTGCCACCCCATCACGCGCGCAAGGGTTTTCGAACGATTTCGACATGCGTGCACGAAGCCCGCCTGGAAGCACGTTGGAAGCGCAAGGTTTTCTAAAGAATTCACAAGAGCGCGCGCACGTTTTTGTTTGACAGTCCGTGTTGCGAAACCCTGTGTTTAAATGTTTCTTGGGCATTCCGTTTTGAATTTGTTCCAGAGCAAGAGGTTTTTGAAGGATTTTGGCATGCGCGAGCGACGGCGCGCGCGCGTGCACATCGTCTCATGTTCTGCAAGGGATTTCTCGCGGCATCACATGCGCAACGGCTTTCGAACGATTTCGGCACGCGCGCACGACAATGCGCGCGTGTGCACTTCGTCACGCTTGTTGCAAAGGGCTCCTATAAACTTATGATGTTTGATAAAAAAGTGCGCGCGCATATTTTTTTTGCAGAGGATGGCCGGGGGGGCGATACCGGCCCCCATGGGATAGTGTGAGTTCATATTGAGGATGGACGATGGGGCAGAATCGTATTGAAATTGCAATACGAATGGGGGGACTCTTGAATCCAGGGGGGGTCGCAGAGATTTTTTTGGGAAAGGAGAATCAGCGTGGTGCAGGCTATGTGGAACAATCCGCTTTGACTGTCTTGCAGCTGTCCTCTCCGCTGCACGACCATTTAAGACCGTGACGGTGAGTGCCAAATCGCACTTGGCAGCGGCACCGACGCCGACGAAAACAGCGACGACGCCGACCACGACTACGACAACGCCGACGACGACTCCGAAGACTTCGACGACGATTCCGATGGTTTCGACGACGGCGACAGCGACGACGACGACGAAGACACCGACGACGACGACGTCGACGCCGACGACGCCGACGATGACGACGCCGACGACGACGACGACGCCGACGCCGACGACGCCGACGATGACGACGCCGACAAGGACGACGACGACGTCGGAAACGACGACGACAACGCCGCCGACCACCACGACGACGACGACGCCGACGACGACGACGACGCCGACGACGACGACGACGACGTCGCCAACGAAGACCACGGCGACGACGAGGGAGGAGGGAGGACGACGACGGCGACAACGACGACAACGACGAGGGAGGAGGAAGAACGGCGACGACGCGAACGATGAAGATGGAGGGAGGAAAGCGACGCCGACGACGACAACGACGAGGGAGGAGGGAAGACGACGACGACGACGACGACGACGACGACGGCGACGAAATAGGAGGGACGACGACGAGACGCCGACGACGGACGACGACGACGACGAGGGAAGAGGAAGGACGACCACGGCGACAACGACGTCGGAAACGACGACGACGCCAAAGAGGACGACGACGACGACGAGGAATGACAGAGGACGACGACGGCGACGACGACGACGACGAGGGAGGAGGGATGACGGCGACGACGACGACGATGACGCAAGAGCGCGCGCGCACGCTTTTGTTCGAAAATTTGTGTTGCGAAACCCTTTTTTTTGGTTGTTTGGACACTCGATTTTGAAACCCTTTCGAAACCGCAGGTTTTTGAAGTATTTCGGCATGCGCGCGCGACGACGCGCGCGCGTGCGCTTCGTCCAGTTTTTTGCTTCGTCCAGTTTTTATGCAGAGTATTCTCGCGACGGCACGCGCGCACCGGTGTCCGCACGATTTCGACATGCGCGCGCGGAGTCCGTTTGGTAGTACTTTCCGAAAACGTTGGGGAACCTATACTGTTTCTTAAGACTTCGCAGGAGCGCGCGCGTAAGCTTTTTTATAACATCCGCGTTGCAAAACCATGTGCTTTGTATTTTGTTGTTTAGAAGCCCGATTTAAATTTCCTTCCCGAACCAAAGGTTTGCGCGCGTGTGCACTTCATCATTTTTTTAGGGGGGGCAAGGGGTTTATGATTTGTGATAAACGAGCGCGCGCATAGTAGTTTGTCCCAGAGGATGGCGGGAGGGGGGCGATACAGGCCTTCCTGGGATAGTGTAAATTCATATTTCGGGTGGACGATGGGGCAGAATCGTATGCACATTGCAATACGACGCGGGGAATCGGTAAGTCCAGGGGGGGTATATGTTTTATATAGAAAGGAGAATTCACCAATGCTCGCAGGAAGTTGTCAACTCCACTGTTCGCGCAGTCATCCCACCCACCCACCCACCCACCCACCCACCCGCAACTTGGTTTGCAAAACACATGCGACGGCGATTGCGATGAGTGTTTGGCGTTGACTGGTGCATCTCTGCAGCCGCGCTAGCCCGCGCATGCTCGCGCGAGCAGCGGCCTGCTAGCGCGGCGCGACCTACGAGGCCGCGTTGGCGCTGACATCTGGGAACTTTCCAGCAGGCACTTCAGTGCGAGCTGGTGACTTTGGCGGGCGCGGTATTTCGTTGATCACGACAACGGTAGGCACGATGATGACAGTAGCGATGATGGTGGCGATAGTGGCGATGACGACGGCAAGGCCACTGACGACGCCAATGCTGATCACGCCCGCCGATAACGATGACGATGTCCTCGCGTCGGTGATGAAGGTTTTAGAAGGAGTTTGGCATGCGCGCGCGACCGACGCGCGCGAGTGGCCCGCGTGGTAGTGTTTGACACGGATAGTGGCCCCCGAGCACGCGCGCAAGTGCGTTCGGATGAGTTCGGCATGCGGCGCGAGAGGCCCGTTTGAGAGAAATTGATGGCAGTGTTGGCAAACCGATGGTTTTCCGAAGAATCTGCTAGAGCGTGCGCGCAGTGTTTTGAACACTGGTGTTGCACAGCCTTGAGTGTGTGGGTTTCACGGTTTCGGGGCACTCGTGTTGGATACCTTACCACACCCACGGTTTTTGACAGATTTCGGCGTGCGCGCGCTTCGATGCGCGCGCGTGCCCTTGGTTCCATCGGTTGCAATCGATTCCTGCGACAGCACGCGCAAGGGCGTTCGAACGATTTCGACATGCGCGCGCGACGGGTCCGTGCGGTGGCATGTACAGTCATGTCGCGCAAGAGCGCGGGCGTCAGGTTTTGTTCGGCAATCACTGTGCGAAAACATGTGTGTTATATGATTCAGGACACTCGGTTTTGAGATACTCACGCACCCCAATCTTTTTGAACGATTTCGGCATGCGCGCGCGGACGCGCACGCGCGTGTGCTTGTCGTTTTATGTGTTGCAAGGGATTGCTCGAAACTCAGGATGTTTGATAAACGAGTGTGCGCTCATACCGTGTATTGCAGGGGATGATCGGGGGAGTCGATACCAGCCGCGTTGGGATGGGACGGAATCGTATTTAGGGTGGACGATCGGGCAGAAACGTGTGCAATTTGCAATACGAAAAGGGGAGGCGGTTAAACCGGGTGGTGGTGGTGGTGGTAGATCCGAATATCCTTTTCGAAATCAGATTATATGCGGTGCAACATACGTTTTGCAATTTAGGCGGCGACATGGCGGCGACGGCGACAACATAGCCGTCAGACCGACATGCAGGCCCCGAAGACGGGCGGCGACGAGGCGGCGACGAGGCGGCGACGGCGACAAAACAGCCGCTAGACCGACAATCAGGCCCAGACGGCGGGCGACGACGCGGTGGCGACGGCGACAAGGAAGCCGCCAGACCGACAATCAGGCCCAGTTCCTCAAAAGAGAGGTAGGGGCCCCCAAATGCAAACACTGTTTGGGGGACTGCAGTACGCATGGCTCTGATTTCACCTCTGTCCCCGAATGCCGGTGCCTGCTTCTCGACCCGCCTCTTCACCTCTTGCTGCTGTCAGGGTGAGACGCTGGGGCAACTGGGTTCTTCTAGCACGAACGCGCGTGGCGGCACAGCAGTACCCACGCTCTGAACCCTGGCCTTAAGTCGGGCCTGTCCCTCTTCAGGGGAGATGTTCAAGAATAGTCAAACGAATAGTCTGGGGACGATGTTTTGAACATTTGTTGGCTATATTTGAGCATTTTTTGCGTATTTCTATTTGTCATCCAAATCCCCCTGTAGGGGGCACGCCCGACCTAACGCTGGCCCCGAGGGCCCCGAGGGCCCGAGGGACCAGGGCTGCAGGGAGCAGGGCCCGGCAGGCGCCCTGCTTCGCACAGGCCACGTCTTCGTGTTCGTCGTCGTCGTCTTGCGCTCTCGTCGTCGTCGTCGTTCCCGTTGTCGTCGTCGTCGTTCCCGTCGTCGTCGTCGTCGTCGTCGTTGTCGTCGTCGTGCGTCGTCGTGGTCGTCGTCATCGTCGCCGTGTTCGTCGTCAGGGTGGGCCTCCACCTCGCCCGTCCGCCAACCTCCCTTTTCATGCTTCCTCCCTCCTCCCCCCCTCGCACCTCCCCACATCCCCCTCCCCTTCCCACCTTCTTTCTACGATGGGGGAGGTGGGAGGGAAAGGAGGAAGGGGGATGAAGCGAAGGAGGCGGAGGAGATGGAGGAGGAGGAGGCATAAGCCTTTTGTGGAAGCGAAGGCGGACGAGAGGGATGACCGTGATGTTGCTGCTGATGATGATGTTGATGATGCTAATGCTGATGCTGATAATGACGATGACGATGACGATGATGATGATGATGATGATGACGATGATGGGGATGTTGCTGATGATGCCGATGACGATGACGATAACGATGACGATGATGATGACGATGATGATTACGAGGATGATGATGCTGATGATGCTGCTGATGAGGATGATGATTATGATGATGTCGATGATGATAGTGATGATGGTGCTGATGGTGCTGATGATGCTGATGGTGATGATGGCGATGATGATGATGATGATGATGATGATCATGATCATGATCATGATCATGATGATGATGATGATGATGATGATGATGATGATGATGATGATGATGATGATGATGATGATGATGTTGATGACGATGAGGGTGGTGACAAGGGGGAGGAGGACGACGACAATGATGATGATGATGATGATGATGCTGATGATGATGATGATAATGATGATGATGATGATGATGATGATGATGATGATGATGATGATGATGATGATGATGATGATGATGATGATGATGATGATGATGATGATGATGATGATGCTGATTAGGGGGGGTGGAGGAGGAGGAGGCGGAGGAGAGAATGATGATGAGGAGGAGGAGGAGGAGGAGAAGGAGGAGGAGGAGGAGGATTAAAAGGAGGAGGAGGACGAGGAGGAAGAGGAGGAGGGGGAGGGGGAGGAGGAGGAGGAGGAGAAGGAGGAGGAGGAGAAGGAGGAGGAGGAGGAGGAGGAGGACGAGGAGGAGCAGCAGGAGGAGGAGGAGGAGGAGGTCTTTTTCATCCTTCTCTCCTCCTCCCCCCTGCCTGTCTTCCCGTCCACCGCGGTACTCGCTGCACATCTGTGCCTGGGACTCCTGGAGCGGTGCTCCAGGGGTCACCTGGCGCTAGGTTAATCAACCCCCTTAGGGCCAACCAGCCCTGAAGCGGGGGCGAGGCTACGTCCGGAAGAACTCTCGAGCCACGAGTTGCCAGGTGCCAGGAGAAGGGGGGGTCGCAGGATGCAGTCAGAGGCGTCGTCTTTGGGGCGGCGGGCAGCGCGAGGTCGGCCGCGCCCGCGACTTAGTTCAGACAATAAATTTTGCCACTGGTGGTCTAGCAAATCCATTGCGAAGTCTTCATACGACGTGGAACTGAGATGTGCCAGCCATCGCACTCCGATCTTCACCCTTCTTCCCTGGAGCAGCCCAGAGGCTCGGCAACGCCGCGTGGCATGCCAATTACGCCAAGACCGCGTGCTCCCGTGGTCAAGTCTGTCGGCCAAGGCGACACAAGGTAAGTCCATAGCACCCCCAGCCATGCAGAGCAAAGAAATCGAAAGCCCCGCAAGGGTATAGCTCAACCGTGACTATGCCTGGTACTCAGACTTGTGTTGCACAAGACCCCAAGGTCCGCACTGCTGTGTGCGGACAGGGACGGCACATCCGACCAGCCTCAACACAATGATCGCCGGAAGTTATTCGGACAGCCCTCCGTACATGCTCGGCACTGAATGCGGACGGCCAGCACGTACCCATCCAAGCAGAGGCAGCGAGAGGCGAATTGTACAATATGCACAACCAGTTGCAACCACGAATCGCTGGGATCACGATACGGACGGCCAGCGCGCCTGCGCGTCCCCGTCACACAACCCACGGGCGCCATTCACTGAAATAGATTGACGTTCTGACTGAAGCGTTGCAGCTACCCACACGGCAAGTTCCAAAACAACCAATGGTACACAGATGCTCGGCTCAGAGAACGGACGGACGGCACGTTCCGTCCAAATAACATAAGTGACAGGCGAATTGCACAACACGTTGAAACAGCTGCAACCACAAATCGCTCGGCTCAGAATACGGACGCCCGGCACATCCCCACCCCACAACCCAGGAATCGCCGCCATGCATCCAAACTCGACTGAAGTAGCCAGCGTGAAATTCTCGAGCGCGACATGGCCCGAGGAGGAGGCGGAGGCGGAGGAGGAGGAGGAGGAGGAGATAGGTGAAGGAGGAACCAAGACCAAATAGAAGCAGGGAGCACCCAGGAAGGATCGGAACGGGGAGGAGGGAGGAGGAAGTGAGCGGCAGGGGCCATCACCACGACTGTTCCATCCCCCCGCGGCCGGCCCGCGCCTCTCGGGAGATCAGCTGTGGCCGTCACAGAGTGGTGGCCCGGTACAGGAGGAGGAGGAGGAGGAGGAGGAGGAGGAGGAGGAGGAGGAGAAGGAGGAGGAGGAGAAGGAGGAAGCGGGATGATGGCAATCACATGCGGCGTGCAGCACCTCCGTGCCCACTTGGGCCCGCCAGGAGGGCACAGAGCAGGAAGTGGAGGTGAAGGATGAGAGGAGGAGGAGGAGGAGGAGGAGGAGCATAATGAGGAGGAGGACAGTAGGAAGAGGAGAAGGCGGTGAAGGAGGAGGAGGAGGTGGAGGAGGAGGAGGAGGAGAAGGAGGAGGAGCAGTAGGAAGAGGAGCAGGAGATGAAGGAGGAGGAGGAGAAAGGGGAGGAGGAGGAAGTGATGATGAAGGATGAGGAGGACGAGGACGAGGAGGAGGAGGAGGAGGAGAAGGAGCAGTAAGAAGAGGAGGAAGATGACGAGGGGGGAAGAAACAGGAGATCGGAGGACGAGGAGGACGACGAGGAGCAGGAGGAAGAGGGCAAACGGCGAGGGGCAAGAGGGCGAGGAGAGGGTGCGCCACGGCCCTGGAGGAGCGGGCGGAAGCGCATCGCTCCTGCGGTTCCTTCCGCAGACGCACACACACACCGCCGCACAGCGAGGGCGGAACCGGCCAGCCACGCGCGCCTCCACACCCGGGCGACGAAGCTATGGCAGGCACCCAGGGGCTGGGGGCGCCTGGGCGGCTGCAGAAACACGGCGAAGATGAGACCAGGCAGACACCAGCGATCCACAGAGCGCGGGAGAGAGTGGGAGCCCTGCTCGTGGCCGAGGCAATGCCCTCGGCTCTCCCTTTGCCGGCGAGGGGGCGCCGGTGTCGAGGGTGGCCCTGCGGCAGGGTTGCCTGCCGAGTCCCCCTGGTCCGAGTCAGAGAGCTGCCAGTGGTTTGTGCTGTCTCCTTTATGGCCAGTCGTCTGCCTCCGCACCCTCAACGACAGCAAGTACATAGGGGGCGCCAGTGTAGGCCCAAGTAGTGCCCCCCCCCCGTCGCCGCCCGCAACGGGTCTTCCAGCCGAGGAACGCGAGTGCGGACGGCAACGCGGACGGAGCAGGAGGAGGAATATACAAAACAGAAGCGGGGAGAAGGGAGGAGAAAGTGAGCGGAAGGGGCCACCACCACGACTGTTCCACCCCCTCGCGGCCGGCCCGCGCACCTCGGGAGATCCGCTCTGGCTGGTGATGGTGCTCCCGTCGTTTGCAGCGCTGCGTGTGAGCTTGCACTGCTGAGCCATCATCGGGCTCGCACTGGAGCACCTTTCACTGATGCCTTGCGCTGCGGCCCTGTGCCTCTCAGACGCTCCTGGCTGGTGTGCCCCCACGGCTCTCGCCCGAATAAGGAGGAGCACGGAGTGGCGACTTCGAGTCCCTGCGCCCTCGGAATGGCGACTTCTGGCTCCTTCCATCTGTCCTGCGGGTTCGCCGGGACAGCTGCGCCAACGACCGCATGGAACGCGGGCACCTTGATGAGGACAGGGGAGATGAGAGCGATGAGGCGGATGCAGGGGTGGGCGGATTGATGAATGGATGGATGGATGGACGGATGATGATGACGATGAGGAGGAGGAGGAGGAGGAGGAGGAGAAGGAGATATGGGGAGGATGAGGATGATAATGAGGATGATGATGATGATGATGATGATGATGATGATGATGATGATGATGAGGAGGAGGAGGAGGAGGAGGAGGAGGAGGAGGAGGAGGAGGAGGAGGAGGAGGAGCACGCGCAGAATGATCAGAAGGATGATCCTGGCAAACACATGGAGACGAAGATGATGGATACCGAGGATGATGAGAAGAGGGAGGAGGAGGACGAGGAAGAGGAGGCGGACGACAACAACAACGACTGCGACGAACAACGACGCGACGATTGATGGCGACGACGACGACGACGACGACGACGGCTGCGACGACGACGACGACGACGTTCGCGACCACGACGATGATGAACGACAGCACGAGGAACGACGGCGGCGGCGACGACGTACAGCTACGATGAACGGCGTCGACCAACAGCGGCGACGCCGACGGCGCCGACGACGGCGGCAGCGACGCCGAGGCGAGCGATCCGAGCGAGCGCCGAGGAGGGCCGCCGCGCGCGCGCGCGCGGCGAGCAGGGCGCGCGCCCCCGTCGCCGGCGGCCGCCGCGGCGGCGCGGCAGGCGCGCTTTTCCGCGAGGGCTTTTTTGGGAGGAGCTTCTTCGGGGGAGGGCTTCGCAGGCGACGTTTCTCCGCCATCCCACGACGTGCGCAAAGGGATGGGAATCAGTGGCATCAGATGGAGGACTTCGGAAACCCGGAACCCAAAAATGCTTTCACTCTTTTGGGGCGAAATGTTTTGCTTCCGCCACCTTCCGCCGCCCTTCCGCCGGCTTCCGCTGGCGGAGGCGGCCTCGGTTTTCTTCCGCCGACTTTCCGCCGCCCTTCCGCCGCCATCCTAGAGATGACAACTCCTTCGATCCTCGAAGGCAAAGCCTTTTGTGGAACGCCTCAGATGTTGACATATAGGGAAATATGGAAGATTCGTACGTGTCCAGCACAAAACGTCCAACAACGACACAGCCACAGGGTATGGAAGTATGGAATAAGTTGGCCTGTATATGATATGCGACGTTCGAGTGATGCCGGCGCCCCAGCGCCACCGCCTAGCCCCGCGCAGGGCCGTCCCACTGGGACGACATAGGCGCAGCCTCAACCTCAACCCCACCCTCAGATCCTGCCGACTCAATGTTTTCGAGCTGGGCAGTTTCTCTCGATTTCGGGCCCCGGGACCCTCATATATCGATCCGGCTTTTAAAACAATACCGCAGGAAGATGGATCCGGGGGTCGGGTCGTGTTTTTGGGGATGTTACCTTGTTTTGCAACGTCGGATCTCAGGGCTCGACTTTACGATGTAAAAAAGCAGCTGCTCAGACAAGGAGGAAAACCTTGGGATACACCCGAAGGGGGCTATTTGGACGCACCCCTCTCAAGGATGGGCGCCCCCCATCGTATGTCCCAGGGTTCGGCCCAAAGTTTGTGGTTCATTCGAAACCCCACGAAGCCTGGGATATGGGTCGACATATACCCTGTCAGGGCTTATGCTCTGACCAGGGGGTGCTTGTGAAGCTGGCCTGAGCCACAAGTCCCCGCTCCACTTCTCTCCCTCCTGATAGTGAGGCTGTGATCGAGGCGCCGTCACAGCAGTGATGCATGCTGTCGTGTGCGGTCACATGCCTGTGCCTTCCTCCCGTGCACGATTCTCCACACAGACGGGCACGATCCAAGCCCGCTACGGAACAGAACGGGTCTAAGGTTTGCGGCTTTCAGGCGTTACCGTCGGTCCTCGGCGGTTTTCCAGCCTCGAGGTGCTCCCAGCAGCTGCGTCTTGCCGAAAGCGTGTCTGGAGTGCCCAGGTCGCCAGGAGGAGCGGCTGCTGGGAAGTCAAGGTATAGCCCGAAGGCCACGGGGGCAACGTTAGGGGGGATTGGCGAGGGGAGGTCTGTGGGCGTCTTTTGGGAGGAGGGGGCAGCGAGGGGCGGGGGGTGGGCGAGGTGGAGGAGAGAGGGAGCGAACCAGTCGGTCGGAAGTGCGCAGACGAGCCCGCCATGCGAGCTACAAACAAGGGAGTGCACCACACACATGTACACAGATTTACACACATGTATATACAGAGAGAGGGAGAGAGAGAGACTTAGAGATATCAGAGGGACGAGGAGGACAGAGGGAGGAAGATGAGGAGGAGGAGGAGGACAGAGGGAGGAAGAGGAGGAAGAGGAGGAGGAGGAGGAGGAGGAGGAGGAGGAGGAGGAGGAGGAGGGAGGAGGAGGAGGGAGGAGGAGGGGGGGTCGGCGGCGGGGCCTCTGTCGTGCAGGCGAGGCCTGCTGGCGGACACGCGAGCTTCGCGTCGAGCGCCGGTGGTGGCAACTCGGGCCAGCCACGGGGAGGCACTGATCACCGAGCGCGTGCTACTACTCGTAGAGCGCCTGCTTGCAAACGTCCGACGACAAAAACACATAGCTGCCCCGACGGCACCGGAGCGTGGATCCCCCGCGGCGGCTCCAGGCCATTTGCGAGCAGCTACTTTTTGCGAGCGGTGGAACGCCATTGTCTCTCTAAGTGTAGCCGACCCTCTGCTGGCACCGCTGCCGAAGGACCTCGTGACATCAACCACTGCGTAAATATACACTCCTGGAGCTCCGCCAGGATTTCTTGGATCGGCGCTGGGGCCTCCCTCCCTGGCGCGCGGAGCGTGCCAGGGGCGGCGCCAGAGGCGCCGCCAGGAGGCCCAGGCTCCGACCCAAGACATCCGCGCAGACCTCCGACAGTTTATGTTTATGCCATTCTTATTGCTGTCTGGGACTGTGAGATCGGACATCTGTTTCAAGTGGCTTACAGACACGTCGCAAACGAAGGATGAGCAGCTTTCCAAGGTTACCCTTGCATCCTGGCCCCTTCGGCCCAGTCTTGGCGACTTTCGCTGGCCAACCCCGTTCGAATACGCCAACATGGCCTTCCAGGGCCCTTGCATCCTTACCGCGCACCCTTATGACGCGACATCCTGGTCAGAACGCACCCCAGGAGAGGTCCGGGGAGTAGCGGTATCGGTACCTTTTGGTCTCCCCATGCCAGAAAAAAGTATGCGTAAGCGTCGGAGGCCTTTTGTTGTACCCCCCGGCGACAACGGTCGTGACGGGGGGGGGGCTGGATGGGGGGGGAGGCGGCTGGTCACGTCACGATTCGCTTGGTGCTGTCTGGGTGCGGCCCCGGCGCGAATCGTGGGGAGGCGTGGCAGGGCACGGACGTTATCGCGAATGATCCCAGTGCGACCCTACCTAGGAGTTGGAGCCTCCAGGAAATCAACATTAGCAGCAGCAGTAGTGGATTATGTGCTGCGTTCTGCTATGCTATGCTATGCTATGCTATGCTATGCTATGCTATGCTATGCTATGCTATGCTGCGCAATGCTATGGTATGCTATGCTATGCTATGCTGCGCTCTGCTATGCTGCACAATACTATGATATGCTGTGCTATGCTTTGCTATGCTGCGTTATGCTGCGCTATGCTGCGCTATGCTGCGCTATGCTATGCTATGCTATGCTAGTGTACGCTCGGCTGCGCTGTGTTATGCTAGGCTATGCTATGCTATGATATGCTGCGCTATGCTATGCTATGCTACGCTATGCTGTGCTATGCTATGCTATGCTATGCTATGCTGCGCCATGCTATGCTAGGCTATGCTGTGATATGCTATGCTGCGCTATGCTATGCTATGCTATGCTATGTTGCGCTGTGCTATGTTATGCTATGCTATGCTATGCTATGCGATGATGTGCTATGCTATGCTGCGCTGTGCTATGCTAAGCAATGCTATGCTAGGATGTGCTATGCTATGCTGCGCTATGCTATGCTATGCTATGCTGAGCTATGCTATGCTATGATATGCTTGGCTATGCTATGATTTGCTATGCTGTGCTAATGCTGCGCTGCGTTTTGCTGCGCTGCGCTAAGCTAAGCTATGGTAAGCTAAGATATGCTAAGCTAAGCTCGGCTAGGCTAAGCTAAGCCAAGCTAAGCCAAGCTAAGCTAAGCTAAGCTAAGCCAAGCAAATATGAGATAAGCTAAGCTAAGCTGAGCCAAGCTAGGCTAGGCAAAGCTAAGCTAAGATAAGCTAAGCTAAGCTAAGCTAAGCTGGGTGAACCCAGGGAACGTCACTGGGGGAACCGCGGGGCGGATCCTGGGGGAACCGCCAGGGGCGTGGAACACTGCCCGGCCCTTTAAGCCAACACGGTAAGAACCCTTCTAGGCAGAGCTTAGGTAGGGAATAATGCAAAACGGGTCCACAACCTCGAAGTTCCGCATGGACCCCTTTGGCGGCACCTCCGGCGCCGCCACTCGCGCGCTCCGCTCGCCAGAGAGGGGCTCCGGCGCCCATCCGGGAAAAAAGTATGCGCGGGCCTCTGGCAGTTCATGTTTACGCGGTGCGTTGTTCCTATAGTAGCGCCTCCTGGTGACGCTCGACCCACTCCCCTGCCGCTGACATCGTCACGTGTGCGAGTCGGTCCCCGCTCTGTCCTGGCACCAGCGTCGCCCAGACGGTCGTATCGGGCCTTGGCCCGTGCCAACACGGATGCCCGATGATCGTGCTGTTCCTGCCACGTGCGGCATAGATGAGTGGCCGTCACGAGCACAGTGGACTCTTCCCTCTCGTCTTCTGTGGGCTCGCCAAGTTCGTCCTTCATGCGAGTCGTAACCGCCAAGGTCTTGAGCTCCTTGCACCTCTTGGCAACGTACTGCCTTCGCTCCTGCCCGCGGGCGTCTTCGGAGAGGAGTCCCTGACGACGAGGCTGCGGGAGAGGACGCGACGGCAGCGCGGGCCTGATGCCCTCCGCTAGGATGCAGTTCCTGGCCGACAGATTCGTGGCCGGCAAAGTCCCTTTCAGCTCCGCTCATTGCACCCATTGAGTCCTGCTCAATCCTGAGCTTTGTCTGGGCTGCTCTGGCGTATTGGCCCACCCGTCGGGCTCAGCAGCCCTACATCCCTCTTACGAAGACCTCCCAGACGCCGTCTCCCAACACCGGCAGCGCGGGCCTGATGCCCGACGGTTGACGGCCCTCGTCGTCCTCGTCCTTGTCCTCGTCCTCGCCCTCTGCGAAGGAGGCCGCGGGGCTCGCAGCCTGGTCGCACACGAGGCGCACGGCGTCGGCCCTGGGTCTTGCGGCGAGGGCACGGCATCGGCAGCTGGCCCCGGACGTTTCTTCGCCCAGGGGCTGGTGGACAAGCTCATCTCAGGAGGGAAAAAAACACACAGACACAATTAATCGTCGATCCCCAAGAAAATATAGGAAAATATGGGAATTGGGCGGGAAGACAAAAACCCGGAATAGGGGAAATATGGGGAATATTAGTATTTGTGTGCATTTATTTGTGTGTCCTTGGGCCCCTTGAACATCCGCCCCGCAGGCGCCCCCACCAGGCCAGCCCAGACCCCCCAGCGGGGATTTCCTGCGGCCGGCGCCTGATTTCGAGTGCCGCGCGGAGGCCACCACCGCTGGGGGGCCGGGGTCTGCCTGGGGGGGACAGCCAAAGGAGGCTCCCTCAGCCCAGCGGCTGCGACTGGCTTCTCTTCGCCCATGACTGCACTCCGCCCCTGCCCTGGCTCGACGAGCTGGTCCAGCAGGGTGCCTCTGATAAGCTGAAGAGCGCGATCGGCAGGTGAAGCGCTCGAGAAGGTGCATGCTGTGCATGCCCAGGTGCTCACAGAAGGCTGCTGAAGTGATTGATTTGGATCGAGGTCAAGACGGGCCGGCACAAGACGCAACAAGGGCTCGTTGCTGTAAGAGACGTTGGTGCCACGCGGGCTCGCACGGGGCGCGGCTGGCCGAGTCGGCTGACGCTCTGGGCTCCGCTGCGCGACATGTAAGGGTGTATCGATGGGCCCGTTTTCTACCACCACTGCCACAAGTAGGAGAGGGAAGAGGAGGAGGAGGAGGAGGAGGAGGAGGAGGAGGAGGAGGAGGAGGAGGAGGACCTCCTCATCCTCCCTTCTCCCCCGTCCTATATGTGGTAGTGCTGGTGGACAATTTGCCTATCAGTGTATGGCAGGTGACAAGACCCCCCACGATTTCCACCTCTGAGGCAGAAGCCGATGGGCGGGCAGGCACGCGCACGGACCCAGAAGGGAGGACGGAGGAGGAGGAGGAAAACGAGCAGGAGGAAGAGGGGGAGATTGAGGAGGCGGACGACGAGGAGGAGGACGGGGTAGAGGGGGGAAGGGTGGAGGAGGAGGAGGAAGAGGAGGAGGAGGAAGAGGAGGAGGAGGAGGAAGAGGAGGAGGAGGATGAGGACGAGGGGAAGGAGGAGGAGGAGGAGGAGGAGGAGGAGGAGGAGCGAAAGCGGGAGTCCGGTTTGCCAGGTCGGAAGAGTCGGCCGGACTCGCCCATCCCCATCATCCTTCCCATTGCACGAGACTCAAGTGCGGCCAACTTTATGCTGAACGCATGGCCACACAGCGAGTGGAAGACGCTCGCGCGCGACCCCGTCTCCGACGACTTGGCGAAGGGGCGGCTCCGCGGGCCGCGCAGAGGTGGGAGCGGGAGCTCCGGGAAGCCTTGCTCGGTGCTGTGGCGTGGAGACATGTCATCCATTTCTCGGAAGCTCCGGGAATCCTCCGGAAGTGCTGTGGCGGAAGCTCCGGGAATCTTTTGCTCCGGGAGTCCTTGCTCGGTGCTGTGGCGTGAAGACCATTTTATCCATTTCTCGGGTGGCCCCAAAAGGCGCAGACGGATCGCGGCGCCAAAACAAACAGTGGCGCTTTCACGCGCAAGCTGCGCAGCGCTGGGGCGAGGATAGCATCGCCTGCTCTCGCGCGGCCCCGCTGCCGATGCCGCTGCCATGCGATTCGGCGAGCGACACGTGTGCCATGATCACGGGGGAGCGCCACTTCCAAGCGAAATATGCATGGAGCTTGGTCGATGCCGATAGTCGCCCACTGGCGCGTGGCCCCCAAATCTTGGCGGGTGAAAGATGTGGGCCGCGCCGAGGCGGGAGCACCCCTTTCAAGCGAACTCTGCACGGCGCCGAATCGAGAACGTCATTTCCGCCCGCTCGCGCGACGACGAATTGGTGTGCGAAACATGCGCTCCGCGCCCAAAGAGGTTTCCAGTCTTAGCAGATGAGCGCGGAGCCGAGGCGAGGGCGACACTGCGCGCTTTCGCGCGCGATGTGCGCCGCGCCCCACTCCTGCCACGCCCGTTGCAACGTCGGCGCCAACACGCCCATGTTGACAGGGAAAATTGACAGGATTTTGGGGGGGAGCCTCTGGTACTCCCTAACCTCCCCATTCCTTCTGAGTGGGGAGGGGGGTGGAAACACCTTTCCTCCCTCCTTCCTGAAGTCAGCGGGGATTTTGCCACCCTTTTGCGCGACTGCTATGGTGACGGCGCGGGCGACGACGACGACGGCGGCGACGACGATGCGAATGACACGACGGCGCACGCACGACGACGACGGCGACCACGATGACGCTGACGACAGCGAGGGGAACGATGACGACGGCCACGAGGATGCTGACGACCGTGAAGACAACGACGATGCTGACGACAACGACGCTTACGATGACAACAATGACGAACACGACCACGAACACCGCGCTGACGGCGCTCACGATGACGACAACGATGACGACAACGATGACGACGACCCACGACGACGACCTCTGCTCCTCCTCCTCCTCCCCCTCCCCCTCCCCCTCCTCCATCTCGTCTCTCTCCCCTATTCCTCCTCCATCTCCCTCCTCCTCCTCATCCCTCCTCCTCTTCCTCCTTACCCTTCTTGCCCCCCCCTCTTCCTCCCCTCCCGCGCCGCCGCCGCCCAGGGCAGCAACGGCAGCGCCGCCCTCGCATCCGCCTTGCTCGCCACCGATGCGGCGGCGGGGTCGCCGGCGCGCCGCGCAGGGGGGCGGCGCCGGCCCCCCCCTTCCCCCTCTACCTCTCTCTTTCTCTCTCTCTCTCTCTTTCCTCCTCCTCCTCCCCTCCACCTCCTCCTCTTCTCCTCTTCCCCCTCCTCCTCGTCCTCCTCCTCCTCCTCTCCTCCTCCTCCTCTCTCCTCCTCCCCCTCCTCCTCCTCCTCTCTCCTCCTCCTCCTCCTCCTTCTCCTTCCTCCTCCTCCTCCTCCCCCTCCTCCTCCTCCTCCTCTTCCTTCCTCCTCCTCCTCCTCCTCCTTCCTCCCTCTCTCTCTCTCTCCCTCTCCTCCCTCCTCTCCCTCCTCTACCCTCCTCCTCCTCCCCCCCACCTTCTCCTCTTCCCTCCTCCTCCTCCTCCCCTTGTCCCTCCTCCTCTCCTCCTCCTCCTCCTCCTCCCTCCTCCTCCTCCTCCTCCCCCCTCTCCCTCCCTCCCTCCTCCTCCTCCTCCTCCTCCTCCTCTCCTCCTCCCTCCCTCCTGTCCTCTCCTCCCCTCCTTTTTTTTTTTCTCTCTCTCTCTCTCTCTCTCTCTCTCTCTCCTCCCTCCTCTCCTCCTCCTCCTCCTCCTTCTTCTTCTTCCTCCTCCTCCTCCCTCGTCCTCTTCCTCTTCTCCTCCTCCTCCTTCTCCTCCTCCTTCTCCTCCTCCTCCTCCTCCTCTTCTCCCTCCCCCCCCCTCCCTCCTCTCCCCTTCTCCTCCTCCTCCTCCTCCTCCTCCTCCTCGTCCTCCTCTCCCCTATGATCACAAACGTTAGTTCGTATGGACCGCAGACAGTAACTTGTGACACTGTGGTTGGCAAGCTTTGCGGTGCAGCCATGCCGCGTAAGCTACGTGGCGCAAGCTTTGTGGTGCAATCTACGTGGTGCAACCTGCGTGATGCAAGCTGTGTGGTCCAAGCTATGTGATGCAGGCGATGCGGAGTAAGCTATGTGATACAATATACGTGGTGCAAGCTTTGATGTGAGCTATGTTGTGCAAGCTTTAGTGGTGCAGCACGTGTGGTGCAAGTTGTGCGGTGCACCCTGAGTGGCCGAATCTGTGTGGTGCAATCTGCGTGGGGTGCAAGCTGTGTGGTGTGAGCTGTGTGGTTTGAGCTGTGTGGTGTGAGCTATGCTGTGTGGGTTATGTGGTGCAGTCTGCATGGTGTGAGCCCTGTGGTGCGAACTGTGCGAGGCGCGGGCGGGCATGGGGCCGCCCAGCCCACAGACGGGCCCGGTATCGGGAGACGCGGCGCGGCGACGGACGGGGACGGGGCCGACAGGACCACACACGGGCCCCGCTCCGTGGAGGGGAAGTTGGGGCCCCTAAGCGCAAGCATCGATTCGGGGAATCGAACTCATTGCTCCCCTCTCTATCCTGACCTCTCTCCAGCAGATATTCGGCCTTCTCCGCGTACTGTGTTTCACACGCAGCGTGTGTTTGTTGTTTTGATTGCTGCTGCTGCTGTTGTTGTTGCTGCGGAATGTTAATAACTACGCAATTATTATTGTTGGACCCCTTACAGGCGCCCTGGCGCTCTCGCCGAGGTGCCAGCTGCATTTTCATTGACAATGAGGCTCACTCGCAAGCGGTTTTGGGGACCGCCCAAACCGGCCCCCCAACAACAACAACGCTCTTTCTCGAGACTTCCTCCGTTTTTGCTCAGGGCCGGTGCTCTTGCTTGCCGCCGAAAGCAGCGGTCTCAACAAAACCAGCGGTCCCGCTCGAAACTTCCTCCCGTTTTACCTTGGACAGGCGCGCTACTCTTTCTCTCATCGGCGCCGCCCCCCAGCAACAACAACGCTCCCGCTCGAGACGCCCTCCCTTTTTCCCAACCCTCCTGCGTTGGGATCTCGTTTTGCATAGAGCAGTGCTCGCGCGTCTCCTTCCTTCCTTACTTCCCTCCTTCCTTCCTTCCTTCCTTCCTTCCTTCCTTCCTTCCCGTCCCTCTCTTCCCCCCTGCCTTTTACCTCGCTCGTCGTTGCATTTCAGCCTGCTTCCTACCTGGTGGTTATCCTTGTGCCACTTGCGAGGGCTGCTGGGGGCCGCGATCTGTGAAACTGTCGCCACTTTCGAGGGCTGCTGAGGGGCACAGCACAGTGGGTACTGCAAATTAGACCTCGCCATCCCTGGGGGGCTGCGATCTGTGAAACTGTCGCCACTTTCGAGGGCTGCTGAGGGGCCCAGCACAGTGGGTACTCACCGCAGACTCAGATTAGACCTCGCCATCCCTGGGGGGCTGCGATCTGTGAAACTGTCGCCACTTTCGAGGGCTGCTGGGGGGCCCAGCGCAGTGACTCACGCAGATTCAAATTAGACCTCGCCATCCCTGGGGGGCTGCGATCTGTGAAACTGTCGCCACTTTCGAGGGCTGCTGGGGGGCCCAGCACAGTGGGTACTCACCGCAGATTCAAATTAGACCTCGCCATCCCTGGGGGGCTGCGATCTGTGAAACTGTCGCCACTTTCGAGGGCTGCTGAGGGGCACAGCACAGTGGGTACTCACCGCAGATTCAAATTTGACCTCGCCATCCCTGGGGGGCTGCGATCTGAGAAACTGTCGCCACTTTTGGGGCCTGCTGAGGGGCACAGCACGGTGGGTACTCACCGCAGATTCAAATTAGACTCGCCATCCCTTGGGGGGCTGCGATCTGTGAAACTGTCGCCACTGTCGCCACTTTCGAGGCCTGCTGAGGGGCACAGCACAGTGCGTACTCACCGCAGACTCAAATTAGACCTCGCCATCCCTGGGGGGCTGCCATCTGTGAAACGGTGGCCACTTTCGAGGCCTGCTGAGGGGCCCAGCACAGTGGGCACACACCGCAGACTCAGATTAGACCTCGCCATCCCTGGGGGGCTGCGATCTGTGAAACTGTCGCCACTTTCGAGGGCTGCTGAGGGGCCCAGCACAGTGGGCACTCACCACAGATTCAGATTAGACCTCGCCATCCTTGGGGGGCTGCGATCTGTGAAACTGTCGCCACTTTCGAGGGCTGCTGAGGGGCACAGCACAGTGGGACTCACCGCAGATTCAAATTAGACCTCGCCATCCCTGGGGGGCTGCGATCTGTGAAACTGTCGCCACTTTCGAGGGCTGCTGAGGGGAACAGCACAGTGGGTACTCACCGCAGACTCAGATTAGTCTCGCCACCTTGGGGGGCTGCGATCTGTGAAAACTGTCGCCACTTTCGAGGGCTGCTGAGGGGCCAGCACAGTGGGTACTCACCGCAGACTCAGATTAGACCTCGCCATCCCTGGGGGGCTGCGATCTGTGAAACTGTCGCCACTTTCGAGGGCTGCTGAGGGGCCCAGCACAGTGGGCACTCACCACAGACCCAGATTAGACCTCGCCATCCTTGGGGGGCTGCGATCTGTGAAACTGTCGCCACTTTCGAGGGCTGCTGAGGGGCCCAGCCAGTGGGTACTCACGGCAGACTCAATTGACCTCGCCATCCCTGGGGGGCTGCGATCTGTGAAACTGTCGCCACTTTCGAGGGCTGCTGAGGGGCACAGCACAGTGGGTACCCACCGCAGACTCAAATTAGACCTCGCCATCCCTGGGGGGCTGCGATCTGTGAAACTGTCGCCACTTTCGAGGGCTGCTGAGGGGCCCAGCGCAGTGGGTACTCACCGCAGATTCAAATTTGACCTCGCCATCCCTGGGGGGCTGCGATCTGCGAAACTGTCGCCACTTTCGAGGGCGGCTGAGGGGTCCAGCACACCGGGTATTCACCGCAGACTCAGATTAGACCTCGCCATCCCTGGGGGGCTGCGATCTGTGAAACTGTCGCCACTTTCGAGGGCTGCTGAGGGGCACAGCACAGTGGGTACTCACCGCAGACTCAAATTAGACCTCGCCATCCCTGGGGGGCTGCGATTTGTGAAATTGTCGCCAGTTTCGAGGGCTGCTGAGGGCCAGCACAGTGGGTACTCACCGCAGACTCAGATTAGACCTCGCAATCCCTCGGGGGTTGCGATCTGTGAAACTGTCGCCACTTTCGAGGCTGCTGAGGGGCCCAGCACAGTGGGCTTCCCGCACGTCTTTCTCCTGCTCTTCGTTCCCGACTCTCCATGTCCTCTTCGAGCCTGTAGCTGTCGCCCCTCTTTCTTGTATGGTTCTCCTGCGCATCATGCCATAGGCGCGTGTCCCAAGTAGCTTACATATCAAACAACGGATCCTGCAATTTGATTGTCCGTGCAAGTTTCTGCCAACTCCTCGTTTCCCATGGTACAACTGGGTTGGGTACGTCACGGGGTAATTTACTCAAGGCGGTGTTCTTGCTTGCCGCCGACAGCCCCCGCCCCGACAAACCCAGCGCTCCCGCCCGATACTTCCTCCCGTTTTACGCTGGACTGGCGCCCTTTTATCCTCCTCCTCCTCCTCCTCTTCCTCCTCCTCCTCCTCCTCCTGCCTCCTCCTCCTCCACCTCCTCCTTCTCCTTTTCCTCCTCCTCCTCCTCCTCCTCCTCCTCTTCTACCTCCTCCTCCTCCTCCTCCTCCTCCTCCTCCTCCTCCGCCTCCTCCTCCTCCTCCCTCCCCTCCTCCTCCTCCTCCTCCTCCCTCCTCCTCCTCCTCCTCCTCCTCCTCCTCCTCCTCCTCCTCCTCCTCCTCCTCCTCCTCCCCCCCCCCTCCTCATTCCCCCTGTCTCTTCCTCCCTCTTCCTCCCTCCACACCCTCCTTTTCTCCCTCCTCTCCCCTCCCTCTCCCGTCCCTGTTTCCTCCCTCCTCCCTCCTCCTCCCTCCTCCTTTCCCTTCTCGTCCCCTGGCACCTGTGCACTCCTGTTTGCCCGTAGGGGCCAGGAGGAAAACAGGCGGGTAGCAACCCGATCGTCACCCCAGCTTGCCCGTGGGGGCCAGGGGGAGAGAAACATGCATCTCGTCGCCAGCTCCCTCCTTGCGGTGGCCTGGCACGTACACCGCGTGCGCATGAGCAGGGGAGCGGGTCCCCTGCGGTGGGTTCATCGGTGGACCCCGCACCCATCCATCCCACGGCCAGGGTGCCCCGCCCTGGTGTGCGTGGGGGTGCGGAGTCGCCCGCGGGGGGTGGCGCCCCCTCGGGTGGCTTGGGGCGGCACGATTGCGTCATAATCTGAGCCCTACGGGGCGGACGCAGTTCGGAAAACCGCGTGGTAGTTGGCGAGCGAGCTGGCCCTGCAAGCTGGAGGTGGAGTTCGGAGTTTTGCTGCTGCGGTGGGCTGAATACCCCCCCGTGACGGCACAGTGGCATGTGGCTGCAGTTGCTTCCCTTCTTCTCCCCTCCTCTTCCTTGGCTCGTTTCGCGGAGGCCGCCTGGGGACCGTGCCTGGTGGGAGGCATGGGGCGGCGCCCGACGTGGTGTCGTTTCGTGGAGAGCTGGCGCGCAGTCTGTTGTTGCGCCACCTGCCGCTTGCTTGCGCCCCTTTGGCCCCTGGTGCAGGCCGTGTCAATGTGCACGTGAGCCCTTTTGCGTTCCACTGTGCGACTGTGGATTGATCCCGATATCCCGATTTCCATTATCGTCCCCCTTGTCTCCTCCCTCCTCCTGCCTCCCTCCTCCCTCCTCTCTCCCACCTTCGCCCGTCCTCCCTCGTCGCTCCCGTTTGATAATCCTTCCCCTTTTAGTCAAGACTGGGGCCCTCGTTTCGGCATCACCTCTGGGGGGTTTCCAAGAGTCTTTGTTTAACATTACTTTTATTATGATTCTGATTTTTGGGGAGCATAGATAATGTGGAGGAGGAGGATAAGACAGAGAACGGTTGACTTCCAGGGGCTCCACGGATCGAGGGTCGAAGGATTGAGTTCAGAGAATCCTTGAGAGGGTGTGGATGGGGCAGGTGGAGGATGCGGGCATGGGAGCGGCAGCGCTTGAGGGCGTGGACGTTCAGGGTCACGCGCCGAGGCCGCAGGATGGTGGCGCAACAGTGCGGGCGAGGAGTAACAACCACCTCGTCCTCGGAGGGATTGCCACCACATCTACTCCTCCCTCCCCCTTCTCCTCCTCCTCCTCCTCCTCCTCCTCCTCCTCCTCCTCCTCCTCCTCCTCCTCCTCCTCCATCCCCCCCCATCCTCCTCTCTCTCTTCCTCTCCCCCATCTTCCCTCCCCTCCTCGTCCTCTTCCTCCCCCCATGAGATGCGGGGCGTGCGCGAGGCGATTGCGATGGCGATATGCCGCGCTGTGGATGTCGAAATTCCTCTGGGGAGGTGGCGGCAATACTTTCTTGGGCGGGGGATTTGGGCGAGGGAATACCGGGGCCCGCATGCCAGAAACATCCACCGCGATGCGGTGTGGAATCCAGAAGGATGCATGCGCCACATGGAAGCACGGCGCGCGAATGTCAACTGAGTGTTGTTGCTGTTGTTGGACGTTCGGTTTTGATGCAATCCGGTTGCTTTCGGTTTTTCCAAATGGTGTTCCTGCTGCAGCGCGGGCCTCATTTTCGGATTGGCGTTTCGCCCCCGTCGTTCAGAATGGCGCTCTCACCCCAGTGCTCTTTCTTATTGTTGTCGCCTATCCCCTCCTCGCCCTTCCCCTGGCCGCTCCCGCTTCCCCCGCTCCTTCCACTCCAACTCCCGCTGCCGCTGTTGCTGCTGCTGCTGCTGCTGCTGCTCGTCCTTGTCCGCGTCCGTCATTCTTCTTTTTCCCTCCTTTTCATGCCTCCGTTCATCCGTCACCTCCTCCTCCTCCAATGGGCGCAGCTCAGTTTTCCGACTGCGCATGACGCAGTGAGGCCCTCAATGGAGCTCCAGGTCTGCCATGCCACCCGTCGGCAGATGGACAAACAAAGACAGCGCAAGGGGAACAAGGAATTGTGGGAGGGGCGGGATGTCAGATATTGCGCGGACGCAACCTTCCTCCCCCCCCCCATCCCTCCGTCCTCCTCCCCCTCCTCCTCCTCTTCCTCCTCCTCCTCCTCCTCCTCCTCCTCTTCG
This sequence comes from Prorocentrum cordatum, assembly GCA_963575745.1. NCBI lineage: Eukaryota > Dinophyceae > Prorocentrales > Prorocentraceae > Prorocentrum > Prorocentrum cordatum. Next base: position 75,668 of record CAUYUJ010017192.1, on the reverse strand, counting down.
TCCTTTTCCCCATTACTCTCCTCCTGCTCCTTCTCCTCCTCCTTTTCCTCGTCCTCGTCCTTCCCCTCATCCACCTCCTTCCCCTCCCCCCCACACCCCGCCTCCCTCAGCCCCCCCACCACGTCCGCATCTTTTTCCCTTACCCCCTCCTCCCTCGCCATCTCCCCCTTCCCGCCTCTCGTACTCCTCCCCCTTTTCTTCCTCCTCCTTTTCTTTCCTCCTCCTCGTCGTCGTCCTCCTCCTCCTCACCTCGTTTTCCTCCTCCTCATCCTCCTCTTCTCCTCCTCCTCATCCTCCTCCTCGTCCTCGTCCTCCTCCCTGCCTCCTCCTCCTCCTCCTCCTCCTCCTCCTCCCTCTCCTCCTCCCTCCTCCTCCTCTTCCTCCTCCTCCTCCTCCTCCTCCTCCTCCTCCTCTCCCACCTTGCCCCGTCCTCCTGTTCCTCGTCCTCCTCCTCCTCCTCGTCGCCCATTGCTTCATCCATTCCTTTTCCATCTGAATAATTTTCCCCTGCCGCACCAGTTTTTCGGGCGGGGCGTGCGTTTTGCCTGGGACGTCCTCACCATCTGTGATTTTGAAGCTACGCAAGTGGTAGCAGCGTCACATATGGAGGGTGGGTGGTTTTCAACATTTGGCTTTCGCTCTAGCTCGGCGTACATTCTTTCCAACACTTTGCAATAGTTGCACATAGTGATGGCAGGCCATTTTCAAACTGTGGCTCTAGCCTTGGCGCCGTGCGCATTCGTTTTAAACATTTGCAAGAGTTGCGCATATTGAGGGCGGGCCGTTTTCAAAATGTGGCTCTAGTCTTAGCGCGGCGCGCATTCGTTTTCAACATGTACAAAAGGTTCACGGATTGAGGGCAGGGCGTCTTGGAAATGTGGCTGTCGCCTTACCGCGGCGCACATGCGTTTTTAACAAAGTGCCGAATTTCCACGCGTTGAGGGCGAGTGGTTTTCAACATGTGGCTCTCGCCGCAGAGCGGCTCACATTCGATTTCAACATTTGCAAGGGTTTCACGGACTGAAGGCGGTTCCTTTTCAAAATGTTGTTCTCGCTTTAGCGCGGGGCGAATATTCGTTGCCAAACATTGCAAGGGTTTTAGGGATCCCCATCATCAACGAACCAGATATTGCGTTTATGATATATTCAGAATTTTGCGGGTGCAGCAGTTACGTTGATTCTCTGTGTTGAAATCCTAGGAACTGCGTTCTGGCACGATTCAGGATCGTCAAGACGCACCAGTCAGATTGATCCGTGGCATTGGACTCCCGAGAACAATGTTTTGGCATGCTTCAGGGTCTTCAAACGGGTGACTTCCAACGAGGCAGTTCCATCAATGCAAATGCACAGTGACAGGGGCCTATAAACAGGGAGCTTGGAGGGAGGGTTTACTCCAACCTCGTTGATGACTCTTGGGTTTACACTGGTCCTCCTCTTCCTCCCCCTCGTCCATCTCCTCCTCCCCCTCCTCCTCCATCTTCTCCTCCTACTCCTCCGACCTCGGTCCCAGCCGCTGCTGGTCCAGCTCCTCGTCCGACCTCCCCTGACGGTGGGGTGGGTGGGAGGAAGACGCAAGGCTCAGCGGGGTGCTGGTTCGGCCGGTGGTGGTGGATCTCCTCTCAGGGTGTGCTCGGCTGATACGTTGTCTTGTGAAGTAGCCCTCTCCTGCTCTCCAGGCCCATCGTCGGAGCCGCCCTCCTTCCCCTCCCCGCCATGCTCAGCCCCTGCTGCTGCTCTGTCCGAAACCCATCCACACTTGTGCAGTGCCGTGCCAGGGGTCACACCCGACGCCTCTCCCGCAGTGGCCCTGCCCGTTGCCTGGGAAGCAGCCGGGGGGGACGGATTGGAAGGCGGGATCCTCTCCCTCTCCCCCCCGCCCGCCTCTCCCCGCAGGCAGGGCCGCGCCCAGCAGCCGAGCTGGGTGGGGGGCCGGGGGGCCGCACCCCACGGGAGGGCCTCCTCCGGTCTTCTGCGAACGCCTCGCAGCTATGCCCTGCGGTGGCCCCGGGGTTGGCACGGACGGGCGGGGCCCCAGCGGTGGTAAGCGCGCGCTTTCCCGCCGCTCATCTCCCCTACGCGGTTTTTGATGTCCGCTCGGCACGGAAGGCCGCTGGAGGCCCCCCCTGTGGAGGGATCGCTTCTTCCACCTCGCCCCAGAACGAGACCCCAGCTGCAGCTCTCGCCTGTTCTGGGGGGTCCCCGCTCCCAGGTGCAGGAGGTAGTCACCACCGGCCTTCCCGGGGCAAGGTGGGAGGAGGCAGACCCCCCAAGGGGCGGACCCCCCCCCCTTTGGTGCTTGGTGGTCTCTCGGGCCGAGGGGCTCAGAAGAGCTGCGGTACCAGGCCCCCGCGACAGATGGTGAGCTGTCCCCCAGCCATCCCCGAGCGGAAGATCCTCCTCCTCCTCCTCCTCCCCCTCCTCGCGAGCGACGACGACGACGACGACGACGACGACGACGGCGACGACGACGACGACGACGGCGACGACGACGACGACGACGACGACGACGACGACGACGACGATGACCCCCGCTGGGAAGGCCCGCGGCGCTGCCTCGTCCGTCCCAGCGGCGGGAGGCGGCAGCGCCGCGGCCCTGGCCGCCTTGTCGCGGCAGCTGGAGCTGCTGGAGGAGAAGAAGTGAAGCCCCGCCGCAGCGGGTCCGCAAGAGGGGGGGAGGCAGGGCTTGGGCGCATTTGGACCCCTCCGACTCGAGTCGACTCGCTTTCGGTCGGTTCCGGTTCCGATGCGGTTCGGGTTCGGGTTCCGATTGGGGTTCTGGTTTCTCTGTGGAGGCCTTACTAGCCTGCCAATGTTCGCCGATGTGTCTTCTCCCGACCCGGCTGCCGACTTCTGTCGATCCGAATTATTCGGATCGCGGACCCGACGTATTGATTTGGTGTTCGGCTCTCCTGGGAAGGGAGTGGGGGATAGATGGGGGGGAGTGGCCGGGTGCGCTCGTGTCAGATCTGACGTCCTACCCCTCTCTCTCATCCCCTACCATTGCGGAGAACCCATCTCCATTCGCGCAAACAGATGTCGAAGATGGCAATAACCCCAAAAGGGCACGCGATGTGGCATACAATGGTATACTAGCATATAGTGGCATTACATGACGCAGGAATGCAGGGCAGAGCGTAGCATGGCATAACATGGTACATGGTGTGGAATTGCGATGTCTTCTCGCGCCTTCCCCGTTCGGCACGCTTTTCGTTGCTGCCCCGTCCCGTGGCCCGAGTCAGAGCCGCTCGGGCCAGTGCAGTGGTGGGGCATCCTGAGAGACCGTGACCTTCGCGGACCTTCGTCCCTGCTGATCTCCGACCGACTTCCTGGGACCACACATTGTATATCATAGCATTGCAGCGCAGCGCAGGGCATCGCATAGCCGTAGATAGCATAGCATTGCCTGGCATCGGAATTGAGGCCAGCGCTGCAGCGAGAACACCGTTCTGCCGTTTTGACGGACCGAAAGCGTTCGGATTGCAAACGCACAAGACACAAGTTACTCGTTGGCCAATGTGTAGAACAATACGCGGACAGGGCGGGTTATCGTTTGGACAGGGTCATGGGAGAGAGGAGGAGGGTGGAGATCGGGGGAGGCAAACTGGGTGCGCTCGAGCCACATATGACATCCCATTTCTCCCTCGATCCCTTCCCACTCCCCTGATGTATCCGCCAACGGGTGACAGATCGGACATGGAACACACAAAAAGATCCCGTCGTGCTACGCGCTGAAGGAAGCATGAGATCTGTGCGCATTGGATGATGATGATGAGCAGGAGGAGGAGGAGGAGGAGGAGGAGGAGGAGGAGGAGGAGGAGGAGGAGGAGGAGGAGGACGAGGTGGCGCATGAGCAGGAGGATGAGCAGGAAATGAGGAGAAGGATGCGGAAGGAGGAGGACGAGGAACAGCAGCAGGCGCTTTCTGAACGACGGGAGCACTGAGCCGGTCTTGAAATGAGGCCATCGCTGCAACGGGGACACCATGTTGGAAGGACCGAGAACGTTCAGATGTACCAATCCGCATTGGGTAGTTGCGAGGAGAAGGGGAGGAGAGAAGCGGAGAGGGACAAGCTGGGTGCGCTCGCGCCATACCTGGCACTCTGCCCCTCCCAACCAGAGCGCGCAGGGTATTCCAATACCATACCGTTTGCACGTTGTTGTGCCAACCCTCGATACCCGTCCACTTCGTCTTCGATTGCACCCCCTTTCGGGGGGAATATCTTCCTTGTCGGTCAGTGACTAAAGTGCGAGGAAGTCTCGAGCGAGAGCGCCGTTCCTGAGTTCGGGGGCCTCTCTGGCCAGGGGCTCTCGGAAAACATGCCGAGAACTATCGCACGGGAAACAACAATAACAACTACACTTACAACAGCAACGCCACCAACAACAATAATCCACATCGCGGGACCTCCCTTCAGCCACGCACCCAGGGACAGTGAATGACCGTCACTCTGACGATGCTGTTTGCCAAGCGCCAAGCGCTGTGCCCCTCCCACCCCTCCAGGGATGCCCCGCCAGGGCGGGCAGCGCATCGGAACGCAATACTATTTACCCGGGCTTCCTGCCCCTCCCGCTCCTCCAGGGAGGCCCCGCCAGGGCGGGCAGCGCATCCGAAAGCAATACTATTCACCAGGGCTTCCTGCCCCTCCCGCTCCTCCAGGGGGGGCCCCGCCAGAACGCTCCCGCAGAGGCCCCCGGCACGCGGCCCGCCGAGGCCCCAGCACACAGTCCGCAGAGGCCCCCCTGCGGACCCAGAGAGGCCACACCGCGCTGCCCATGTGGGCACCGAGCGCAGCCCGTGGAGGCCTCATCAGGCTGCCCGCCGGCGCCCCAGGCACAGCCCGCAGAGGCCCCCCGCGCGGCCACAGAGGGGGGGCCCATCACGCTGCCCTCCGAGGCCCTCGACACTGCCCACAAACAGGCCCCGAGCGAACCCACCGAGACCACAGCACGCTGCCTGCTGAGGCCGAACATGGACTACAGAGGCCCCACGTGCGCCCACAGAAACAGAAGCCCCACCAAGCTGCCCTCTGAGGCCCCAGGCACAGCCCACAGATGCTCCAAGTTAGCCCAATGAGGCCCCGCAGCGCTGCCCTCTGAGGCCCCAAGCACTGCCCACAGAGGCCTCGCTGTGTGTTTGTATGGTTGTGCCCCGTTGATCCCGCTGAGCCTTTAGCATCCTTATGTGAGGAACTTTGATGGCATAAATTGTGTTGTTGTTGTTGTTGGTGTTGTTGTTGTTGTCGTTGTTGTTGTTGTTGTTGTTGTTGTTGTTGTTGTTGTTGCTGTTGCTGTTGCTGCTGTTGAACATTATTAATTCTAAAGAATAATTATTGTTGGGCCCCCTGGTGCGCGCCCCCCCCGCCGCGCCTAGGCCGCAGCCACGTTTTCATCATTTTCGTGAGGAAGCCTCAGGTAATTCGAGTTGATCAAGATCCGGTTGTTTTGTTGTAATCCGTTTTCCCTTGCAAAAAACACTATAAAATGACATTTCTTGTTCTAATATAATCAAATTTCAAGAATCCCTTGCAAAAAATAAGGTAAAGTGGACATTCGCGCGCGCAAGACGAAATCCTTCCAAAAGCTTAGTGTTCGGAGCGATTTTAACATAAAAACATCAAAAAACCAATGGTTTTTCAACAAAAAAATGTCAAAATCTCATCCCGCGCGCTCTTGCGGATTCGTAGGAAAACCAACACTTTTTAAACATTTCTGTCAAACGGGCTTTTGCGAGCAACTTTTTCGAACTTCTGCGACAACGGTTGCGCACCTGCCAGGGCCATCATCCCTGTCAAATAATACCATGCGGGACACATTCGTTTTTTCTTCGCGCGCGCACGCCGAAATCTCCAAAAACCATTGGGTTCTGTGGGTGTGTACCCCACGCCAGTGTAGTAGCCACGGTCGTCCGCACGCCACGAAGTGAAGTGTCCCAACGTCATAGGGCGGGAAGCTGGGTTTGGGTGGTCGCGAAGAGTCGTTTGGATATTTGGTAGAGCTTGTAATGCCCCCCCACGAAGTGGGGGTATTGCCTGGTGTCGTATGAAAACCCTGGCACTGGGGAGAACACCACGCGTTCGGGTAAAATGATTGTTGTTGTTGTTGTTGTTGGTGGTGGTGGTGGTGGTGGTGGTGGTTGTGGTGGTGGTGGTATTGTTGAATGTTCACTATTGACGAACAGTTATTGTTGATTCCCCCTCCGGTGACAATTGTGTTTTTCAATTGAAGTGCTTCTCCCGGGGCTCGCACCCTGTTTCCCTATAAGGGAAAGTCACGGGGCTCAAACTGGGTTGTTATCCTTTGGATTACAACAACAACAACACCAGCAACAACAACAACAACAACAACATTAACGGCTCCCGCCTGATACTTCCACAAGTTAGCCAGGACCCCCGCTCCCGCCTGAGACTTCCTCGCATGTTACTCAGGAAACGCGCTCTCGCCTAGGACTTACTTAAAATTTAGTCAGGGATCGCTCTTTCGGCGCTCTGGGGTCGCGCTCTCGCTGGAGACTTGCTTGCAATTTACACAAGGATCGCGCTCTCGCGTTGGAACTTCCCGCAATTGACTCAAGCGCCGCGCCCCTGACACTCAGGCACCCAGGAGTCGCGCTCACGCTTAGGACTCCCTCGCAGCATTTTCAGGAATCGGAATCTCGCTGCCCTTTGTGGCCCCGTGGCCCCGTTGCAGCCGTCGTGGCCCCCTCGCTGCCCTTCGTGGCCCAGTTGCAGCCCTTCGCGCCCCCTCGCTGCCCTCCGTGGCCCCGTTGCCGCCATTCGCGGCCCCCTCGCAGCCCTTCGTGGGCCCGCTCGCTGCCCTTCGTGGCCCCCCTCGCTGCCCTTCGTGGCCCCGTTCAGCCCTTCGTGGCCCCCTTGCAGCCCTTCGTAGTCCCGTTGCAGCCCTTCGTGGCCCCCTCGCTGCCCTTCGTGGCCCCGTTGCATCCTTTCGTGGCCCCCTCGCTGCCCTTTGTGGCCCCGTTGCAGCCCGTCGTGGCCCCCTCGCTGCCTTTCGTGGCCCCATATATGTATGCCCTTGGCCCCCGCTCGTTCGCGCCCGTCGTGGCTCCATATGCATGCCCTTCGTGGCCCTGCCGTCGCCCTTCGTGGCTCCTTCGCTGCCCTCCGTGGTCCCGTCGCTGCCCTCAGTGGCCCCGTCGTTGCCCGCTCGTTCGCGCCCTTCGCCTTCGTGGCCCCATACGCATGCCCTCCGTGGCCCCGCTGTCGCCCTTCGTGGCCCCCTTGCTGCCCTTCGTGGCCCCATCACTGCCATTCGTGGCCGCACTGTCGCTCTCGCTCTCGCTCTCGCTCGCGCTTTCGCTCGTCGTCGTCGTCGTCGTCGTCGTGGTCGGTCCCCTGTCCGTCCCTGTTGGGGTCGGGTTGCCGCCGGTCAGCGTTGCCGCTGGCCAGGCCGACGGTCCGCGACCGCCCCGCCACTTACCGGGGCCCGGCGTGCAGGGAAGAAAGATGTACCACCCAAAGGTGGCACGATCGACGACGAAGAGGGCGGGTATCGAGGATTTGGGGACTACACGTTGAATAACATTCGAGAAGATACGACCGAGCAGTCTTAAATTGTTGACGCTTCGCGTATCCCCACCAGCCCATCCAGAAACGATGCTCAGGGGAGTTGAGGTGATCAGGGAAGTCGGGGAGCATGCAGAATAACAAAGGGCGGGGGAAGCTGTCACAGACCCCGAGAGGGGGAGGATGGAAGAGGAGTCGTCGTCGTCGTCGTCGTCGGAGGAGGAGGAGGAGGAGGAGGAGGGGGAAGAGGAGGAGGAGGAGGAGGAGGAGGAGGACGGAGAAGGAGGAAGAATCGGAGGAGGAGGAGGAGGAGGGGAAGGAGCTTCTTGGGGGTCTTTTGAGGGCCTCTTGGAGGGCTTTTTGGGCGCCTTGGGGCATCTTGGGCGCCTCTTGGGACCCTCTTGAGGCGCTCTGGGGAGCCTTCGGGGCGCTTTTGGGGCCATCTTGGAGGGAGTCGATCAAACAAGAGGGGGGGTTTAATTAGCGTCCCCCCTCGGAAGCCCCTAAAATCGCCTCTTGGACCCCTCTTGGAACGCTCTTGGAGTGCTCTTGGGCGCTCTTGGGGCCGTCTTGGGGCTCTTTTGGGGCTCTCTTGGGGCCCTCTTGGGCCATCTTGGAGCCATCTCCAGGCCTCGGATGGCCATCGGAAGCGAAAAGGCGAGAAAGCAAAAATCATTGATTTTCCTTAGGTTTTGGGACGATTTTGGCCTCTTCGGGGCCTCCTTGGGGAGCTGTTTGGCCACTTGGAGTTATCTTGGGGCCGTCTTTGGGCTTCTTGGAACCATCTTAGGAGCCATCGTGAGCGATCTTGCGCTATCTTGAGCCATCTTGGAGCTCATCTTGGGTTCTCTGAGGCGCTCTTGGAGCCGTCTTGGGCCATCTTGGACGCTCTAACTACCCGCGGCCCCCCCCGTCCAGGTCCAGGGGAGGGGGTAGGGGGAGGGGTAAACCCCTCCCCAAGGGGGAAGAGGGAGGGGTGGAAGAGGATCTGCTCTAGACCACCTACGCCCAGAGGGCTGGTGGGACTGATTGTTGTTGATGTTGCTGTTGTTGGTGCTGTTGTTGCTGTTGCTATTGATGTAGCTGTTGCTATTGTTGTTGTTGCTGTTGTTACTGGTGTTGTTGATGTTGTTGCTGTTGGTGTTGTTGCTGTTGTTGTTGTTGTTGTTGTTGTGGTTGTTGTTGTTGTTGTGGTTGTTGTTTGTGTTGTTGTGCTTGTTATTCGTGTTGTTGCTGTTACTGTTGTTGTTGTTACTGTTGCTGTTGTTGTTGTTGTTGTTGTTGTTGTTGTTGTTGTTGTTGGCTATCCGTTTGGGTTGGGACCCCCTGCAAGCCAGACCCTCCGCATCCTCGGTCCCCATGGCCCCCTGGACGTGTTTGCAGAGAGCCCCCTGGGACTTCTTGGCATCTTGAGCTAGCCAGCGGGCTCAAAGCGGTGGGGATGGTGGCCAAACGGGCCCTCGAGAGCCCCAAGCGGCCCCTGACACCCATCAGACGCCCGAAGAGGGCCTGCGGAAAGTCCAAGAGGGCCGAAGATTGCCCAACATGGCCCAACGAGAGCCACAAGACAGCCCGAAATGGCCCCCAAGACGTCCCCAGAAGCACCCGAAATCGTTACCTGGTCGTTGAGTGATGGCAGTGGTTCACAGCAAGGTGGCCCGAGGAAGCCCTCAGAGGCCTCCGAAAGGCGTCTGGCAGTCTCCAGAATCTACAGTCTGAAGACGGTTTCGCGAGGCCCCCACGAGGCCGTACAATTTGAGCAGGACGTGGAAGGGTTCGTTGGGTAAGGCGGCAGGCGAGAACGAGGACGAGGACAAGGAATACGTATGATGGACGGGAAAGGAAACAACGGCAACGATCACGGCAAGAAAGAGTTATCGCTGTTGTTAGTTCTGTGTATCTCCCATTTCGGCAGCATGCCGGAATTGAATGACCACGTTGCATTGTGCGAAGCGCCAGCGCATTCTTGTGTCTATGGTTATATGTAAACAGCGATGAGGAGGGAGAGAGAGAGAGAGAGAGAGAGAAACCGAGAGGTAGAGAGAGAGAGAGAGAACACGAGACATATGGAAAGAGAGAGAGAGGAACAACACCTAACATAGAACGTGCGACAGAGAGAGAGAGAGAAGGAGAGAGAGAGAGAGAGAGAAATAACGAGAGAGAGAGAGAGAGATAGAGAGCGAGAGAGAGAGAGAGAGAGATAGAGAGCGAGCGAGAGAGAGAGAGAGAGAGAGAGAAAACAAACAAAAAAAAACAGCAAGCAAGGGCGCGCATGGACGCCCAGGCGACTGGTGGAGCGCCTCGCCGAGGGGCTGGAGGTCGCCTCCGAAGAGGACGAGGACGGGGCCGGGCGGGCGGGCGGGCGGCGGCGAGCAGGAGAAGGCGGAAGAGGCGCCTGCCTCGCATTCCTTGGCGTGAGGCGGGGGGGGGGCGGGGCGGCTTCCGGGGCTGCCTGACGGTGGATGTCCCCCTCCTCGCCCCTTCGAGCGGATGGTAGTTCACGGGGGAGGCCGCTGACACCAACTGCCCGCCTACATGAGAAGGGGGGAGGCGGGGCAGGAGAAGGAGGACGAGGAGGAGAAGAACACGGAGGAGGAGGAGGAGGAGGAGCAGGAGGAGTAGGAGTAAGAGAAGGAGGAGGAGGAGGAGGAGGAGGAGGAGGAGGAGGAGGAGGAGGGGCAGTAGGCAGAGGGTCAGGATGATAGGAAAGCGGAGAGGTATGGGGTAGATGGTCAGTGAACATGGGGAGGGAGGAGTAGGAGGAAGAGGAGGAGGAGGAGGAGGAGGAGGAGGGAGGAGGAGGAGGAGGAGGAGGAGGAGGAGAGGAGGAGGAGGAGGAGGATGGGTGGGGGGGGGGGGGTGCACGACGAGGCGTCAGATGAGGAAGAACAAGGAGGAGGAGGAGAAGGGGGAAGCTGAGGTGGAGGTGAAGGACGCGTTGTGATGAGGAGACCGATGAGGGTGAGGGCACGGACGACGAAGTAGATAGAGGAACACCAACATTGAACAAGCATGTGGAGGCAGAGGCGAAGGTGGGAGGGTGAGCAGGAGGAGGAGGACTAGGAGAAGGAGGAAATGGAGGAGAAGCGAGGGCGCCCAAGAGAGCGATACGGAGAGCTAATAGGAAGTATGTGAGGTGGAGGTGGAGGGGGAGGGTGAAGAGGAAGCTGGAATGATGATGACGTGAATGCGCCAGGGATGGAGAAGATGAAGAACACGGATGAAGATTGTGTTGGTGACATCGAGGGCCGTTGACATGTTGGCATCCACCCGCTGAGGCAGGGTCGGTGCGAAGTATGGCCTCGCTGTTCGATGAACCACTTCGAATCCATCCTGGCTGCGGCATTGGACAGCCGAGTGCCTTTTGGTCGCCTCTTGGGTCGTCTTGGCGGCCTCTGAGGTGCTCTCGGGGGCTCGCAGAAGGTCTCCGAAAGTTTGCCTTTCCATTCTTGGGGCTGCCTTCGGGGGTACAGCCAGACCAAGGACAGAGAAGCATCCTTCAGGAACATGAGGCCCTCCGCCGGCCCAAACCGAGGAACCTTCGAGGGCGCGCTCTCCGTGATGCACAAGAGCATCCAGCAACCATGAAGAACATGAGGGCACCCTCACCGAAGCGACCTCGATCTTATACCTCGGGCCGGTCACATCGTGGGCTGCCTTGAGCGCGCCTTCGGAGCGCGGCGGGCCGTCTCGAGGCCCCCTTCGGCCGTCGAGCCCTCTGGGGGGGCTTCCTGGGCCCTGCTGATCTCGCGGGCCTGTTGGGCCATCTTGGGTTGCCGCATGCCCGAACAAAACTCAAACAAGATTCAAGAGCTCACGGCCATCAATTCTTTGTGCTTGTCGGGGCCCTTTGGGGGTCCTGCTGGGGCGCTATTGAGCCGTCTTCGACTAAACGTAAGAGTGACCTTTCGCAGGAGTGACCTTTGGCGCGGGCACAGATGGGTGCCCAGATGGCCGAAAACAAAGCAGCAGCAGCAGCAGCTACTGGCGACCCCAGGTTCGGTCCCCCTGCGGCCCCCAGAAAGCCGCGCTCCAAAGGTCACTCTTACCCAGGGACACTCTTGCGTATAGCCGACGTTTGAGGTCTTCTTGAGCCGGCTCGAGCCAGTTCTGGGCCACCTGGGAGCGTTCTTGGGGCGTCTCGAGACCTCTTAGGCTGCCTTGGAGCTGCCTCGGGGCGCTCCTGGGGCTGCAGTCGGGGTCGTGAATCCCGCGCCCGATAGTCTCGGCATCGCTGACGAGGGCTTGCCTGGACCTTGTATGGGGTATTTCGACTCCAAGGATCCCCTGGGGCCGCCACGCGCGCCCAGACTGGCAATACATACACGTACTTCAAGCCTGTTGCCAGAGATTCTAGCGCGTCGTCGGCCCGTTGATCAGGCGAAATGTAGGATGGCATTCGCAGTTCTGTTTATTTAGGTACATGTTGTGTGCCGCAGGGCAGTCAACAATGAATCGAGTATGGCGCAGAGGTGGCGACACATACGAGGTCTGTATGATACATGTGCACATCGCAGGCATCAGCTCTCACCGGCACCCGAGCACGCAGACATTCGCTACGTCTGCATGCTCGAGCACACTCTTTGAGCATCAGTTCGTCGTTTGAGTCGAGCGCTCGAGTGGATATGCATGATCATGAGACTTCACAGTCGTACTTGGAAGCCCTGATACGTTTCGGTCCTGAGGCCAAGGCGGAGAAATTGGCCTACAGAGGAGCGCGAGGGCAGCCGACTCTGACCAACATACCAGGACACTTGGCTTCCGAGCCAGTTGCAGATGAAGGGGGGGGCCGCGTGGCACATACGAGGGATGCTCCCTGCAGAGAGTGGGACTCCACGCGTCCGCGCCCACAATCGCAATCGCTCCCTCGCAAGATCACCCGCATAATGAAAGGGAGCACACTGCTCCTTATTTGTCCGCGCTTGCTTTCCGGATCCATGCTGGAGGAGCAGGGCGAGGGGCAGTATAGGAGGAGCTGTATGAGGATCATCAGGGGCACCAGAAGCAAAAGGAAGGGGAATCTGATGATGAGGAGCCATGGCATGGTTTCGCTTTCCCTTCGAGGCAGTTCTTGAAATAGCGTAGGGTCTGGCGGGTAGCTTCGGATGTTCTGGGTCGATATCCGGTATCCGCGCGGTTTCTGGTGCCTTTGGAGTGAATTGGGGGGGCCCAGCCCCCCGCAGCCGACACACGACCCCCAAATTTACCCAGCCCATCTCAGGAAATCCATGCGAAACTGTTTCCGATGACGAGAAAGCCAACGTCTCAAGAGGACAAGCAGGAGGAGCGGGGTTTTCCAGAGGTGGTCTTCGCTCCAAGCGCCCTCAGCTTTTTCGCGCCATTGGGGGCCCCCATGGACGCTCGTCGGCTTTGGCACGCAATGGAGGCCATCTGCCCCGCCCCCCCCCCGAAGAGCTCGCAGGGCCAGGGCCGCTTCTTGCAGCATCCAGTGGGGAGCATCCTGCAGGGAGCAGGACTCCACGCTTATGTGCCCACAATTTCAATCGCTCCCTCGCGAGATCCCCCACGCTTGGAATCCCCAGGAACGCCCGTCGGCCTCGTTGTCACGCCCTGGAGGCCAGCTGCCTCCCCCCCCCAAAAAAGGGCTGGCCGGACCAGGGCCATTTCTTGCAGCATCCAGCGGGGAGCATCCCGCATGCTCCCGCGCAGCACCGCACGACGCTCCGCGGCGCTCGTGGGTCAGGGCTGTCGTCCTGTCGCCCGCGCGGCATCACAACACCCAAAATGAGCGTGAGAAGAGACGGCGTCAGGCCCCGCGCTCCTCAGGCCCGACCTCTGACCCCACGGGTCCCCCCCTCAATCCTCTCACGTCCCTCCTGCCCCTCTCTCACCAGTCCTCCTCTTTCTCCTCCTCCTCCTCCTCCTCCTCCTCCTCCTCCACTGATCCCCCTCAGATTCCCCCCTCCTCTTGCAGCCTCAACTTGTTTTAAGCGTCCAGCGATTATCCTGATTATCCGCCCCGCCCACCCCCTCCCTCTCCCTCCCTGGATGACCCGTCGTCGTCTGTTGCGCAGGTCCGAAGGGGGTCGCATCACTGGGTGCGCGTATGCATACATACGTGACGCGCCGGCCCAGAGCGAACAGGTTAGGCCATCGGTCACCCACCGGATAGCTTCGGATTGGTGCCGGAAAAACAAGTCTCAAGGGGAGCCCTCTTTCAGCCATCTTGGGCGCTCCGACTCCTCGCGGTGGGCCCCGTCCAGACCCAGGGCCAGGTCCAGGGGAGGAGCAGGCCCTGCGTCGAGGGGGAAGCAGGGGGTTGGAGCAGAATGCGCCTTGAGCTCGGAGACTGCTGGGGGGTCTGCGCTGGACGGGCCCCGAGAACATTTGGGTCAGCAGGGAGGGGGGGGCATTTCCGCTCAAGATCTGTTTCTGGACCCATCCTGGGGTCGAAGCTCCCCTCCTTCCCTCCCTCTCTCCCTCCCTCCCTCCCACCCTCCCTCCCTCCCTCCCTCAGAAAACTGACCAGTCCGTTTTCCGAACCGCGCCCAGCCGCGGCGACGAGGCGGCCCCCCTTCTCCTTCCCCCTTCTGCTGGCTGGAGCCAGCGCCGGGCCACCTCGGCCCCCCAGCCAGCTCCAAACCTCCTGCCCTCCTTCACCTCCTGCTCCTGCTCCTGCTCCTCCTGCTCCTCCTCCTCCTCCTCCTCCTCCTCCTGCCCTCCTCCTTCACTTCCTGCTCCAAACCTTAATCCACTCACGGCCCAAAGGGCTGGCGGAAATGAGCGCGAGGTAAATTGTGGGCGAAACAATTATGTCCGTATCCGCGGCCTCGCGGCCCAGGCCCCTGGGCCGCGATCCCGCGGATACGGGGCGTCTGATTGTTCGGAAGCCGCTCGCCGAACGTACCCGTGCGACCGCGCCGCGCATCCGCGAGTCGCGCCCGGGAATCCAGACCGCGAGGGCGCGGATACGGATATGTTCAGCTACGCGGAAGAGCGACCTTTCGCCGGATTGACCTTTGGTGCGGGTTCACTGGGATCCCCTGGTCGATAAACTCGCTCGTGCACTTGGACTTTCGCCCCTGTCGCGGCCCCCTCAAGCCCCGCTCTTTGGGTCGCGTTTGCCCAGGACCACCCTGTCGTGTAGTCGATCTGGTCGCCCCTCGCGAGGTGGGGGAGGCAGAGGATTCCGGCAGCGAGGGCAGGAGTGACGCTGTGCTTTCGCCCCTGAGGCGCGCCGCGGGTGAGGCTCCCGCGTCCTGCCTCAAGAGTGCACAACGGGGACCTGGCGGCCCGCTCGGAACGGAGAGAGAGAGAAAGAGAGAGAGAAGGATACACACATATACGTAGCACCCCGCAGTTGCTGATAAGGGTACATGTTTGCATACTTAGATCGATCTATCTGTATATATGTGTATCTAGATATATACACATATCAGTACACGCATCAGTGTGTATAACTATGGACTCTTGCTTGCTCTACCCGAGGGTGCTGGCGCGTTGGCAGGCTGGTCCATGCCGCGGTCCCAGCCCCGGCGGCGGCAGACGCGCGCGCGCAAGCGGCGCTCGGCGGGCGAGGCCCGACGAGCAAATGGGAAGGACCTCGCGCATGCCATCAAGCAGTGGCGAGGCGTCCTGGCGTGCTTATAGGCCTACCAAACAATGTTCTAAGAACCTTTTGTGGTTTCCACGAACTGTTCTTGGAACATTTCTGCCAGGGATTGTCCTGTTCCAACACATGCCAAGGCCGTCCACGTACACCTAGGCCTCCTAGATGGGGTCGGAATATATGGGGTCGGAGGATCGCGCCGCATCGCCGATACATCGGCGATGCGGCTCGATGTGCAGCCTGATTTGCTTCACGTCGACGTCGACGATGCATCGCCCACGTCGCCGGTGCATCGCCGGTGCATCGTCGGTGCATCGCCGATGCATGCATCGCCGATACATCGCCGATGTATCGGCGATGCGGCTCCGACCCCATCTAGGAGGCCTCCAGTACCTAGTACAAAGCAAACCTAGCTGTGGTAGTACGGGTAAAAGCGAGTAGCTGACGAATCTCTGTCCTGAGGCGACGCTATATCCGCAAGAAGTCACGACCCTCTAAGTCAGCGATCGGCATTGCAGACGAAGTACAAAATGGACCGCGCTGGCAACGTCTGAAATTTCGAATCATGTTTCACAACGTACGTTCACTGGGCATTGGCACGCGACCAGTGCTCTGTCAATGCTATTCTGGACGTTGCGAATTCATGTCCCAGGGGCCCACGAACTGCCGAAAGGTCCGCGCACTCCAGCTCGTAGACACCACAATCCGCGCGTCATCCTGGCTGCTCGGCACAGACGCGAGAAGGGGATAGTAGACACGAGTGATGCCAGTGTGCGCCGCATAGACAGACCCGCCTCTGCATGGTGTGGCCAGACTGGCCTTGTGAGAGTTTCTCTCGCCACGTGTCGGCACACGTACAGTGACGACAGTCGCGACGAGGAGCCAGAGAGAGAGAGAGAGAACCCCCCAAAAAAAACAGAGAGCGAGAGAACGAGAGAGAGAGAGAGAGAGAATGAAACAGAAAGACAGAGAACGAGAGAGACAGAACTGGGGGGGGAGAGAGAGAGAGAGAGAGAGAGAGAGAGAAACAACAACAGAGAAATACACTGATGGCGAACATACATTTAACTATTGACAACAAGGGGTGAGACGGGGGAGTGGGACAGAGAGGGAGAGGCAGAGAGAGACGAAGTGAGACAGAGAGAGAGAGAAAGACAGACAGAGGGAGAAACATAAAGAGATAACTAGAGAGATGAAGAGAGAGAGAGAGAGAGAGAGAGAGCGAGAGAGAACCCGAGAGAGGGAGAGAGAGAGAGAGAGAGATTCGCGGACGTATGGGGATACACATCTATACGTAGTTGTGTACATCATACGATTCTTATATCTGTTTAGACATGGATAGAGAGAGAAAGAGAGAGAGAGAGATAGAGACCGAGAGGGAGAGGGAGAGAAAGAGAGAGAGAGAGAGAGATGGAGAGGGAAGATAGAGAGAGAGAGACAGAGAGAAAATGAGACAGAGAGACAGAGGGAGAGAGGCAGCACATGTGCAGACGTGCGCTTGAATTCTGCAGATTCGCATGATGGTCAAGTTGTGATGTACGCACCTGGTACTGAGATTTGACTGCGAAGATCACCCCTTGGGTGACAAGGGAGTTTGTGGGGGAGTGTTTTTACAGATTTCGAGTTGCGATCGGTGTCGGGGCGGACCCGCAGCCTACCCATCTAGCGACTTGCGCACCTACTCACAATTACCATCATCGATCGGTCTCACAATGTATTCGTCGATGCGCACTACCAGTTAATGTCAGCCAGCCTGGGCCCCAGACAGTAACCCCTTGCACTATATGCGGCGCAGTCTTGGTGGTGCGATCAATTTGATGCAATCTAGGTGATGCAAAACATGTGGTGCAATCCCTGTGGCCCAAAGCAACGCAAATCACCGCAACGCAGCGCAGACCAACACAACGCAATACAAAGCAATGCTGGGCACTACAAAGCAGTGCAAATCAACGACAAGCAATGCAACGCAAATCGTAGCAATGCAACGCAACGCGAAGCAACGCAAAGTACCGCCGTGCAACGCCATGCAAGGCAATGCGGTGCAACGCACTGCAAAGCAATGTAAAGCAATGCACGCTATGCAATGCAACGCAACGCATCGCAATGCAACACAATGCAACGCAATGCGAAGCAATGCAAAGTACTGCGAACCACTGCAGAGCAATGCAATGCAATGCAACGCAACGCCAAGCAGTGCGAAGCAATGTAACGCAATGCCAAGCAATGCGAAGAAATGCGCAGCGGGCGGCGACGAGGCGGGCCGCGACGAGGCGGCGACGGCGACCACCTAGCCGCCAGACCGACGGGCAGGCCCAGAGCGACGGGGCGTTGACGGCGACCACATTGCCGCCAGACCGACGGACAGGCCCAGAAGACGGGCGGCGACGAGGCAGCGATGGGGAGGCGACGGCGACCACATAGCTGCCATATCGACGGGCAGGCCCTGTTCTGGCAGGCCCTGTTCTGTAGAAAGGAAGGACGAACCCCCAACTGCGATCATGGTCTAGGAAATATATCGGTAGTTGTTCCTGTCGACATCATCATCACTATGTACATCGATACCAGTACATAGAAACCGATACCTATACGGGCGAGAAGGAGGCTGGGGGGGGGGGATTGAGATCAAATGCCCACCCTGACTGACCTCCAGCCTGTCACCTTGATCTCATCTCTCTCTCTCTCTCTATCTGTCTCTCTCTCTCTCTCTCCCTCTCTATCAGACTCCCTCCACCACACTGATGATCGCGATGACGATGAGATCCCACTATCTACCTATCCGTCGACCGACAAGATGGATTGGATTGGCCCGCCGCAGGCGCAGAAACAAATGAATTGATGGATTGGGTTGGATGGATTGGATCGAGTGGGATAAGATGAGGTGGGACAAGATGGTTTGGGTAAGATAAGATGTATTGGATTGGACAAGATGGAGTGGATAATATGAGCTGGGTTGGATAAGAAAGCCCACCGCAGACGCCGACAACAATGAATTGATGGATAGGGTTGGGTGGATTGGATTGGATGGGATAAGATGGATTGGATAAGATAACATGGTTTGGAAAAGGAACAAAGATTGGATAGTACAAGATGGATTCAATTGGCCCGCCGCAGGTGCAGAAACAAATGAATTGATGGATTGGGTTGGGTGGACTGGATTGGGAGGGGAAATATGTGATGGGACAACATGGGTTGGATAAGATAAGATGGATTGGATTGGACAAGATGGAATAGATAAGATGAGCTTGATTTGATATGAAAGCCCGCCGCAGGCGCCGAACAACAATGAATTATGAAAGTAGCGACATGCTTTAGCGCCGGGACACCCGGGACACCCGGGACTACGGGGACACCGCCCGGCTCATTTGGGATACCTCCCGGCCACCGGCGGACGGGAAACGGATTTCCGCGCCTTTTGACACCCGGGACACCCAGGACACCGCCCGGCCCAGCGGGGACACCTCCCAGCCACTGGCGGACGGGAACGGACTTTCGCTCTTATTTTGGCTTAGCTACAGGAGGATCGCGCGCAGCTCCGCCTCGCCCGCACGCACGGCACGAACACGAATCCGAAACCGATTTCCTGGTGGGGGGTCTCCGTTTCACTGCGATCTCACCCCCCAATCTCCGATCATTACGTGCGGGTCTCGTTACATATAGACCGATCTCAGTGTCATTTCGCACATCGATCTCATTATCACAAGGCCGCTGTACGGCTTTATCGGTTTCGCCAGTTATCGACCGATCTGACCGTAGATCTGTAGATCACAAACAAACATACATATACACTTGTGCCACGATTTTTCCACCAAGCTTGCGACAGGTCTCATTATCTACTTGCTAATCCCATCACCAGCCTATCCATCGAAGTCACATCATTTGCCTGGCCATCATTTTGCCGCGTTCGCGGTCAATCGATCGATATCACTACCGAATCATCGGTCTCACCATTTATCGGCTGTCTGATACAAGTCAACGGAAACACCAGAAACACCATGACAACCACGGGACAACCACGGCAGATTTACGGGACAACCCAGGAACAATCACATGACAATTGCGGGACAACCACGGGACCACCACGCGACCACCACGCGACAACCACCACGCGACAAGCACGGGATAATCTCGGTACAAGTTGTATCTTTCGTTCACTTTATCAACCTACAGATTTATATATCAAGCCATCAGACATCTATGTATATGTTTGTTGTCTATCTTCCCAACTACCCACTCATCGGACTCCTTCTCAATCGATATCACGATCAATATGTCTATGGATCGCATTGTCTATTTGTCGTTCAAACTGTCATTTGGTCCCACTATCAAGTGGTCTCACGATCTCTCGGCCTCACATTGAAAATCATTGACAATCTCATGACAGCCACGGGCCAACTACGGTACAACCCCAGGAGATCCTTGCAGCAACCGCAGGACAACACGCGAGACAACCACGGGACAACTACAAGACGGCCACGGGACAACCTCGGGACAATCTTTGAACAACCACGGGACAACCGCTAGACATTT
The DNA here is from genome assembly GCA_963575745.1 of Prorocentrum cordatum. Classification (NCBI taxonomy): domain Eukaryota; class Dinophyceae; order Prorocentrales; family Prorocentraceae; genus Prorocentrum; species Prorocentrum cordatum. The sequence goes on along the minus strand of CAUYUJ010017192.1, from coordinate 56,052 downwards.
ACGGGACAGCCACGGGACAACCACGTGACAACCTTTGGACAACTGCGGGTCAACCGCGGGACAACCCTGGCACAAGTACCGGAGAACCTTTGGCCAACTGGGCTCGGGGTTCCAGAGACGGGGGTCAATGCAAACGGGGGTCAGCCAGGGCACCGGATCCTGCAGGAACCTGCGAAGACCCCCTCTGGCTGACCCGGGTTAGCGAGCCGCTCGTGGCCGCGAGGCGGCCGCGAATATTGGTTGACCCGGGTTTGCGAAGCCCTGCATTTCAGTTTGTTTTCTTGCATTGCAGTTTTTTGGTTTCCTGCTAACTGGATTGACCCGGGTCACAAGATCCCCGATGGGCTCCCCTGCGCGCAAACAGGGTCGAAGCAATCTGATGTCAACCACCCCTAGCCAGGGCAAGATCTCTCTCGTCCTCGCGCAGCTTCGCCTCGCCCACACGCACGTCACGCTCGACTCGAAACGACATTGAATTCGCCTTTCCAGTGGGGGGGACAGAACTCCGTATTACTTTGATCTCCACCCCCAACATCCAATATTATAGACGGTCCCACAGCCTATGCCGTGAGCGGTGTTATTGAATTCGTGCATGTTGTTTATCTTTGAGATGATTGGCTCGATGTGTGCTTCTGGTGTGATGTCCCTCACCCTGTTCCTTTGCCCAGGTGTTCTTCCAACTGTCTGGTGTCTGAGCAGGATCTGAAGGGTGAACATGCGAAAGCACTTACTGTCAGACGTGAGCACATGCCTCCTCGCTACGATTGGTGCGAACTGATAGGACTTCTTGCTGGGGATGTGCACTTGTCCTGTATGCCTGACATCTGGATGGGTCAAGCGGACCACTTCCAGTGCCAGGCCTTGCTGGTGACACTCGCCTCACTGGTCCTGTCGCCGGGCGCACGTGGCAACTTTCTCAGCGAGCTCCTGGTGCGAGCACGTTCGCACAAGGTGCGTCTCACGTTGCGTGCGGGACTCTCCCACGCCCTGCCTTGGTACCGGACCGGCATGTATTCTCCGGCATGTTTCCTCAGGCGCGGTTGGCGGGACACGCAGCGTCAGAAACAGAGTCCGGGACACGCGCCAGCGTCGGGGTGGCCATGCAGGTGAGGGTTCTGCTATCGCTTCGAGGGAAGGCAGCTGAACGGAACACGACAGCGGGGTCGGTCTCGGTCTGTTCCTTCTTTCGCGGCAGTTGTGCATTGTGCCTTGCACGCGCCGTTCCCGAATATTGTGGCTCGCCAGTCCTCCGCTTGCGGGGATGTTTTGGCCGAAGACGGGGTGGTGGATTGAGGCAATCCGTGGTCCAAGAGCTTCGTCACGGATGCCCAAGGTCGAGGAAGAGGAGAGCCAGGAGGAGGAGGAGGAGGAGGAGGAGAAGGAGGAAAAGGGGGAACAAAAACGAGGGAGGAAGGAGGAGGGATGAGGGAGGAGGGAGGAGGGAGGAGAGAGGAGGGAGAAGGAGGAGGAGGAGGAGCATGAGGAGAAGGAGGCGGAGGAGGAGGAGGAGGTGGGATGACAGGGAGGAGGGACGCCCCAGACCTAAGGCTAGGGAGGAGGAGGAGGAGGAGGACGTGGATGAGGAGGACGGGGAGGAGGAGGAGGATCAGTGTAAACCCAGTTGTCATCAACGATGCTGGAATCAACTCTCCCTCGATGCTCCTCCCTCTTCATCGGCCGCTACAACGGTTCATTTCCACTAAGGGAACTGCCTCGTTGGAAGACAACCGTTTGAAGACCCTGAAGCATGCCAAAACATTGTTTTCTGGATTCCAACGCCACGGATCAACCTGACTGTTGCGTCTTGACGATCCCGAGTCGTGCTAGAACGCCATGCTTGGGACGTCAACACCGCGAATCGAAGTAATTGTTGCACCCTCCGAGTCCTGAGCCCTTCCAAAACACCCGTGTCTGCTACGCTGATTATGCGAACCCGTGAGATTATTGCAATTTGTTGAATCGAATGTGCGCGGCGATGAAGCGAGAACCACACTTTGAAAAGGAACCTCCCTCAATACGGGACATTCTTGCAGGGAAGAAAAAACGAATGTACGCGGCGCTTAGGCGAGAGCCACATGTTGAAAACCACCCGCCCTCAATCAGGGAAACTCTGGCATTCTTTGTAACGAATGTGCACGGCGCTGAGACGAGAGCCACACTTTGAAAACCACCCGCCCTCGATTCGTGAAGCTCTTGCAATTTTCAAGATAGAATGTGCGCGGCGCTAAGGCGAGAGCCACATTTTGAAAACCACCCGCCTTCAATCCGTGAAGCTCGTATATGTTCTTTACAACGAATGTGCGCGGCGCTTAGGCAAGAACCACATTCTGAAAACGACCCGCCCTCCAGTCGTGAAGCTGTTGCCAGTTGGTGAGCTTCAGGGTCCTAAATGGTGGGTCTCAGGCGAAATGCCCGGCCCGCCCTCAAAGCTGGCCTCGGAGTGCGGCAGGGAGAAGCGATTCATATGGAAGAGGAATGGAGGAGGAATGGAGGAGGAGGAGGCAGAGGAGGAGGAGGAAGGAGGAGGAGGAGGAGGAGGAAGGAGCAGGAGGATGAGGAAGGAATGGAGGAGGAGGAGGAATAGAGGAGGAGCAGGAATGGAGGAGGAGGAAGGAGGAGGAGGAGGAGGAGGAAGGAGCAGGAGGACGAGGGGGACCCCCCCCCCCGCCGCGACGCGGGAGCGCGGCCCGCATTGCGCTGGGCCAGAGCTCCCCGGGGGGGCCGCTGCGGCCTCCGCGCGGGCGTGCGCGCTGTCGGCCCCGCGCCCCCGCGAGCAGCAGCGGCGGCGCCGCCACGGCCAGCCGCCGGCGCCGCCCTGTGTCGGAGGGCACCAGCCAGGGGGCCAGGCGAACCCTACTCCTACCCCTCAGAAGTCGTGGGGGGTAGGGGTGGGTTTCGCATGTGGCCCTACACTTTTTGGTCGGCGGGGCGAGAGCGAACCTCTTCCGCCAAAAGCTAGGCGGGCTACGCACAGATTTCATTAGGGAGACAGGGCACAGGACATGCGAAGCCTACACCTACCCCTCAGAAGTCGTGGGGGGTGGGGGGTGGGGTTCGCATGTGGCCCCCTGCCAGCTTCGAGGAAGAAAAATCGGCATGAACATACACTTGTGGCGCTCCGCGCGGATTTCTCGGATCCGTGCGGGGCCCCCCGGCGGCGCCTCCGGCACCGCTCCTGGCGCGTTCCGCGCGGCAGGGAGGGGGGTCCAGCGCAGATCCACGAAGGCCGCGCGGATCGTCCAAAGTTGATGTTCATGGCGATTTGTCTTTTTCTACAGCCTCAAGTCGGGCATGTCCCTCTACAGGAGGAATATCCAAGAAGAGTAACAAAGTAGTGTGGTGACGATTGTCATGTTATCCTTGGGCTATTTTGGATCATTTGTTGAGTCTTTCTTTCTTCCAGAACCCGCTTGTAGGAGGACATGCCCGACCTAGCACTATCTGTTCGAGCAGTGGCGAAGCGTCCTGGCTCGCTTATAGGCCCACCAGCGAGTGTTCTAAGAGCCTCTTGAGGTTTGCTCAAGACATTCTTAAACCATGTCTGGCTGAGACCGCATTGGCTCAGCGCACTGCCTCAGACTCCCAAGACACTTCTGGCTGAGGCCGTCTTGGCTGAACATACCGCCTGCGTGCCATAGGAAGCCGCGCTCTTGTTCGCAGAACACTTGCCTGATCTGAGTACATCTCGTGGCAAGTCGTATAGGAACCCCGGGCCTGGCCGGTTTCTGCTCAAAGCTGCGCGCCTGTCCAGGGCGGGTGTACATGTAAGTCGGGCGCGTCCCTCTACAGGAGGGATCTTCAAAAATAGTGGAAAAATAGTCGGGGGACGATTTTTTGATCACGTCTGGATATGTTTGAATATATTTCGGAGTACAGTCGACCCGCAGAGTAAGGATTGGCATCCCTCCCAAGGGTACCCTTGCGTCCTTGCTTCCTGGGTCCATCCTTGGACACTTTCGTTGGCCGCGCCCCGCTCGAAACGCTTCGAGATGGGCGTCCAAGGGCCTTGCATCCTTATCGCGCACCCGTACACTCTGCGGGTTGACTGTATTTTCTATTTGTCGAACCAAATCCGCCTGCAGGGGGGGACATGCCCGACCTGAGTGTACACGCAGGGCCTCCCCGAGCCGGCGCGCCGCTCCGGGGCCCGGACCCGGCGCGTCCTGGTCAGAGAGGGGCCCGGCCTGGAGCGGTGCAGCCCGAGAGGTCCGACGCGGCAAGGACTCAGTCGGCCATGTCCCTCTACAGTCGGGGGCGGCCAAGAGGGGGGTGATGACTAGGGGTGTGTGGGTATCATGCCGGGGGCCATGCTATTTCCTCAGATTTCATGGCGCCTCTTCTTGTTTCATTACGTCCCTGGCCCCCCCCCGCTGGCCCGCGCACATGCCGCCCGTCATGATTTGCACCCCCCCTCTTGGACACCCCCCTCTTGGCCGCTCCCGATCTACAGGAGGAGCATTCGAAAATAGTCAAAATAGTCTGGGGACGATTTTTGTTGATTATGGTTGTCCCATTTTCGAATATGCTTGAATATTTGTTCCGTCCAGAATCCGCATGCAGGAGGACATGCCAGATCTAAGGCAACGAACATGCAGCGTCGCAAAAATTCACGACCAGAGCCCCAAAGTCCCCAGCGGGATCTAATGGGAGGCACTTCTCGAGCCGGACCGATCTGTGAGGGGCTTGCCTCGAGCCCGAGACTGGGCGAACAAGCCCAGGGTGAAAAAACGACGACACGTAAGAGTGACTGTTCGCTGGGGTGACCTTTGGTGCGGGCTCACTGGGGCCCCCCAGGATCGCTGAGCACGATGCGATAGCGGCTGCTGCGCGCTTGGATTTGGCCACCTTGCGCCCCCTTAGCCCGCACACTGAAGGTCACTCTTGCCTGGGGTCGGGATCCCGCACAGCGGGGGGGTGCCCCGGTGAGTGTGTGTGTGTGTGTATAACTTCGATCGATTTTTGCACCGAACAGCCCAAAACAGATGCCCCCCAGCCTCCCGCAACTCCCGATAGCTGCCGATCGGTGGGCATGCGGGGGGCACCTGTTTGCGGCAGTCCGGTGCACCAGCGGATCGAACTCATGGCACCCTTCTCGGGCGAAGAGAATTATGCACATGCACCGATCCTGACAACGTCCATCCTCGACCCAGGATCGGTGCATATACCTTCCTGGCCAAGGTAAGAGGGCGTATGCACCGATCCCAGGCCCAGGGTGGGCCTGGCCAGAATCGATGTATGTGCATAGTTCTCTTTCCTCTACCTTCAGGGTCACCTCCCCCTTTGGTGCTGGTTCCCGGTAGGGCCACTCCAGCGCGTAGGTCGGGGGCCCCCAAACGGTGCGGTGACGACACCGTGTGGTGAGTCGGTGGGGATTCGGGGTCACCGCACGGTTTTGGGACTCGGGTCGGTCTTCGAGGACGTCTCGGGCGACTGGGGCCTCCGGGGTCCCGAGACCTTGCGGTGACGGACCGTGCGGTTAGGTCTTGGGGGATTTCGAGGTCACCGCACGGTCTGCCACCGCACCGTCTCGGGACTCCAAAGTAGGCGAACAGCACCAAGACGCCCAGAGCTCAGGCTCGTTGGCGCCCCGGCGCCGTCGCCGACAGCCCTCCGGCACAGGGCGGGGCCCCGCGGCCTCGCGAGGGCCCGCCGCCACGCCCCGGGGGGCACTGCGCGCGCGCGGCGGGCCTTCGCGCGCGCGCCATGGGGCAGGTGGCCGGCGCCCAGTGCGGCCCAGCAGCGCCCGCCGCCGACGCGGAGGCCGAACGGCCCGCGGCCGCGCGTCGTCGCCGTCGTCGTCGTCGTCGTCGTCGCCGCCGCCGCTGTCGCCGTCGTCGTCGTCGTCGTCGTCGTCGTCGTCGTCGTCGTCGTCGCTGCCGCCGCCGCCTTCAACGTCGTCGTCGTCGGTCGTGGTGCCCTCATGGCGCGTCCTGGGGCCCACTTGGGGGCTTCTTGGGCGGCGTGGGGTTATCTTGAAGGCCTTTGGGGCCGCCTTCGGATGTCGGAAACCTGAGAAGGCGAGAACGCGACAATTATTTCACAATCAAAGGAA